>JADLZK010010766.1:0-172920 GCA_015847255.1 Hyparrhenia diplandra | reverse complement strand
TACTTTCGTCTTAATGAAACATGTACCGGTACGTAAACCCCGTTCGTGAAAAAAAAACATTGCCTCTCCTTCATTGTTGAGACGACGCACGCGTACATTGCATTGCTCCTAGCCGCTTGCTCGTTCCAATTGCTCGATCATCCGTACGTGCTGCAGCAGTGGCCATTAATTTAATTAATTGGTAGTATCATATACCGTCATCACTGTTAGGTAGAGACAGTGGTCGATCGATGCTTCAGCCATGGACATTGAGTGGCAGTATTATACCGTCACTGTCAGGTAGACCGGCCAAGATAGGACAGCTAGCAGGTTTGGCTGGTTAACCCAGAGGGGAAAGCTAGAGAGAGATCGGAGCATGCATGTCAGCATGTGCATGTGCCTTGCTGCCGCCTAGCTGATGGATGCTGCATATGCATGGTCAATGGTCATACCAGATTACCAGTCGGGTAGTCAGTTATGCTGAATCTGAATATGCCCAGCCCTTGAGGCCCCAACACAAGACGCTTTTCCCTCGTCCTTTTCTTTGTTGCGTTGCTCCTGTTGTCATCTGCCTTTTTGATCGTGTTTCCTCCTCGTCATCGATCGGCCGGCCCGGCCCTACGATGATACCGCAAGATCCATGACCACGCTTTTTCTGATGAAATTAACAATGACCTACCGCTGTTGGATGAACGAGCTCTGAAACAAGACACAAATCGAAATGGGCGACCGCGAGAGCGAACCCACCACCACCACCACTCGGTCGGGCCCCCGCCGGCGCCCGTCGGGCCAACCCACCAGCCCCAACCGCACCCCCACAGCTTCCCGTCGCCAGCCAAGGGAGAACCAAGCCCACCCAGACGTCGAGGTGGAGGAGGAGGAGCAGTCGACTGGGACTTCTCGACGACGAAGAGGCGATTCAAGACCGACTTTCAGGTCGGATCCGACGGTAAGACAGCGGATCTGGCGGCCGCGGATGCCTCGGCCGCACACAGTGTTGCCGGCCTCGGCTGTCGAGCCTCTGCCCCCAATTCAAGGCGTTCTTTGGAGGTGGCGCTGCGGATCTGCTGCGGAGGCGTGCGGGCGATGCAAGCGGTGGTGCGGTGGCGCCCTGGCGATCTTTGGAGCTGCCCCTGACGGGCACCATGGCGCAAATGCTCGGGCATCTTCCTCGCTGGGTGATACATCAATTCCACTGTCCGGGGCAAAGACAGTCAGGCATGGCCACTTCCGTGAAAGATCGCTGGTGCCGGGATCAGCCGCTTCATCGCCCGCCGCTTTCGGTATGCCTCGAACTGACCTCCAAGGCGGCAGCTTCCGGATCCAAATCTGTGAAAGATAGGCTCACGTCACACCCGTGCTGCGCCTCGATTGCGCCGTCCCAACGGCCGGAAGCGCGTGTGGAAGCGCTTGGTGCCGCCGGGTATCTCCACAAATGGACTGCCTCAGCAGGATGCACCCCGGTCGTCAGCGCCGGCCAGCCAGAAGGGGAAGGCCATTCAATTAACTGTGGATCCGGTGCAGGGAAGCTGCCCTGCTTTCAATTCAATGGATGAAGCCCCCTTTCACCAAGATGGCAACCGTATGCGGGGGTAAGCACCGGTAGAGAAAGGATCGAGCCCATCCTGATGCTCCGGTGAAGACCCAAACGAAGACCGCCCATCCCCTTCTCCATGATGATCCTCCACGGCTATAAGAAGCGGCCCGCCGGCCTGCGCTTCCAGCCGCCTCGCTCAGACCACCAAGTTGCGCGCAGTGTAGAGACCCCCGGGGTCCGGTGCCTTGTTGCAAAGGCCTCGGGCACGTCTCCAAATCCCGCCCCGGAGCGACGCCGCAAATCCCATTCGGGCGAGCTTAAAAGCTCGCCTCACCTTCCCCGCCGCAAACATCCACAACCGCTTAGTTTTCCCAGAGCTCACCCCGCCGCCTCCCTCCCGCCATCACGCCCTCCCTCCCGAACACAACCACACCACCCGAGAACTAGCCCACCGGAGAGACGAAGATGGCAGGCGGCTTCCCTGGCGAGGCGGCATTCCGGCCGGCTATCAGCCGAGTTGCCCTGGTGTCCACGGGATGGCATGGGCTGCGGAGGCTCGGTCGCTGCTCGTTCACGCGCAGCATTGTCTCCGCCGCCGGGCGGCTATTCTCCATCCACTCGGTGGAGGTCAGCTATGCGCTTGCGGTTCAGGCTGCAGGTGGCAAGCCACACGTTCAGCGTCACACGCCTCTCTCCTCTGCATTTGTGGCGGACTTCAAGTTTGCTCCGTCCCAGAGATCGTCTTTGTGCTCAAGGGCCACGTCGGCATCAAGGGCTCTGCGCTCCCGATCCGCCCATGGCGCTCGGGGGAGGGGCGATTGACTCTACCAGTGGTTCCATGTCAAGCTCACCATGGAGAATGTCCCGCTTGAGGCGTGGAACGAGGATGGAATCAAGATGCTCCTTGGCGAGTCGGTCATCTTTGAGAGGTTTGAGACCCGCTCGGGGCCTGATGACAAGGAGAGCTCCCAGTTCCTGAGCTGCTGGGTTTGGATGGAGCGCCCAAACAACTTGCCGCGTGCCGTCGAGTTCTGCATCTTTGAGGCATACGCCGGGCAGGGGCAAGAGATCGGGAGCCTGCCTTCTCCCGAGACGCATCCCAGCCATGCCTCCGGTGGGAAGGAAGGGGACAGACCATACTGATTCACCTTGAGGGATATGAGGACTGGAGCTCCTTCCCGACGGACTCCTCGGGCACCGCGGACTCACCCGACCATGGGCAGTCAGTGCAGTTACCGGAGTTTGTTCCCTTCATCGGCATGTTGGCGTGATTGGTGGCGAGGCCATTGCAAAGCGCGTCCGTTTCTTCCGCGCATCGGGGGGCTGCAGGGAGCCGCCGGCGCCTCAGTTCCGCTGTGACCGCGACCCCGACGGCGATGGCGATTACCGACCAGTGGCGCCACTACGGCGCGGCGCGCTCGGGTGAGTGCGCCGGGCTGTGGCCGGGTGTGCCGAGTCGCGTCGTCCGAGTGCGTAACTCCCTCATCACACCCTTACTGCGGGGCTGTGTTGGAGGGGGCACTAGAGGAGGACTCGCGGGGCCGCTCGAGCACCCGCCCGGTGGGAACGCGGCTCCGAGACACGCGACGCGATCCCGCATGCTGCGGAGGAGTGGGGGCGGACGATCCCGGTCTCCGGTCACGCCGCTCCATCGAGCCCGTTCACGACCCGCCGGCTGACTTCTATGAGCCGGCACCGATGACCTTCCACCGCGACATCGACGCGACCCCATGTACCGGAGGCGGGGAACACGGACTCCACGATGACCGCCCCGTTCACCACAAGACGTCCGGTGTCGGATCTTTGGTGGCGGGGGAGGCGCGTCGAGGACAACGGAGTTGCCCGGGACGAGATCCTCTTCGGGCCGGGGGTCCAACTCCCACCTCTGAAGATGACATTGGAGGATCGACGGAGGAGGTCACGGAGATTGCTGAACTTGTTACCGGGATGGACATTGAAGTTCTTTGTGGTGGATGGCCGGCCTCTGGCACGAGGTGGACGACCATGATGCTGCGCCGGTGGCTGGACGGGGCACTGCATTGCGGGGACTGCTCGATCAGTTCCCGGGCCTCTTCTCCAAGCTCCCGCCACCGATCCTGTCCACGCCGACAGTCCCAGCACAGGCACCGCGAGCACGCAAGGACAGGCGGGAGGCGACTTCAACTCGCTCAAGCTCCCGCCTTGCAGCAAAGACATCCACGGTGCCGGTGGCTCGAGGGCGCAGCGAAGCTCATGAAGGAGCTTAGCTTCATCGACAACACCCAGCCAGCGAGCATCGGACGAGACGGTGACAGTACCCGGACCTCTACTCGATGATCTCCCGGCGCAGTCGCCGGGCGGTCGGGTTCTTTGCCAAGATGGGGAACAAGAAGCTTGTCAAGATCCCGGAGGCGTGGTGCGGGAGGCCGACGCTATTGAGATGGAGGCGTAGGATGTTTGTTTTTTTTGGTGTCTTTGGTTGTTTCAAATTGTTTCATTTATGTTAGAACTTGCGGTGCCCCGGTGACGGCCGGTGCTCAGCCGGTGGAGTTAGGGCCCCTTGTCTTGTTGTGTGTTCCTAAATCTCGGTGATGGAAGCTTACCTAGTTGGTTAGGGTTGATGTCGGTCGGATGTATGCCGAGAAGTGTTGTCGGGTTGTTGTGTGCACTTTCAATAGATGATCTGTTTGTTGCTGGCCATTCTTTGCTCTTGTCATCATGTTTGCAATTGGGTGTTGTTCTTCTGTTCGCACCTGATCTATCAATGTTAGAAAAAGACCCAAGGATTTTAAACTAGAATGTTAGGGGCCTGAACTCTGCTGCCAGGAGAGAAGCTGTTAGGCTGGTCTGTCAGCAAGTCCGGCCACATGTCATTTGCTTCCAAGAAACAAAACTAGATCATATAGATAGTCAGCTGGCCTGGGAGTTTATGGGTAATTTCAGTCAGTCTTTTGAATATCTACCCGGCGACAATACTAGAGGGGGTGTGCTCATTGCTTGGGATGTTGACTACATAGTGGCTTCACTAGTCAGGAAGGACTCCTACTGCCTTTCAGTTCATATCTGTGGAAGGCTCACAAACTCTGCTTACATCCTGACAACTGTATATGGTCCGGCAACCGATGGGGAGAGAATCAACTTCTTGGGCGAGTTTCAAATAAGTCGCCGCCCTCAATGCTATGCCGTGGCTATGCATAGGGGATTTCAACCTGATTTGTGAAGCACAAGATAAAAACAACGACAATATTAATTGAGCTAATATGAGACGGTTCGGGCAGGCTCAATACAAGTGAGCTGATGGATGTTAAATTGCTCAACAGACGATACACATGGAGCAATGGTAGAAGAAATCCGACACTAGTAAGACTGGATAGAGCCTTTCACAACTTGGACTGGGATGAGATCTTTCCTGCTTGCCACCTGGTAGCGCTCAGTAGCTCACTGTCTGATCATTGTCCAATCTATCTAAGCCTCCAGCACAGTCAGCATAAGCGAGCAGCTTTCAAGTTTGAAGCCTTCTGGACTAGGATACCAGGGTTCCTGGAGGTGGTTCTTCTTTGCTTGGGAGAGGCAATCTCATGGGCCAAATGCATTGCTCATGCTTCATAATCGCCTGCAAAAATACTGCTGCAAAGACTCGAAAATTAGAGCAAAAAGAATCTGTTTAGTGAGGCCCGGCTCAACTTACAAGTGGCAAACGAGGTCATATTAAGGCTAGAGACAAAGACAGGGGAGTCTCGGGTCCGCCAAGATGGTAGACTCGGACCTCCTTAGGCAGCTCAAACAGCAAGTCATGGGTTGGGCAGTGATAGAACGCGCAAGACGAAGACAGAGCTCAAGAATCACACAAATTAAGGAAGGAGATGCTTGTACAAAGTTTTTTCACCAACGTGCAAAGGGTCGACGAAAGAAGAACCTAATTGCCTTCCTGAAAACCCCAGATCAGTTGATTCTTTGGGAACACAATGAAAAGGAGGCATTGCTACAGCACCACTTCCAACACATACTTTGGGAAGCGGGATTGACAGCGATTCACCTTGGATTGGGACAATATTCAGTTACACTTGCTAGATGATCTATCCCTCGACCGGCCATTTACTCTGGATGAACTGAAAAATGTGGTCGATGAATTGCCTTCAGAGAAGGCACCTGGGCCTGATGGATTCACCGACCTCTTCTACAAGAAATGTTGGGGCATCATTATACACGATCTACTGCTTGCGATGAACTGTGTGTATGAACTTAGAGCTGGGACTTTGGCAGCTTTGAATGGAGCCAACATTTCACTCATTCCTAAAACTGATTGTCCGGAGTACCCATCGGATTTCAGACCTATTAGCCTCATCCACTCCTTTGGAAAGCTAGTCACCAAGACATTGGCTTTACGTCTAGCACCTCACATGAACAGTCTCATCTCAAAGGCACGAGTGCTTTCATTAAAGGTCGATGTATTCAGGACAACTTCATGTTTGTCAGAAACTTGGCAAGAGCTTACCATAGGAAGAAAATCCCAGCTTTGCTCTTTAAATTAGACATCTCAAAAGCTTTTGACACGGTTTCATGGGAGTACATGCTTGAAGTGCTTGAAAGAAGAGGATTCATTTCGAGATGGCGAGAATGGATTTCCATAATTTTTTAGAACCTCGCACTCTTCGATCCTATTGAATGGAGTGGAAGGGGGTCAGATCAGACATCGACGTGGCCTAAGGCAAGGTGACCCCCTCTCTCCCTACTTGTTCATATTAGCTATCGATACTCTTCACAATCTTCTGGAAATAGCCACGGCCAATGGCACTCTAACGCCGTTACGGGGAAGAAATGTCACCATGCGACTATCCTTATACGCCAATGATGCGGTTATCTTCCTGAATCCAATTCGGGAGGAAGTTACAACCCTGTTTGCCATCCTACAAAACTTTGGGGCGGTCACGGGTCTACAGCTAAACATCCAAAAATGCAGCGTTGCCCCGATTAGATGTGCAAACCTTGACTTGGATCACATACTGCATAGCTTCAGTGGTATACGAGCTACTTTCCCAATCACTTACCTAGGATTACCTCTGTCTTTGGGAAGAGTCAAGATGATTCATGTTCAGAAAATTGTTGACAAGTCCAGAGGCCATTTGTCGGCTTGGCAAGGCCGCCTGCTGAACCCGGCGGGACGAAGAGAATTAGTACGATCGGTTCTCAGCGCAATACCGATATACCTCCTGACAACGATCAAGGCTCCAAGGCAGCCTATTTCAGAGGTCGACCACATGAGGAGAGGTTTCCTATGGGCAGGAGACAGTGAGATTACCGGTGCAAAATGCAAAGTGGCATGGACTGGGGTGGCAAGGCCTGTTGAATATGGGGGCCTGGGTATCATTGAGCTAGAACGATTTGCTAGGGCACTCAGACTACGATGGCTGTGGTTCGCTTGGATGGATCCTGAAAGACCATGGAATGGCACTAATTTGCTAGTGGATGATATCGATAGAGCACTCTTCAATGCAGCCACGAGAGTAACGATCAGAGATGGAAGGAGAGCATCCTTCTGGAACTCAAGCTGGCTGCAAGGGAGAGCACCATCAAGTCTGTTCCCTAGACTTTATCAGCATAGTACAAGGAAAAATAGAACCTTCAGAGAGGCCATGGAGAATAATAGCTGGATACATGATGTAGCCCATGATCTTGATCATCGACTGATGAGGGAATACTTGGCGCTCTGGACTGCAGCTCAATCGGTGCATTTTGACATGGATGAAGATGAACATGAACATGACTTCATTATCCGGACCTTGGACAGCTCGGGCAAATATTCAGCGAAAATGGCTTACGAGATTCGGTTTGTAGGGCAAATTCAATCACCCTTTCCCAATCTAATCTGGAAAGCATGGGCGTCTCCGAAGTGCAAATTCTTCCTATGGTTATTGCTCCAAAATAGGCTATGGACAGCGGCAAGGTTGCGGTTGAGGCAATGGCCAAATCACTATTTCGTGCCATTTGTGAACGGAACCTTGAGACAAGACATCACCTTTTCTTTGAATGTTCGTTCGCTTTGAAGGTGTGGGAATTGGCGGCAGATTGGAGCGGCCGTCGGACTTTGCGGCCATCGGCATGGATACTCAATTCGACAACCTCACACCCCTAACCTGTTTCTCGAGCATAATCAAATCAAGTGGGAGAAAGGAGCATTCTCTGGCAATCCTTACTATTTGGAGCATTTGGAATCGAGAAATGCGATCGTCTTCGAGGAATGAGAGGAAGACAGAGAGGGCGAGTTGTTTTCATTAATAATTGATACGGCAAGGGAATGGTCTCTCGCGGTTGTAATCTTTTTCCTTTCACTTCAGTTCTTTGCTCATTTAGGGAGTAATTAGTCGGTGTTTTTCCGGCCCCCTCTTAGCTTAGGCCGGGGCGCTTCTCGCGTGTAAAACCTTTGCTGCTTCTACTTAATATAACAAATCCGGGAAACCGGATCTTTCAAAAAAAAACAATGACCTACCCATCCATTCGTCGTCTCTTTGCTGCGTTATTTTGCTAGCTTTCAAAGTCCGGATTAAATTTTTATCTACACTATGTTCGAGTTCAGAAAAAGCACCTCAACTATAGGAGAACAAGGTGAAGTGAGAAAAAAGATTCGCACTCTAGCTAGCCTATATATACAAAATTTTGAAGTTACTGTACTTGGTACCAAAAGAATAAAATTTTGAAGTTCGTAATAAGCCGCCAGAGCGATTAAGCCATGATCATTTGCGTAGATGTACTATGTACTAGACTAGAGCCAACAAGTGTGCGGCCGGCACGGCCGGCATGGTCATAACCCGCAGGAGCTAGGCAGGACGCTCGGCTAGCGGCCAAGAGTGCGTTCTCGCATCACAAGCCGGAGGACAAGGCGAGGCACGTCCTGCTGAAGAAGATTGGAATGGTCGTGGCCGGCGGCGGTGGACGCAGTCTCCTTCGATGAACTGCAGTCCGCATTCACGGGACCGCTGGCTGATGTCAACACCGAGGCCATGGAGCGCTTCCTCCTCCGGGGAAAGAAGCGGCGTGCTAACGACCGTGCTTAGCTGCCGACAAGGTCGCCTCACCGTGTTTCCTTATGTTAGCTCCAAACATACTAGTCCGGAACGTGCGAGGGCTGAACTCGCGCGCCCGCCGCGATGCTGTAAGAGAGTTTGTCAACCAGAACCGGGTTTCGGTTGCTTGTCTTGTAGAGACAAAGGTCGCTGTAATGTCTGATGCTTGGGCACGCGATTTAATGGGATCGGTGTTTGACTATGTCTTCCTCGCCATCGGCCGGTGCTTCCGGAGGAATTGTGGTTCTCCCGTCACCGGATTCGTGGTCGGTAACATCTCATGTCCGCTAGGCAATTCACGGTCACCGTCGAGCTCGCCGTGGAGGGGGCTACTTCTACACCTTGGACTTTGTGCACGGTGTATGGCCCAAGACTAGACACGCGGAAGCCGAGTTCCCCCGGCCGAATTACGAGTGGTGCGTGGCGTCGGCTCCAGCGCTTTAGTAATGTTGGGGGACTACAACCTCATTTATCGGGCATCGACAAAAAGCAACGACAGGCTAAATTTGGCCTCCATGCGGAGGTTTCGTCGGGCTCTGGACGCCATGTCCTTGGAGGAGCTATACCTCAACGGTCGCCGATTCACGTGGAGTAATGAGAGACGCTGCGTGCCCACATTCGAGAGAATAGACGTAGTCTTCGCGTCGGTGCCTTGGCTAGAGGCCTTCCCGATCATCGACTACGGGCGCCGTCTACGGACAGCTCGATCATGCACCGCTCCCGCTTGCGCTCAACTCGGCGAGGCGCGCGTCGCCGCGCTTCAAAATTTGAGGCCTTCTGGCCTAGGCTGCCCGGATTCCTTGACATGGTCAAGGAGGCATGGGAGCAGGACACGCCGGACGTCGATGCGTGTAGACGCTGGACATCAAGTTCGGGCGCACGGCCAAGGCGCTCAAGAGTTGGAGCATGCGCTCGGTCGGCGGTGTGCGCCTACGGTTGTTCGGCGCTAGGAGATCATCGCGGGTGGACGTGGCGCAAGAAAGCCGCGCGCTCATCGATCGAGGAGCATGCCTTGCGCACACGTCTCAAGGCTAGGAGCCTGGGGCTTGCTTCACCGTCAGGGACTATTGCACGAACGCGCTCGAGGTGCGCTACCTTGGTGAAGGGGACGCAAACACGAAGTTTTTTCATCTCCAAGCATGCCATAGAAGCGGGAAAAATTACATTGAGTCCGTGCAGCACCAAGGGGTTTGGATCACCGAGGAGACGCAGACAAGCGGGGCGTGGCCTTCCAAGATTACAACGACACCTTTCGGCAAGCCATTCAACCGCCGTGCCGTGGCGCTGATGGTGGACTACCGCACATCGAGCTGGTCGGCATCGACAATTTGTAGCTTCTCCGGCGAGGAAATGCGGGGCGCAATCCGGGACACCCCATCGATCGTGCGCGCCGAGCCTGATGGGTTCACCGGTCTGTTCTACAAGGTCGCTTGGCAAATCATTAAAAGCGGGACGTCATTGCGGTATCCCACGCTATTTGGTCGCTCGACGCTAGGAGCTTCAACTTGCTCAATGATGCCGTCATGGTATTACCTCTCGAAGTGCGCGAATCCGACTCAACTGAAGGACTATAGGCCTATTAGCCTCATGCACGGCTTGCAAACTTTTTGCCAAGTGCTTGGCTAGACGGTTGGCCCCAAGGCTGCGGGGAAATGGTCGCCCCTAATCAAAGCGCGTTCATCAAAGGGAGGTCCATTCATGACAATTTTAGAACGATTCGGTGGCTGCCGTTGGCGCATGCTCGGGGACACTCTGCGGTCTTGCTAAAGATAGATATTACGAAGGCATTCGATTCGGTCGCATGGCCTTTCCTTCGCTAGAAGTGCTCACGACCATCGGTTTTCCTCGCCGGTGGACCAACCGGATCTCCATTGTCGCATCTCTTTGCTAGCACTCGCATCATGATCAACGGCGGCATTGGCGGGAGAATTGCGCATGCCGGGGTCTCAACGCCAAGGAGATCCGCTCTCCCTATGCTATTTGTCTTAACTATGGAGGTAATCAATGCCTTGTTCGGGGAGGCGGATCGCCCGGCTCGTGCTTTCACCACTACGGTCGAGTCATTCGGCCACAGGGCCTCGCTATACGCCGATGATCTTGTACTCTTGGTCCGGCCGCTTCCTAGCGACCTGCGGTGCATCGGCGCCATCCTTCATCTCTTTCTTTGAGTCCTCCCGACCGGTGACGAACTTTGACAAATGCTTGATGACGCCGATTGCGTGCTCCGACGATGAGTTGGCCAGTATGCAGCTGGCTTTCCCGTGCGCAACGGCGTCCTTCCCGTGTCGATACCTGGGTGTGCCTCTCGTCCTGAGGAAGCCGAAGAACGGAGGAGCGGGCTCGGTGGATGCGGTCGCGGCAAGAATTCCCACGTGGAAGGCCGGGTGCGCTAATGAACTCGGGCGTGTCCGGCTAACCAAGGTGACCCTCTCCGCTATCCCAACGCATTCGGCGATATCTTTGTTGTGCGTCCAAATGGGGAGTCTCGGGTTGATAAAAGGAGGAGAGCATTCCTCTGGTCTGGGACCGTGTCAACGTCTGGTGGGAAATGCAAGCTTGCATGGCCGGCTGTCTGCCGTCCGCCTGAGTTTGGTGGCCTAGGTGTTCCCGATCTACACCTATTTGGCATGGCCTTGCGGTTGCGGTGGGCTTGGCTGGAAAGGACTGATGCCACTAGAGGTTGGGGTGCTCTCCCGTACAAAACAGAAAAATCGGTTCAGGCGATGGCGGATGCTAGCTTGTCGGTGAACATTGGTGATGGGAACTCCGCGAAGATGTGGACTGATTCTTGGCTACATGTTGGTCGGTTATGCAACTATGCGCCGCAGCTCTTCGCGGCTGTCTCGACGGCGGGGAAGAAGAAGACAGTTAGATGTGCACTGGACGAAAACAGCTGGGCCGACGACATCGTTGGCGCCCCCACCCAGGTGCTGTCTCAGTATCTTCGTGTATGGCGTCTTGTGCGTGACGTGGTGCTTGATCCGCTGGAGTCCGACAGATTTGTGTGGAAGTGGTCGCCGGATGGTCGCTACTCGGCATCGTCTGCGTATCGTGCCTTCTTTCATGGCTCGGTCTCCTTGCTGGGGGCTAGGGAACTTTGGAAAACTAAAGCCCCAGCCAGAGTTCGTTTTTTCTTCTGGCTTGTTTTACACAGGAAAATTTGGACGGGGGATAGGCGACATCGGCACGATCTGTAGGAGGGCGACTCTTGTGCGTTGTGTGGGCGGGATTCGAAAACCCCGCGAGCACCTCCTACTAGGGCGTGTTGTCTCCCGGCCCATTTGGCATATTTTCTTTGGGCGCCGCGAGTTTGCGAACTTTAGTCCCGATGGTCATCGTGGAGTCGGTGAGTGGTGGCTTGCCCAACGTCGACGGGTGTGCAAGGAGTCTCGGCCAGCTTTCGACTCCTTTCTACTCTTGATCTCATGGAACATTTGGAAAGAACGCAACGCGAGGGTGTTTAGAAATGAGGCTTCAACAGTTCAGGTGATTGCCAGGAAGGTTGTGCAAGAGGTCGGCGATCGGGTTGAGGCGGGTTTCAGGGACCTTGCAAGCTGTCCTATCACTTTGGTCGCAAAGTATTGCAACCATGTAATCTCTTTTCGTGTAATCGGTAGATAGGTGTGTGCCCCTTTTTTCCGTGTTTACACCCATGATGCCTCCTCGGCGTTGGGGTTTTGTTGTTTCCGTTTGATTTGGTTTTCTCCCTCTTAATGAAAAACGGGTGAACGGCCCGATCGCGAAAAAAAAAAGCTAGGCAGGACCATGCATGGCTGCTACTACGTACCTTGCTTGCCCTTTTTCATCACGCGTTGGACCTTTTTTTGCCTCACACTGCTTCTCATTTAAGTCCTATATATAATTAGGACCACTGTTATATATGCACATGTACGTACTTCGGAAGGTTATTGTTTAGTTCTCGCCAAATTATTTGCTTCATATATATTGTACACTCAATTTCTATATGGAATAATATTCAGGCATGCATATCGTGCACCTTTACGTTTGTTCGCCATCATAGACTGGTCCCTGACGTTGATTCCACTGTTGTTTCACTGATTGATTTTGGAGACTGATTGATCACTCATATTTAGCCCATCAGAGAGAGCGACTATAATTCTTCTGTTAGACAGAAACCTATACATGCAAGTACACAACAATTTCTTGTGTGTTGTTGTAATCTCTCAAGTCTTTGGAGAGATTGTGATGGGAGGACACTATTGTTTGGATATCCTCATATTTAGATGGCCAACAACAAAACTACCCAGATTATTCATAAAATAAAAATAAACTAGCTGGATATCCCTTTCCTAATTAATTTATTTACTTTCATGACATGGAGTTTACTAATTCAAGTATATAGATGATGTCACTTTTATTTGTACTGCACACACCTTCTAAATATTAGATACCTCAAATTTAATTAGGATCTATTTAGGAAGGCTGGTAGGGAAGTCCCTGATTATGTTTCACATTAAATTATAAATTATATACATAAAGATGTACACAAAGAAGGCGTGATCAAAGGTCCAACAAAGAAAATAAAACATGTTAGAAGTGACCTACCCAATTAATTAAATGAGATGTTTTAATGGACACTTGTTTTTGCCTTAACCAAGGAAAGTCCTCTAAGCCAAGATTTCAAGGTAGCAATCGACAAAGTGCCGTTGTCATAGGAAGATTTCAGTAGATGGAGTAATAATATCAACATCAATGGTAGTGACCGGTTAGGGTTTAGGTTGATGGAATATAAATTAATGGTGAAGGAGGCAGGTGGTGAAGAGAACGACTATACAACAGTAGAGGACGATTACGAGTTGCAAAATGGAATGTGGTAGGGTGGGATGGACGGAGGTTGCCAAAGAGCAAACCCGACTTGGGAAAATCTATGGCTAGAGGTGGATTTGGGAGGCAGGGCGAGCGAGCACGCCTGAAATTAAAATAGGGCAAGAAAAGGGAGAGAAAATCCCTGTTAATCTTTTTGGTAATAAAAAGCAGGGGAAGCCTTTTGTCTAAAAAAAAACCCTGTTAATTATAAACTCCAGATCATATATATATGGCGCTCTCTGGTAAAGGATATAATATAATATATATGGAGAGAAGTGTCCATTAATTTAAACCCTTTAAATTATAGTTATTTGCACTTGCCATATATATATGTTGTTCATAAACCAACACAAGTCAAAAGCTCTTCCACAAGAATGTACTGACGTACATGCTTGATATTATTCAATTGCCTTGATAGTTATTACCACCTAACTTAATCCATGAGATATGGTAAAGGATATAGTGCTAGCAATGGTCCAATAATTAACTTGAATTATATATAGTGACAACATGATGTTTTTTCTAGCTTTCAATTCCTAGCTCATTCCTAATCAGCCAATGAATGGTAATCCAGCTTATAATATAGGAGTACATAACGTGGGCCACTTAACTAAGTAGTATACTAGGAGTACTATAATGAGCAAGTGTGTCTTTTTTTAATAGCTAGCTTGTGGAGGTAATCAGCTGGTAATTGAGAGGGGTTGTCCCGACGCAACTAACCTAGATATGATTGGATACTTCCGTTACCAATTAATCTTGTGACGAACCTACCAACATTCCACAGACCAAAATGCCCGTGCATTGCATGTCATCTTGAAGGACCGAAACGGCGACCAGAGGGGGGGTGAATGGGAGCCTTGATTTTCCTTTTCAAATTCGGGTCATCGGCTCAACCCCCAACCTCAAAAGGCGAACTTACAAAGACACGAGTGATACACGTGCTAACCGGTAGCAAGATATCAAACGGGAAGTGTTGGGCTCAATGAATCAAACGCAAAAAAATCGGTTCTCAAAACGGAGCTCAAACGGACAAACAATGGACAAAAGATCAAGCCCGAAAAATGAGCCAAATAGAAACAGCTGCTTGCTTCTCATTTGTTGAAAGAACAGCAGGCCGATCAACTTGCAATTGCTGTCTTTGCTCTAGTAGCTTGCTTTGAATAAACAAATCCAAGTACTTGTGTAGCTAGAAAGAGGCGTCACAAGAATTTGCAAATTCTAAACATGGATAAGTTAATAAGCATTTCATGGACCTCACAAGTGGACACCGAGGAAGCAAGAAAAGCAGCCAAGCTGCTGCTCTTTGCTGCTGCACTAAATACCGAGGATTTCTAGCAGCTCAATCTCGGCAGTAAGCAAGGCAAAAACTGAGATGCACTTTCAAGCAAAATAAATGAGAGATGAAGGCTCAAGCATCGAGGTGCAAGCTGCTGCTGCTCGAAATCAATTCCTAAAAGTACCAGCTCATGATTGCAAGTAGTAGTAATTCACATGTGCAAGAAAATGGAATTATGTAACATGTTTTACCTTGCCGATCAATGAACCTGATGCCTGCTATGCCATCTCGAGCACCTGCTTACTTGCTTGAACGAACAGAAGACAGAAAGCAAACACTGCTGCTGATTTGCAAAACAAAAGGTGAGAGTTTAATGCTCCAAAGAAAATTGCTAGAAAAGAATTACGGGAGCAAGCCAAGAGCTTTGGACCAAACAAAAACCAGCACTAGGTGCTCACGTACAGCAAGGGAGGAACTGCTCTCCACCTGCACTCAAACCAATGCCAACAAAATCGAGAAGTCACCCACGAACTGGAACTCCACAGATCGAGGCAAGCACTGAGAACTGCTGCTGCTACTTGGACGCAGGGCAAGCACTAGTGGTGCTGGGCGCTCGACGCCATAGCTCTCGGGCTGTGCCCGCAGCTCATCCCAAAACTCAAAATGACAGAGAACTGAGCGCACGAACACAGAAAACAGCGACCACAAAAATCGACAGAAACTCACTCAAATCTCCATGAATCGAGCTCAAATTTCGACAAGCTGAGATTCACCTAGCTACGAACCAATCCCCAAAGAATCACAGCCTGAGATCAACTCGGTCACGGGAAAATCAGATCGTAGCTATGAACAAAAACATGGACGAAAATGCAAGAACGAGGGAAACAAAATCACGGATCAAAGTGACGAATCCCGGAGGGCACAGGCAGGATTGGGGCTGCCCTTCCCCTTCGAAAATCTCAAAGAAAATAGCCACGAATTTTTCGGGTATTTGGCCTCTCTCTCATGAGTGCTAGGGTTGATGAAAACCTAGAGCTAAAAAACGAAAATGAAAGAGGCAAAGAGGGAGGAGGCTACCATCCTCCACATATAGTCTAAAAAATCCTCTTTCACAAACTACCCCTAGATACATGTGAGCCGAACCGCTAACCCTAAGGCTAATTTAGTCCGACTTGGAATAATTTCATCCGGCGACGCCCGCGCCTCCTCATCTGCAGCTTGCTCGGCGCAATCTCTCGGATGCCGCCACGCGCCGCCCCTTCCGTCCACCGGGCGCCCCGGGTTTTGAGGCCCAAACCCGTAAAACCCGCCGATGGTTTTGAGGCCTAAACCACCAAACCCGCACCCATGGTTTTGAGGCCCAAACCACGAAACCCGCACCGATGGTTTTGAGGACAAACCACCAAACCTCCTCGACACGTGTCATCACCGTCTTGACCGCCCGAGTCGCCAAGTCATCCGAGCTCCCCGCTCTGCCTGCCGTTCGCCGTCTTGACCCGATCGACACGGTCCCGCCACGTCCTCTTGCATTAAAACCGATGTCCCGGATGTCGGCCACCATGGCTAGCCACCCGGCGATCCGGTCCCTCGGTCCAAGCCTCACGTCCGTCCTTCACCTCCGCGGTCCGTCGGCCCGGCACGTCCTCCTTGGCCCCTTCACCTCGCCGTCAGCTACCATCTCCGAGCTCCACACCTGCACAACACGAACCAAAGAGATACGTCTTCGACACATGCGAACACATGGTTGATTTAGGTCGCATGTGTTTAGTTTTGTGATGTAGTGATTGTCAACAATCAACATTCTCCTTCTATTTTTCTTTTTATCTTTTTATGCTTCGGCTATGTTTCACCGGCACACGTGGAGTGTGTCGAAGACGTATCTCTTGGTTCGTGTTGTGCGGGTGTTGAGCTCGGAGATGGTAGGCGACGGCGAGGTGAAGGAGCCAAGGAGGGCGTCTTTGCCGACGGACCGCGGAGGTGAAGGGAAGGATTGACGTGAGGCTTGGACCGAGGGACCGGATCGCCGGGTGGCTAGCCATAGTGGTCGACATCCGACATCGACGGATGCAAGAGGACGTGGGCGGGACCGTGTCGATCGAGTCAAGACGGCGTCGTCGCGGCGAGCGGGAGCTCGGATGACTTGGCGACTTCGGGCGGTCAAGATGACGATGACACGTGTCGAGGAGGTTTGGTGGTTTGCCCTCAAAACCATCGGCGGCGGGTTTAGTGGTTTGGGCCTCAAAACCACGCGCGGGTTTTCGCGGGTTTGGGCCTCAAAACCCGGCGTTCCGGCGGACGGAAGGACGGCGCGTGGCGGCATCGGGGAGGTTGCGTGGAGGCAAGGCTACCGATGAGGAGGCGCTGTGGCCGTCCGGATCGAAGATTACCCGTCGAGTCGACGAAATAGCCTTAGGGTTACAAAATCGACTCATGTATCTTAGGGGTAGTTTAGGCGAGGGAATTGGGGCTATTTAGCGAGAGGCATACCCCTTCATCCTCCCTTGCCTCTCATTTTGCAATTCCTAGCTTAGGGTTCCAAACCTTGGTGTGAGAGGTCCACCGCTTGTATCAAATCATTTGAGCAAGGGCTAGCTCGAGTAGCCCGTCACATGGTGACGTTTGGAGTGATTCGATCGGTGTTCATGTTTGATCTTGTGCTGTGATTTTTGTTCTTCACTTGTTCTTCCCGAGTTCATCCTCTCCCCTCTCCCACTCTTCGCGATTTCTTCGATTTGGCACCGTTTGATCTCGTTTTTCTTGTTTTGATTCGTGCTAGGGCGTGAGAGGATCCTTTCCACCAAAGGATTTACTCTAATTCCTCACGAGCACGTAGATCGGGCAAGTTTTGGATCAAACTCGGTTTTTGGTGTGTTCTTCGCGAGATCTGAAATTCCTCTCGATTCGCTCCTTCAAACTTGAAATTTCTTGGTGGGGAAATGGTCACCTACATGCCTAGATCATCTAGGTTGAATCTTGTGACCTGAGGTTTCAATTGGAGAGAGTTCTTGGCGATTTAGTGCTCGGTTCTTCGAAAAATCGCTAAGAAATCGCGGGTTTCTCTCGCTACGTTCGCGGGTGTCCAGGTGTGTTGCAATCGATCGCTTCTTGGGTTGCAATCGATCCGCTTCTTGGGTTGCAATCGGGTGTCGCAATCCATCTCTTTTTCGTGTTGCAATCGGGTCGTGTTTTGTGTTGCAATTTGGCGGGCGGTTCGGGATCGGACATCGACATGTCCGTACCCTCCAGAGAGTTACTTCGTGACCCCCGACCGCCCGGATCTGTTGCAATCGGGTTTCTAGTTGTGTTGCAATCCACTTGCATTGTGTGTTGCAACCGGGCGGCAGATCGGGATCGGACATCGGATATGTCCGTACCTTCCGTAAAGTTGCTACTCGTGATCCCCCGACGCCCGGACTTGTTGCAATTGGGCTTCCGGTAGTGTTGCAATTCATCCGCTTTCACGTTGAAATTAGCATCTTGTTCGCGGTGTATGTCTTGCTTTGAGGGGACGTGAGAGCCAAGGACTTGAATTTCGAAAGAAATTTTGAGGCTCCTATTCACCCCCCTCTAGTCGCCGTTTAGGTCCTTCAACACACTCCACGTGTGCCGGTGAACATAGCCGAAGCATAAAGAATAAAAGAAAATGGAATTAAAATGTTGATCTGCTGACAATCACTCAATCACAAAACTAAACACATGTGACCTAAATCAACCATATGTTCGCACATCTTATACATACAAAAACGCCGACAGAATGCATGTCAGATGACATCGTTGTACGTGGATGGACCCAATTCGTGCGTTGATTAATTTGCTTGTTTGCCTGGTGCTGCTGCCACTCTTTGCCCCGTTTGGTTCGATGTAGGGCACATTTGAATATGAATTTATGCATACTTGTTGTAGTATTATATGAGTACACGTTCGTTTACTAGCTAGTGGCTATAGCGGATTATGTTTTCTATGGCTTTTTGCTCAGGGTTGTTACAATGACGGCAACAACCAAAGTCTGTGAACTTGTTTCTCTGTTATATATACTCCTGCATTGCAATAATCTTGTGACGATCGAACCTACCAACATTATTCCAAACGCCCGTGCATGTCATCTTATATTTACATACTACAAAAACGCCGACAGAATGTCCGAAGACGTCATCGTGCATGCACCCTAGCTATTTCCTACCGTTTGCTTATTCATCGCCTGGCACTGCTGACGTACACTCTTGCCCCGTTAATTTGGATTAGGGCACATTAATTTCAATAATAATCTGCGCGTGTATATATATGCTAGTGGGCTACGGAGGATTATGTTTTCTATATATGAGAGCTGGCGTGAAGGTTTTACTTCGTGGCGTCGTGTCTATCCATCATTATCTCTCGAAACTTTAATTACTAAGTTCTTTTGTAATGAAATGGGTTCAATTTACGTTGCACATAGTTTTAATGTGTTGCTTTTTTTTATCTGCTATTTCTCTTATACTATGGCTTTCATCAGACTTTGCAATGGCGGCAAGTTTGTGACGTTGTTTAGGCATGCATTATCCATAGGCTGATGTTGCTTACCAAAGATGGACGCGGGTGCACAGTACCTGAAATGGGCGGTGTTTCATATACTAGTACCGTAGCAAAAACGCTGAGGCGTACTGTTGCTAGCTCGATCGCACTGATGATGCAATATAGAGTTTTCTGATGACAGAAGATATATGTATGTATATGTATATATATACATTCATATATATAATATCCGACGTGTAGGTACGTGCAAGATCATATATGCGTGTGCATGTTCCTATACGTGCTAGTACGCACTGACCGCCACGCAAAGACAAATGCACGGCCGGCGATCGAGATTATGAGCGACCCGCACGTACGTACACGTGCCTTGATTGCGTGGACACCGTGCATAGATATATCGAGCGAGAACAATGCAAATTGCATGCACATCGATGTTATTAGTTCGCCTATCTTGCACGTAAGAATCTTTGAACGTGATCTCGATCTATCACTACCCTATAACCCGGCCGGCCAGTAGAGACGATTTTGATTTACCACCAGGCAGAGCACGACACGATCACGTAGTACGGTCTAGTGAAGGAAGGAGAGAGACATGAGACGACTAGGATGACTCGACGAGATAGAGCTTAATTAGCTTGACTGCTCGATAGATCAAGAGTAGCAAAGCCAGCGCCGGAACCAAAGTTAACGGGGCTATTAGCTAGCATGCAACGCGTTCCGCGGAAAACCGTGTGCTAGCTGATGCTTCACATCACATCTCGGAAGATCCGGGCGGTTTTGGATCGAATGGACCCGTCACTTCGATCAATTTCGCATGCACGGTGGCGTGGCGCGGGGAGCTCCGGCGTCTTTTGACTGGCCGTGTGGCCGGCCCCGGCCTAGTAAAAGCTGCCACTTTTACCGGCGCGCCGCCATGGTTAGTACAGTTTTACGTCATCAAAAGTCGCTGTCAATAATAATTTGCCGCCGTAAATTTCTTCCAGCCCATTAGTGTGTGTCACTGTAGAATGCCCTTTGGCTTGTCCTTTTATTACCTCTCCATAGTGCTCCTTCCCCTCTGTGTCTCTACCGTGGATCCTTTAGCAAGGATCTAAAGATGATGAAGCCGAAGGCCACTAGCTCCCCACACCTGCGTCAAGCCGCTTGTCCTTCCTCTGTGTCGGTGACACAACGTGCGTGCCCAGCTCAAGCTTGCAAGTGAGCTGGACTTCATCAATAGAGGTCGCCGTCCGACATTGCAATCGCAAACTAAGTTGACAGCTTTGGAGAAGACCTACCCGATAAGGCGGTTAATGCAATATAGTCTCCGGGCGCAGGCTTGACGACATGGAATTTGCAGGGGCGCTGGCTGCAATTGCGGCGGAGGCGTGGGATACACATGGTGGAGTCTCCGTGGCCAGTCTTGCAGTTAGATGATGCTCTTTGGTTGTTTTTTCTAGAGTGTGAGTAATCAATTTAGTATCCCTCACCCAATTTGATAGTCTGTCAATCGGAAAGTTGTTTCAAGCGTCGTTTGCGTATGTAATTCTCTACTCTTCTTATTAATATATATGCCGGGCTTGCTCGCTGCTATTAAAAAAATTAAAGATGATGACGAACCATCTACTGTATAATTTGTTTTCGAGTCTTCTTAAAAAACTGACAGTCTTATTTATCATTGTCAATTAATTTTTTTATTTGACAAGAAAAGTAAGTTTAATCAGAGAATTTTTGAAACGAGCCTACCAGCTAGCTCAACTAATTTCTACCTAGTAGCGTCCCATAGGTAGACTTTTTTTTTTTTTTTTTAGAATCGAGCACATTGGTGTTGCTAGCTTCGTATCTTCGTCAATGTTTTTGAGGAAAAAAAAAACAAGGAACAGAAGAAAGTAGTGGGAAAGCAGGCTGGGGCAGACAGCCCATAGCCCCATACAGGCCCATAACTTATGGGCTGTCGTGGAGTTTCACATGTGTGCACTAACGCCTTGTAATGGAAAAAAAAAGGTCCATTTTAGCTCAAGCTAAAATTACTAAATACTTGCCAAGGTTATTAATGGTGCGCACATTGGTGTTTTCACAAGTGCTTGCTTCTCTTAAAGTGATTCTTCAAAGGTGTTCTATCCATTTTTACTTAAAAAAATTAGTAAATACTTGACAAGGTTATTAAACCATAGAAAACTAGGTGGATTTCCCCAAGACGTTGTCGTGGGTATGAAGGAAAATTTTATGAGTTACAATATTACCGTTACCCTCCAATTCTTTTTCTTACTTCATTTTTCCCTTTTTATTTTTTTTCTTTTTTTTTTTTTTTTTCTATACCAACGGGTCCCACTTATAATTTTATCAAAATATATCCATATGATATCTTGTTTTAAAGGATTTATTAAAATAAATTTAATGGTGTAATCAAAATTTAATTTATTTTTGTGGTTCATGAGTTATAACCTTTTTTATGCCATAAACATGTGGGGCATGTTGATGACGTGGCGCAAGGAAGGGTTAGTGTGTGGGTTTGAGGTGGCATGCAAGTGGGGTGTTAGTGGGATGGTGAGGTGGCATGCTTGTATGTCGAGAGAATTAGGTGGTGGGTCTTCAAAACATTAGTTTTATAGATGTCTCCAAATTTTAATGTTTTTTTAAAAATATGTCAAATATTTAATGAATATCTAACTTATAAAAACTCCTAACCACTTGAAATCAGTATAAAGAGATAATTCAAAAGTTTTTGAGGGTTTAAGGCTTAAGGACATCTCCAATAGTCTTTTCTAAATGAGTAAAAACATTTATGGTCCTCAAACTTAATATCCACGTTTCAAACTATAGAAACGACTATCTAAGTCTCTAATCTATTGTTTGCAAGCACCAAAGGTCCAAAACTAGCCACGCCGGCAAGATAACAGCTGACGTGGTCATGCCACGTTGACAGTAATATGACCATGAAGACTTTTCAAAAAAGCCCCGCCATATTTCTCTTTCTTTGAAAAGTTTCCATGGTCATGTTGACCGCCCGCCAACGTGGAATGGCTACGCCGGTTGTTGGCGCCGGGCGTGGTAGTTTTATCTTTGGTGATCACCAGCGATAGATGAGAGACCTAGATAGTCGCTTCTATAATTTGAGGACGCGGATGGGAGGTTTTCAAAAGTTTGAGGACCCCCTCGGGTGTATTTTACTCTTCTTAAACTCAACCTGCAAATCATTATTTCGAGTGTCATTTGAATAAAAGCCACTCTCTATGTCTTTTGTGCACTCTAAACAGTCATTCTCGCTCTTCTATTTTTTTTGCTAGCAAGAAATCTATAATAGAGGATGACAATATTTAAAGATTTAATTTAAAAAGGCTGTTGGAGAGTGTCTTTTTACGGAATCTCTTTTCTTACTTTTTATATGAAAGGTACAAAGAGGTTTTTGGAATTGCATTAAGAGGTCTTTTTTTTTTTTTGAGTCCAGTCCTAGTTTTAGAGTTTGAAATAAATAAATGTAGTGTGAAAGAGTGCTTGCCCTTTTTTTCTCTCGAACCGCTGTGATGTAACCAAAACGGTTTCAGACGGCCCGGTTCTTCTGAGCCCAAGCGTGTCCGGTTCCACTTTGGGCACCACTCGGCGTTGTCCCACTAGGCCACTAGCCCATGCCCAAGCCCAGTGCCCATGCCCAAGCCCAGTGCCTACATCAAGCTAGCCCACTAGGAAAGCAGGGGCCAGGCCCACACGCCATCCCGCCCTCCATTCTAGCTATGGATCACCCTGCCATCCTCATCGTAATCTCTCCCCGCGCCGCCGGCTAATCTTATCGTGCAAGCAACGGGAGGTCGGTAGCACACGAGGCCGGCCGGACGCGGCGCGAGACGAGAAGACGACAACGCCGCGGGGACGACCCACCGCGTGCTCGCGCCACCGCCCACCGGATTCCTCCACGCCCGTCCGATCAGATCAGGAGACCGGCCTGACCGCGTCATCTGACGGTGCGGCGACGAGTCGTCGGAGCCGCGTAAATTCACGTCGGTGTGTGCGCCATAGCGGCGGTTTCTTTACGCTCTTCCGACTTTTTTTTCTTAAAAAACGTATTCTAGGAGGACATATAAAGTCTGTCTCATAGAAATTACTCGGATAGCTAATGGATCATAATTGGCCCTGTTCGTTTGGCTTTATCGGTAAATAGGCCAGTATTTTCTCTCACAAAGATCGTCCAAAGCCAAATGACCGCCAGCCGATTTCTTCTCTCAATCATCGCCAGCCCAAATTTAACAGGCCAATTATTAGTTATTATTAGCACTTTGATTTGATTCAACTAGTAAAATAGTTGTTATTCGGTTATCAATTAACTAAAATACTAGCTAGCTAGATCTGTTTAGATTGTAGCTAATGGATGGATTTTTTAAAATTTTGCCCTTTTTAAAACAAATTTCAAATCCGTCTCTAGTTTGAAACAATTTACACCAGGTATCCCTTTTTTGTCGCGCCAACCCGGTGGCGTGATTTTTTATGTCGCGCCCACCGCATGTGGCGCGACGGTGCATCCACGGGAGGCGGGGTGGTGTTGACCACGCCGCGCCCGGTTATTTGCGGCGCCGACGGGCATGCCGCCTTGTGGTAATTGTTTGTTTGTGTCATGGCTGGGTGTAGTGCATGCCCCCCGTTATATTTAGATCCGTAATTTGGGAAAAATGACACATTGGACACTATAACACTTTTTTGTTTGTTTGTTGTAATTGTTGTCCTATTAATAACCTAACTAGACTCAAAAGATTCGCCTCGTCGTTTTCTATATAATTTGTTTTTTTATTTAACTATATTTAGGCTCCGCTAAACTTGGCTTATCACCAGCCTATTTGTTTTTCTCACAAAGATCACCGAAATAAATAAAGATTTTTTCTCTCAAAGATCGGCCCGGCCCAAAATGAAAGGCTCTTAGTGCTCCATGCATGAGGTAAAAGATTTAATGTGATAGGTCAATAGTGAATTTTGGTGAGAAAATTTTAGAATCTAAACACATGGACACTACCGGGTCTCGCACCATGCATGCTTGTCTCGATGCCGGAGAAAGAACACTATTTATAGCAGTGCAACTTGTGGCCACTAAGTGAATCCCACCCATGATATGGGTTACTCCACTGTCGCGCGGGGACAGAGGCCAATGGGGACTAGTTGTCTGTGAAGAATAAGGCCGCAGTGTTGTCTCGTGAAGAGCAACGCTAGTGTTATGTCTTGGCGTAGACGCGGAGCAGCCAACCCGAGGGCTGCATGGGCGACACTTTTAGCAAGAGATATAGCAGAGTGCTAGTGGACAGGAGGCAAGCTAGAACAAAAGTTCTCTCTCCAAAATTCACTATTAACCTATCACATTAAATCTTTTTACCTCATACATGGAGCACTAAATATAGTTAAATAAAAAACAAATTATATAGTTTTGATGTACATGACGAGATCGAATCTTTGAGCCTAGTTAGGTTATTGTAGGACAACAATTACCACAAACAAACAAAAAAATGCTAGTGTCCGATGTGTCATTTTTTCCAAATTCTATGGATCTAAATATAAAGGGGGCATGCACTACACACAGCCATGGCACAAACAAACAATTACCACAAGACGACATGCACGGCCCGTCACGCCAAGATGTCCGATCGGGCGCGACGTGGTCAACGCCACCCCGCCATCGCGTGGATGGTGTCGCCGACATGTGGTGGCGCGACATGTAAAAATCACGCCAACGCAACCGGGCGCGACAAAAAGGGATACCTGATGTAAATTGTTTCAAACTAGGGACGGATTTAAAATTTGTTTTAAAAATGGCAAAATTTTTTTAAAAAAGTCCCTAATGGATCAAATAGGCCTTAAGTTGCAAAAAAAAACTTTTTTTTTTTTGAGTTGCCTCTTATCCGCATACAAATGCAGTATCTGCTCATACACACACACACACCTACACACCACACACGCACACACCACACACGCTATAATGCGTGTACAACCGCACCTACAACTCTGTACAGATATGAAGATCGCGTCCTTCTTGAGATCACCGTAATCAACAGATTCCGAGGCGGCTGGCGAGGTGCGTCGCATTCCCACTGAATGTTCCACGCGAAGAGGCATTGATTCCGTAGGCGGCTCGGAAAACAATCCGAGTGAAGACAGGAAACACTGTTCCCATAGGAACCTACTGTTCCCGGTGAGAACGCGAGCGATCCCAGGGGATCGAACTCGCGACCAGCCGTTCGCACACCAGCGATACGACCAGCTGAGCTAGCGCTCGTTCTCAGTTGCAGCGAAAAAACTTATATATTGAGACTACTATTTTTTCCTCTGCAAACAGGGGCAATTCCGAAATTCGCACACAACATTGAAGAAGCTCACATGCTGCACCTGCACGTCCTCGTTTTTGAGTCACCCACGTCTTGCTGTTTTTTTTTTCCGTTGACAAAATGGTCAAGAAAGCTGAGGTGGGCCGGTGGGCCGCGTCTCCCTTTACTTCTTCCCTCTGCCTTCCATAATCCACGCCATCCATCCACCACCCTGTGCTCTGCTGGTCCCAACTCCCAACCTCCCCCTAGCTAATTCCCCAACAAAGCATTAATCAATCAATTAATTATTAGTGTACGTACTCGGCACTACCATTACTAGCCCTAATAAGTATAATACTGCAAGCAAAGGACAAAGGTGCTGACCGCTGCCCATGGTTTAAGGCAAAAGCAGCCTAGCACACGGCACAGGGCAGCCTTTGCTTGCTCGCCCACTGTTCTTGCACAAATTCAGCAACACCCTTTGCTCTCCTCCTTTTCACAGTTGCACACCTTCTCCTTCAGTCTGTAGCTGGTTGGATTTTCTCTTGGTGACCCCAAGTAATGTAGAATACCAGTTACCACCACCCAGGCACCAGGCACCCACTGACCCACCCACAGGATTGTATTTGCTGCTCCTCTGTCCCTCTTTTCTGCAAAGCTCAAGAAAGAAACCCAGCAGCAGCAACAGCCATTTATCCTGAGCCCCCTGTATTTGGTTGGTACTACAGTATCTCCCTCTCTTCTTCTCCGGTGGATTGGATCTGCATCTCCTGCTTATCTATCTATCTTATCTGTTCATCATCACAAGAATAATAACAACCCTGCCTGCCTGCCTCCTGCTTGTGTATGTGTTGCTCCTCGTTACCCTGACCTGGCTTAGAAGGAAGTGGAGGAATCTAATCTTTTTAGGGTCAGGGTCTCAGGGAAGCAGCAGCAGGCAGCAACAGCGGCAGGGAGGAGCAAATCGATTTCTGAAAATAAACACAACTGGTAAATCTCACAATTTTTCCGTTGCCGCAAGTTCTTGGATCTGAACAAGCCTGGCACAAAAAAATAAAGCGTGGTTGGGATGGGACGATGAGGACGATTCTGATCTGACATGAACGATTGAACTGCTGCCCCTCAGCTCACCTGACGACGGATCTGTCCGATCCGTGCAAAATTTGCCGGTAAATCTCCTCTCTTCCTTTGCTCCTCCTCCCCCAGTCTTTTGGATTGGGTGGGGGATTTGTCCTTCTTGATTCTTGCTGCTGTTTACTTTTGCTTTTCCGTGTGTATACGCATGCTGTTTGTTATATATAGTATATATATATGTTCTCTCTTAGGAGGATAGGACATGGACAAGATGAGAGTTTGCTTGCAGCCGATCTGAAAGTTAGCGACGCATGTGATGCAGATGATCGGAGTGCGAAAATTCGTAGATCGGTGTTCAAAAATTCGTTGTTGGACGACCGTACAGATCTGGCACCTCGATTGCGTGCACCTGTTCATAGTAAGGAATTGGGATTAGCGCTGGAAAATTTGGGGAAAGAAAAGTACCCTGCTTCAGATCCGTTCCGTTGTTTGGATTTTTTTTTTTTGGATTTTTGGTTTCGTGAATTTCGTAGCGTGGGGTGCGGATTCTTCGTGCCATGTTGGCTGCTCTGTTTCTGTTTGACAGCATAGCGTCTTCCTGCATTACTATTTTTTTTTTTTCGCTCAGAAAAACATGAACATCCGAATCTGATTGGGTGTTTGGATCAAACTGCTATTGAGTTTTCTTCTCATTCCTTTCGATTTGGGCTTTGTTTGCTGGCATTCGATTCGAGTCAGATCTGCCTGCGTGCTGTTTGATCTCATCGATTTTCCTGCCCCCAACTCCTGTTGATGTTTGATTGATTTCATTCAATAAAAAAAGAAGAGAAACAAGAGGTCTCAACTCCTGCATTTCCCCGGCGTGGTCTCAACTCTTCTGACTTGCGTGCAGAGGGCAGAGATTCAGAAACTCGCTTCCAAAATTCATTCGCAAATCCGAAGAGGAAAAGCAAATCGTTCGTTCGTCGATGAGGATGGGGATCAATCGATTTGGGCGGACGAGAAGATGCGTGTGCGTGCTCGCAATCCGTGCCCGTGTGCCGGGACAGCGATGTGTGCGATGGAGACCCAGCGATCCAATCAGCTGGCGCCACGTCCCCTCAGATTGGGCCTTTGGCCTCGTGGGCTGACTGGGCCGGCTAATGTGAAGAGAGACGGGGTCCTTTGTGGGCTGGCTGGTCCAGGCCATCTGGCCCATCATCCATCCACGTTTTCCATCCCCCTCTTGTTTCCCCTTCGTCCCTCTGCCGCGGTTCCTCTCCGTTCCCGCGCCCGCTGCTGCTCGGTGCTCCCTCTCCCTTCCCTCCCTTCGCTTGGAGGCGTGGAGGGCATGGAGTTGGGGGAGCCCCACGACAGGATGCGGGGCCCGTGGAGGTTCGTGGCCAGCGTGGCCTCCTCCCGTGCGATTATTGTTGGTGGCTGGCTGTTCCCTCTCTCTTCCCGTGTGTTTTCAGGGGTGGCCACCCTTGCTTGCCAGTCCAGCGATTTCCTGAATCAGAGGGGGCATTGTTTCCACGCAGGGTGCCGCGTTGACTGTGCTTGCGCTGGGGTTTGTGCCCCCGTTGCCAATTGCGGTCTTGCGGAGCAAGGATCAATAGATGTCTTTGTACTTTCATATGATTTCTCTACATTCCATTCTACTGTTTGGAGCCTGCTGCACTGTAGTGGCTTTTCTGTTGAAGATGAGTGACTCAGTGTGAGTACGATTGCGTTGCAAATACAGTTGATATGGTCTGCATTTAACAGAACATGCAAAAACGTTGCATCATTTCAGTGCTCTGGTTTTGAACAATGTGAGTGCGATAATGTTCCCTACTGTAATTAGCTTATATACCTAGCCAACTATATTGATGTTTTCTGGTTTCCTTGGTAGGTTAACAGTAGGCATTTGTTTAAATTTAGCTCTTTTCTCTGTAAACCTCTTTGTTTCACTGTATCTCTTGGTTTGTTGTTGTTGATCAAAGTGTCTTCCTTTGATGCAGTAATGATGGGAACAGAGTGCATCATGGCCGCACTCAGCGGGGATCCTGAACCCTCAATTCCACCTGGATTCGGACCTTTTGTTGCCCTCGCATTACAGGGCATCCAAAACAATGTCAAACCAGGTGCTGCTCATTCTAGTGCTGCTCAAGCAGTGCACTGCATGGAGAAAGACGTCGAAATTTTGGAACATGGTTCGGCGCATGGTCAGAGTGGCACTCCTGCTAGTACTTCTGGGACCCATAGCTGCAGGAGGTCACTTCGTAACAGGCCTCCAATAGACTATAGCCAGTTCGACCTTATCTCGGACGGAGAATCTGATGTTGAATCAGCAGAAAAGGTTTCACTTGTGTATTGATCCTTATTTCTTGTGCAATTACCTGAATTTCTAATGATTTTAATGCATTGCCGTGATATTGTTCTATTTTCTTGACAGGGAGTAGGATCAGTGAGACGCAGACAACAATTACCGAAAGGAGTACTTCGGGGATGTGAAAAATGTGCTGATTGTCAAAAGGTTTGTGTAACTATGCTAAATTGCTGAGTTACTTCCAGAAGATATTTTTTTGCCAGCTTATGGACATCACATCATGCAGGTTGTTGCAAGATGGAATCCATCTGGTGCAAGGAGTCCTGTTCTTGAGGAAGCTCCTGTTTTCCATCCGTCCGAAGAGGTATCTTATGTTTATCATTATCGCACTATGCAGTAGTATGAAAGTACTTAGTTTATTTTTACAGATACTAACCTCATGGTACCCTCTTGTCAATCAGGAATTCAAGGACACGTTAAAATACATTGAGAGTATACGGCCTAGGGCAGAACCATATGGAATTTGTCGTATTGTCCCACCACCTTCTTGGAAACCTCCATGCCTTCTTAAAGAGAAGAACATATGGGAATGCTCAAAATTTTCTACTCGGGTACAGAAGGTCGACAAGCTCCAAAACCGTAAATCATCCAAGAAGAGCAGAAGAGGTGGGATGATGAAGAAGCGGAGAAAACTTTTAGAGCTGGAAGATAACAGTAGCATTAATCACAATCAAACTGGGATACAGCAAAACCAAGAGAGGTTTGGATTTGAACCTGGACCTGAGTTCACACTCCAGACATTTAAGAAGTATGCGGATGACTTCAGTGAACAATATTTTAAGAAAGAAGTGTTTGGGGACTCACCGCCATCAGTAGAAGACATTGAAGGCGAGTATTGGCGCATAGTCGAAAGGCCTACTGAAGAGATAGAGGTACCAGGCTTCTACTATCATAGAATAAATATGTCGTTTGCAATTCATAGCTCTGTTCAAACTTTAGAAAGTGCAACTTATGTCGTTTTAGACTGGACTCTTTAGAGAGTTTCTGGTTTAGCTTTCCAGTGCAGCTTTGTTGTTTTGTATATGGTTCCTGATTGCCTGAACATAGTCCTTGCACGTGAACTTGAGATATTTCTTGTCCTACTTATGGCATATTTGAAGTTCTATGATCTGTTTTTTGACATGTAGTCCTGCTTTCATCTAACTTGTCAGAAAATCTGTTCTCTTACAGGTAGTATATGGTGCTGATTTGGAAACTGGAACTTTTGGTAGTGGCTTCCCAAAGCTTTCTCCTGAAGTAAAATCTGATGTTGAGCATAAGTACGCAGAGTCTGGTTGGAATCTAAACAACTTGCCTAGACTACAAGGCTCAGTTCTATCTTTTGAGGGTGGTGACATCTCTGGTGTTTTGGTACCTTGGGTGTATGTTGGAATGTGCTTTTCATCATTCTGCTGGGTAAGATGCTCATTGGCATGTCTACTTCTCTTACAGTTAAGATTGTTGTCATTATCCAAATTTAATATTCATGTTCTGAGACTTTACAGTTCCATGTCTCTGCTGACAGCATGTTGAAGACCATCATTTGTACTCACTGAACTACATGCATTGGGGTGCTCCAAAGATGTGGTATGGAGTTCCAGGAAAGGAAGCCGTGAATTTGGAGGCTGCAATGAGGAAGCATCTACCTGACTTGTTTGAGGAACAACCTGATTTGCTTCACAACCTGGTAAGTGTTTCTCTTTTGACTAGTTATTGTAAACTAGGGCTTCAGTATTCATGCATCATTAGTTAATAGTTAACAGAAGGCATAATAAGTGCTAATTGTTTTTTATTGTGTCTTACCACAACGTGTCTTCCTATGTCTCTCTCCCCCCCTCACGTGATCCATTTATATTATGCTGTAACATCACTATAAATAGTAAACTGTTTTTTATCTTTAATAGTAAACAGATTTGGTTTTGAGTAATGTTAAAAAAAAAGTCCTGTTCTCTCACACCTGTCTTCTTTTTTCTGTATTAGAATTTTTTTGCCAGAAACCAAGTCACCTCTTGAAGTATCGCATATTCATGAAGTGTTCCTGTTTTAAAACTAAACACTTGCATTTGCAATAAACAGTAACACCTTGACTATACATGTACAAGGTAAATATATGGTCATCTGAATATTCAGAAATATTATGTTTTTTTGCGAGGAGAAATATTATGTTTTTGTGTATGATCAATATTTAGCATAATGCTGTGATGGTGGGCGGGTGGCTATATGGGATTTGGCTATATGGGATTTGGCTCTGCTGTGGCATGTGATGTTTGTGCGAGTTGTCTTCCTTTTGTATGATATGGGGGTGCATTTATAAGATGGTAACTCCTTCGCAGGTTACTCAATTTTCACCATCATTGCTTAAATCTGAAGGGGTACCAGTCTACCGATGTGTTCAGCATGAGGGAGAGTTTGTCCTAACATTCCCACGGGCATACCATGCTGGTTTCAATTGTGGCTTCAATTGTGCAGAAGCTGTTAATGTGGCACCAATTGATTGGTTACCAATTGGACAGGATGCGGTTGAAATTTATCGTAAGCAAGCTCGTAAAATTACTGTTTCCCATGATAAGCTATTACTTGGGGCTGCAAGAGAAGCAATAAGAGCTCAGTGGGATATCCTGTTCCTCAAGCGAAAATACTGCTGATAACTTGAGGTGGAAAAGCATGTGTGGACTTGACAGCACCATATGCAAATCGCTTAAGGTAAATGCCTATTGCACTATTTATAAGTAATGTTTTTATTCAAAAATCAGTGAAATCTTATGTAAATTTCCGCTCAGGCAAGAATCGATATGGAGTTGGTGCAAAGACAAAATATATGCTCTCCTTCTCAATCTAGAAAAATGGACGCTGAATTTGACTCTACTGAAAGGGAGTGTGCATTGTGCTATTATGATCTGCATCTTTCTGCTTCTGGTTGTCCATGTTGCCCAGAGAAATATACTTGCCTTGAGCATGCAAAGCAGCTTTGTTCATGTGACTGGGACAAAAGATTTTTCCTATTCCGTTATGATGTCAATGAGCTAAATCTGTTAGCTGATGCTTTAGGTGGTAAGTTAAGTGCAGTTCACAGATGGGGTGTCTCTCATCTTGGATTAAGTTTGAGCTCATGTGTCAAACGAGAAAAAAAGACCAAGATTCGAAGACTCTTCGCAGAGTAACTGATGGCCCCAGGAGGTCCTACATGTCACAGGCGTCAACAGTATCATTGGCACCTTCGTTGGTTTCCAATGAACAGAACAACAATGGAAATAAGATGCTGGACACATCTAGTTTGGAAACGGTTACTTCTAGTCCTGCCGAGCAAATAAAATCTGGAAATGTTTCACTACAAAAGGAGACACACATGAAGAATGAGGTATCGTGTATGCTAAACAACAGTGTCAGTCCTGAAGGGCACAAGGGCTCACTAAAGTTTCCAGTTCCTTCTGGTCAGTCATTTTCTTCCAATTTTGAGACAAGGTCCTTAAGTACTTCAGGTGAACCTATGAAAAAACGCATATGGCTTGGCAGTATTTGAAGGGAGTAGAGAATCTCCTCAGGCTGGAGACTGTATATCTTCACTTGGTGTGCATCATAACCCAATAATGGTTGACCAAGGAAGCAACATGAATCCTAGTATGGAGAGCTCAAATAATTCACATAGGTTAATGGCATCTAACACTAATGTAACTCAGTGTCACTCTTACAAGAACCAAATGCACATAACACCAGAGACTAGGACTTGTGCTTCATCAAGTCAGCCCTTTTTGAGAACTGTTTTAAGAGCACAAAGTGTATCTCAGGAAGCATCAGCTGGTGTCTTTGCTTCAAAGCCTCTCATAGATCCTTCACTTGTGAAAAATACATATGGGGCTTTAAGTTCATGTGGTGCCCATCTTGGGCATTCAAATTTTGGTAACAAACAATCAAGTGATGGATGCCTTCAAAGAAAATCTGAATCTCTATCTGGTTCAGAAGCTAGGGGTCATTCAAGTGCACTGGTGCAACCTGCTCTAGAAAATCATAATAGGAATGGCGGTGCATACAAGGGCCCTCGGATAGCCAATGTCGTGCATCGATTCAAGAGCTTAGTCGAACCTTTGGAAATTGGTATTGTGCTATCTGGGAGGCTGTGGTCCTCAAGCCAAGCAATCTTCCCAAAAGGTTTGTCTTTCACTGACAATTGGCATGCCTCTATGCATCTTCCAGCTTTATTTTAATTAGAAGAGGTTTTGTAAGGAGCTACCTTTTACAGCTTTGCACCATCCAATAATTTTTATGCTATATGTAGTATTCATGGTAGATGAATGTTTAGCTGCTGTTAATTGCTGGTTTACATTAGCATCTTCACTGGTATATTTGATTTTCATTAGCAGTTTGATTATATATTTTTTCTGTTTTCCTTAGCATGTTTACCTTTGTAAACACAGGGTTCAGGAGTAGAGTGAAATACTTCAGCATTATGGATCCAACACAAATGGCATACTACATATCTGAAATATTAGATGCTGGACCACAGGGACCTCTGTTTATGGTAAATTTCAGCCTTTTGTACCATACATTTACATCTGTTCTTCTGTATCTTGATATATGTTGCTTGATGCATTACAGGTGACTCTGGAAAACTGTCCAGGTGAACTTTTTATCAACGTCTCACCTACCAAGTGCTGGACCATGGTCCGTGAGAGGCTGAATATGGAGATACGGAGGCAACTCAGTATGGGAAGAGCTAACCTTCCTGCACTGCAACCACCAGGATCAGTTGATGGTGTCGAAATGTTTGGGTTGCTGTCACTGTCAATAGTTCAGGTGAGGAAACCATTCACTTGACCACACATTGCAACACACTACATCTCAAGAAATTGGGGAGAAAAAAAAAAAGGAAACACTGAAACATACCATTGTCGTGTGAAGTGAAACCTGTTTCAGGGTTGCAAAATTGCATGATGCTTCACACTAGCTGTTGCTGCTGGCACATGCTAGCCTTGTTAAGCGTTTAGTTGTGCAGCTTGCTCTATCCTTTTAAATTTCTCAAGCCCTGGTGACTGACATTTGTGCTACTGATTCATTCCTTTAATTCCTCAGTCAATCGAAGCTCGGGACAGGGATCACATCTGCACAGAGTACTGGAGATCCAGGTCCCATGTTGTCACTGAAGATCGTGATAGTCGACCGACGGCGCCATCTCAGGCTCTGCATATGCTGAGGGAGTTGTTCCAGCGAGCCAACCGCAATGAGCTGCTAGCCCTACGGAGTCTACTGGCGAGCAACAACAGTCTGGACGACTTCTCCAGGCGGCAGGCTACCCAAATCCTCGACGAGGAGATGGCCAAGCAGTGGTGCTGACAGCAGGCGTAGATACAACTTCTAATCCCTTGATGGCATGAGATTTTCCTTTGACGGGGCCAAGCAGTTTTCAACACTGAGATAGCTGCTCCCGTTGCCCCCGTGCCCATTCTTTTTGTATTGTTGTGTCCATGCTCCGTGCCATAAGATTTTGCCCCCATTTGGGTGTTCTTATGCGATTGGATGACTGACACCTCATCCACTGACCAGCGTACATACCGTTCTGTTCTTCCTCAATGTTAAGGGAAATAAATACTCTCTGGCTGGAAAGTCTTGTGTTGTTCGGCTGTTCTTGCCGAGTAGGCTTAGTTATTCTTTTTTCTAAATGAAATATTTTACCTTCTTTTAGTGAGCCGCCAAATGCAAGCACATGAGACTTGAGATTTACTTGAAAGGTTGCATACATCAGAAATGTGCAGTGCCTGTTAACACTAGCAGATTAGGAGTAATTTAAAAGCCGAGTTGAGACTGTTCGTGCACTTCAGGTTCTCGGCTGCACACTGTACATATATGGATGCTATGTATCTGGCGTGGTTGACTGGTAGTGTACTAGCTCACTGCTGTTACACAACAGCACTCCAATGAACCCTATCTGACTGGTCGCTGCCATGTGGCCAACCGGCCAACTTTTCACTGTGGCCGGTCTCGGTGTTTTTGATCATATATGCTCCGGCCTGCAACGCTACCCACCAAGAAAATCTAGTGCTTTGATAAAAAAAAAAAGAAAAAAGAAAATCTAGTGCTACAACTAGTTGCAATGCCTTTGCATTTGGCTTCTGGTGCTCCTCGGCTAAATCTTCCTTGTCTTTCGCATGTGGTTAGGTCCTGGAGAGTGGAGACCTGGATTGGGCTCACAGAATGTGAAGGCTCTTTTTTTTAAGAGGGTTGGGTTTTATTAATATAGGAAAAGAACTAATACATCCAGCCCCCATAAAGTGTACCCCTCAAGAAAATAAAAATTGCAACTAAGTTTCTGAAGGAGCACCCTGCAAACTTCCTCCGTCGCCGACCGATGTTGCCGCAAGCCTGGCCTTCTCCACCTCCCGCAATGAAGACACCGAATGAAGCTCATGGCCGAATTCTAGACCAACGAAGAATCTTCATCAAATTTTAAGGAGCCCATAAGAAACACTACCAAGGCGTGTTGTTGATTCGCTGAACGCACCGGCCAAAGGCAAACTACCATCTCCTCGTCGTTACCGGGATCTGACACCAATTACCACACCATCCAACCCCAGACGACAAACAACTAGCAAACCCACGAGGGCTTAACTGAATACACCACCCGAACATAGGGAAACATGGGTAGCTAACCTCACAAGGAATATTCGACGTGTCCATCAAAATTTCCTTGGAGGGACAAATGATGGATGGATGACACCACATCCCCATCGATAAATCCCCAGCTTCTCCAAGTACCCATCGCCAAACAATGGCTTACAAGACCGTCGATGAAGGCATATATAGCAAGGCATCACCGACAGAAGGAAGAACACAAAGGAATTGAACATCAATGCAAATGAAAACTTCGATGGCACACCCGTCAGTGTCAAAACCCGTGCAAAAGATGTTGCCGCCGAGCACCACACACCCACCAGCCACCACCGATGCTTGCTCACCATTGAAGGGGATAAGAGCAGAGAAGTTGTGGAAGACAAACTCCAACCCTATTCTACCTAAAACTACCCTAATAGGAGGGATATATACACTACCCACGGATCCGTAGCCCCCGCCCCCCCCCATGGGGCCGCCGGAAGGCAGGGGAAGGCCGGCGAATCCGGTGGTACGACAACAATCACCTCGGAGTCACCCTTGCGCTACTGCTGGGAAGACTCGGGAAGAGACACGAATGCCGGTACGGCTCTAGTTACAAAAGACGGAGCTGGACCAACGTTGAGTGGATTCCAACATGCAAGCGCGCGCCAATGCTCCGACGATGTTTGCACTTTAGCTAGAGAATGGAAAAAGAAAATGAATATCCATACTATCTGATATTTGTATCGCTAAAACTTGTAATATGTATATTCATATTCATAATATCGACTTTTATTATGGATACTAAGATGTATCCGAATTCATCTATCAGTATTTTCTCTATTTAATTCCGCATATGACTTAGACAAAACTATGGAACATTTGAGATTTATCCATATTCATGAAGAACAAACTATAGTGAATCTATTTAAAATTGTTCTTTCTATAACTAGTGACAAATTATTTAATTTTAATATTACTAATGATGCATGGAAACTATTTAATAGTATATCTGTAAATAACTTTTAATGGTACATAAGACTAAATTAATTTTAGTATATTTAAATTTAGTTTAAACCAAATATATTTGTTGCTGTAAATTAATTTTATTTATTTATTTACCGATGAATTATTTTATACAATTTATAATTTGATGATAAATATATCATGAACCGAAAAGGGATCGCTTAATAGGGCCCAACAAGGGGGGAACGCAAGCGCCGCCTGTCCCAAGGCCCAAAAGCATGTAGCGTAGGGTTGGGCGCCGCCGCCCGCCGAGAGCACGCCATCGTCATCAGCTTCTTCGTTAAGTAAAGAATATTTATAGAATAAAGGATAAGAATAAAATAGAAAAGGAATAAGATTACTTGTAAAAGAGGTATTCCAATTTATAAGGAAACCTCTAGACCTTTCTTAGCGTGCAAGTCTCACTCGGACTATAAATACAAGGGGCATTTAATCGCTTACAATCAAGAAGAAAATTAAAGGGGTAACACCCAAAACCTAGCCTCCCTCTCTCTCTCTCTCTCTCTCTCTCTCTCTTCCCCCGCCCACAAGACGCCCCTCCCTCTCACCCCACGTGCGCCGCCACCCCCAAGCCGCCGCCGCCACCTGCCGCCCTCGGCGGCCGCCGCCCGCCGCCCCCACCGCCGTCCTCCTCTTCTTCCTCTTCTCCAACAGCCACGACAACCCCGATTGAAGGACCTTGATGTTACCGAGGAGGCCTAGAGGGGGTGAATAGGCCCGTAAAAATTCAACTCAAGCCGCCGTTACCAACGCGGCGGCACCGCCAAGCGCCTAACGTAAAATATCGACAGCAATATGAAATCTAAGCAACGAAACTTAGATCGAGTTGAAGCGCCAATGTTCTCGCACACAAATATATCACGGATAACCAAATGAAACAACCCGAACTCAACAACAAAGTAGATCGGGACGAAACCCTAGCTCACAACAAATATATGCAAGAATGTAAAGAGCACCACGTGAGACAAGGATTTATCCCGTGGTTCACCGTCGCCACAAAGGTCGGGTTACGCCCACGTTGTTGAGGTATCCACAAAAGGATTGGGCTCGCCACAAAGGCTATCCTTCCCTCGTCCTCAAGTCAAGGGAGTGAACCCTTGAGATGAGGGGTGAGTTTCTCTTGATTTTGAATGAGGTTACAAACCTCCCAAGGCTGCCACACGAAGAGGCAAGCTCAAGGGCGACGCCCTAGCCGGCTAGGAGCAAGCTCCAAGAGTAACAAACCCTAGGGCGCCGGCCAAACGCGAACCAAATGCTCTTTCAAGGTGGGAAGTCTGTAGATCCGGTCTCCAATCGAAGTTTGTTGCCTTTTTCCCTCAAGATTTGATGGTGGAATCGAAATCTTGGCTTGGGGAAGGAGGAGCAACAATGGAGGAGAGAGGGAGAGAGCTTTGGTCCATTTACGGCTGCTTTTCGCAGGTAGGAGATGGAGTGCGCCCGGTAAATCGTTAGAAAGGGGTAGGGAGGGTATTTATACCCGACCGGGCCCCCAACGGTCGGATTAAGTCGCGGCACGCCTCACTTAACGCGCTGCACTTGCCGCGCCCGCCGTAACAAAGAAGAGGTAAAACCGAGTTTTGGTCGGGCTGTTTTGGCTTGGAGTGATGTTTTTGGCCGAAATGGAGGTTTGAGCATTTAGTTCACATGTAGCCAAAGGTCCTAGGATCCCTCTTAATAGTACGGCATGTCCTAAACTCAAGATTCAAAACATAAATGAAATTAAACCTCCATGAGTCTAGGTTGCCATCCATTGCACTTGAAGGTTCCATCAACCCGTACATCATCCTCTATCATCTTTGTCTCAACTCTTAGAGCAAATGTACCTTGTGCATGTGACTTGAACCATTTCCACAAATATGAGTTCACCTCCATGGCTTCAAGTCACTCACACTAATGATTTGATCCTCAACACAATATGACTCCTCATAGCTTGATTAGTTCCTCGACTAAATGCAAGTACTCTCTTCTTCACCTTAGCCATGGTACCTCGGTCCCAAGCCAACGCTTGCCCTTCACCTCCGCTTAGTACCTCGAAGCCCTTTCCTTGCTATCTTCACCTTATCAAGACATACAAGTCACATCACATTAAGCATCCATTGAATATCCATTTCTTCAATATTATGATCCTTGCTTGATTATCTTCTAGATATGAATGTTAATAGCAATCAAGCTTCGGTTTGACTCACATAGAGACATACATGGATCAACATCAATATGGTCAAGCCAATTCACGGTTCCTTGTATCATATCCATTTTGGCTTGACACTCCAAACACTTACTTCAATCTTCTATTCATGGAAAGCAAGGCATTATAGAGACCGATCCAAGATCATCAACTCATGTCTCATTTGTCATTTGCCAAACATGCTTGCTCTCACATGATGCTATGATATCCCACAACATATAAGCCATTTCATTGATTCCATTTGCATTGTTGTCTTTTGCCTAAACTATATTGTTTCCATAATCTTCCAATACAACAATACATAGCTTTGGCTTTCATTTCAACACCAAGTGGAATACCATCAAGTTTGCTTACTTGTTGAACCTTGGATATACTTGTTAATACACAATTCACAAGTATATGTAATAGACTTAGTTTCCTGTTCAACACTTAGCAAACTTATTAGACCTTTAATTATGTTGTCATTCAATTCACCAAAACCCACAAAAGGGCTAGATGCACTTTCACCGATTGCCGCCCCCCACGCCGGCAACCCCGATTACCGCCCAAATACCCCCGAACCCCGATTGCCGCTGCCTGACCCCCTCCCAGCAATCCCGATTGCCACCGCCGCCGTCAAGATCGTTGCCGACGTGTCACTTCCGGCCCAAATCGATCCGGTTTGTGACAAAATACTATGCAAATAATGATTGATTAATTGATATATTTAATTATTAAACATTTATTTATAACTATATTAGTTTTTATGGGCTATCTTTGTCTATGTTATATACACATACTTTTATTATCTACTACTTATGTAATAAATTTGTAATTACAAATTATTGACGAGCCAAAATGGATATTGTTTCTTATTTGAATTTCTTCACTTGACGTATCATTTTATTAAATATATTTACAATTTAGTTCATTTCAACATCAAAGATTATTAAAAGTGTACTTTGATTTTATTTTCGCTCGATTATCGGCTAACTTAATTACTCACTTCATTCCAAATTGTAAGCCATTTCAGAATCTTAGAGAGTCAAAACACTTCAGGTTTGACTAAACTTATATGGTCAGATAATAACATTTAGGTTGTTATTGGTTTCTTTGTTAATTATATTTTCATAGTGTATCTATTTGATGTCACAAAGTTTTATAATTATCTCTATAATTCTAATCAAACTTGAGATGCTTTTAACTCTTCAAGATTTTTGGAATGACTTACAATTTAAGATAAAGGTAAAAGTAGTGAAATTCTATCCATGTATGTCGAATTTAATAATATGCATTTTTAAGTTAAGTTGAACCGATTAAAATTCTATGCATGTGACGTGTCGTCCCGGGCCATGCCTCTTAAGTTTTTTTTTTTTTTTGTGCAAATTGTCCACCAGCTACCGCAAGTGTACGTACTCCTGCGTCGGTAGCGTCTGCATTCCTTGCAACTTGTCAGTGTGTGCGCTGGCAGCCGAACCAGATCGAGACTGCTTTTGGGAGATCCACTCAATTGGCTGCTGGCTCTGCACCCATGCAAGATGCATGCACACCTGCATATATATATATATACTCTATACTAGTATATGCTTTATATTGGAGCCTGTTTTCTCGACCTGTTTTCCGTGTACGTTGCCTCTGTCTGTTTTTGATCTCTCGCAGCCTGGTTTTGATCTGACTCCCTGTTTTTGCTCTAAATGACTAGTCAAATCCATCGAATCTTAGTACGTACTAGTACGTACCACAAGGGATACGATAAGGAGCAGCAACATATGTATATGACCATATTTGGGCTCTACATCTCCGTACCGATATATTATTGTTGGGCTTTCGATCGATCGCCTCAAACCTTTTTGCATCGCCCAAAATTGCATTGGGCTACTATTTGCAGTGCACAAATATATACAGAAGTAGAACATATAACTGAGATCATGTTGATAGTGGTATACTATCGGAGCACAAGTTGCTTTATATTTATCTACCATTAGGATCTATGCACCCCTAGTGATACAAAATAAGATCAGCCCCACGCATAGTTCAAGATTGAATTATAAGCAATGTGATGCTTTTAATTACAACAATCAATAAAATACACTTTCGTTATAGCTAGGTGTACTCTTTACGTCCTATAAGAGACTTTTTACATCCTTTCTAATTTATAGAATGGAAATTTTAGTAGAAAAAATACCCTCCAAATAACCTCTTTAATTGGATTTCCAAATATAGCCATAATCTATTCCTGATTCCTAGCAAGCCAAAGCTGGGGAGTGAGAATAGTTCGCTAGAGTGTGCACAAGATATAGAAAATCTGCCAGAGAGAATATAGAAAATGATTTTTGGAAAGACTCTTAGAGATGCTATAATATAGTGCATTTTAGAGACAAACTGAGAACACAAAAGAGGCATGCACCTTCACTTTGTTTTTTCCAATCAAACATTATCATTAACATGATTATGGTGATTGATTGATTGATAAATAAATGAAAAGTATTTAACACAAAACTGATTTATGTCACCTACAATTGTTTATATATCATATTTAAGTATAGTTTAGCTATATTACATGACGAATGGAGTACTCAAATGATGAACTAGTTAATAAGGAAAATTTATACTTATTAGATAACCTTTAGTTAGTTGTTTGGACCCTATGATGAGTCAAAACATTTCCAATGTATGTGTTAATTTAAACAATTTCATATATGGAGGCGTTGCGTCAATTAGGCGCTTGATGTATGCAAATTGAATGGCTAGCTGATGGGATCAATCTAATATAATGTATGGTAGCTATATATATCCCAAATAGTAACACCATATTACTTAATTAGACATAATTCAAAGCCTATGTAAATTAAACACCCTGATAAATCATGCATGCCATCCAAAGTACTAGAAGCTCACATAGTTCTATGAATTGGAGATATATGCATACATAATAATATAATACCAACAACAAGATATAACATCAAGTCTTGAACGATCTAGACATGAGATAGCTAGCTATTAGCAAGGTTTAATCAATCCTTCTTTCTCTATGTTGATCTTTTGGTTTGGGATAAAAACCTCCCTCTGTTAACGAAATATGTGTCATACAACTCCAAGAGACTCTTTATATTTTCCCAAATCTATAGAAATACATTTGTTAAAAAAATTCTCCAACAGATTAATTTAGATCTCCAATTCTGAATTTCTCCCAAGTCAAATATGGAAGTAAGATTGGATCTGTAGAACACACACAAGATTTAGAGACATTGTTGGAGAGTGGAAATATTTAGAGAGCGATTTTTATTCAAATTGCTCTCCGAATGATGGTTCAAAGAGTGAGTTTAGAAGAAACTACCGCCCTTGGAAATGCTCTAGTGCACATCCTAGGGAAAAAACAAATTGAGTTCTCAATCTCACAAAACCTTTAGCCACTGCATGAATAAAAAAAAAACACTTTGGGTTGTTTTTGTGGGAGTTGGAAAGGGCATACGATCTTACCAAAGTAGAGGAATGAACAGCATAGGGGATCGTTTTGTCTATTCCCTATCTACATATCAATACATTTTCTCTACTATGTATGCTAAAAAGGGACACACAAAATCTAAGAAACAGATGTATTCTAAGTTAGGTTCAAGATATATGATCAACCAACAACTATCTTAATAGAAATTTACTTGTACTCCTGGAATCAATACTATATCATTATATATATGTGAGGAGAGTTGATGATATGAAAGAATAATGTATATATATGAAAAGAATATGTGTATATAGATGGTGGTCAATCAATGGTGTGGGTTGTGACAAGAATAGATATACTATTAAAGCATATACATATATATTTTGTACAAGGAAATATCAAAATTTTATACAAGGAAAATATTTGTAATTAAAAATGAATTTTGTATAGAGAAAATTCAAATTATATAAACTTTTACCAACACTTATTCAAATTATATATATAAGTATAGGACATAAAACCTGCGTAAATTTAGATTTGCATTCAAAGTGTATATTGATTCTTTAGTTAATGACACTATATGTGTAAAAAAAATTAAGGGCAAAAAATCTATTTTGTATAACTTTTTTTGGATTAAAAAATACGCTTAATCGTTTTAGGACAAGGGTGTAGACTTTTCACAATAAAAAAACAATATACAGTACACTAGTTGGACTGTTTATATGTCATTCAAGCTTTTTTTGGCTGAAGCTTTATTTGACTTGGTTGTAGATGTATAATTCAGGTGTGCTCTTTATGTCTCCAACATCACAAGATTTAATTTGCACAAATGTATTAAAAATTATACAAGTAATTATAACTCCTGTCTAAAGTTGTAGCTGTAATTTTTAGTACAAATTATACGAACTGCGGTATAAGAAAATACAAATGCTAGGAGCCTTATGAGCTTTAAATTTTATTACCTCATATTCACATCAAACCATACATACAGTACAGATCCAAGACAACAATCAAGTGAACTTTTGTAATTACTCCTACATTCCCAACAAATTTTAATGCATATAAGAAGAAGAAAAACTCGGTATTATTGATTGATGATGAGTGCATGCATGATTAAATCCGGATAAATGATTGCTGCCAAGATTGTCTGTGTTGTGTGTTCTATGTATATATATACTACTATAATACTCCCAGCAGAGAAAGAGACAACAAGTGAAGGCAAATGTGGCCAGATCCAGTAATTTTAACATGAATAAGGAAAGGCGTAGCCAGAAGCATGAAAGCATGGGCTAAAAACGGTGCTGCCCGATTGTAGACACGCTAGCTGCACCCAACTGAACCAAAAACTATACGTTTTCATTCCGTTCCTGCATGTCTTCTACCTTCTCTTTTTTCGAAAGACTCCCCATTCCTTGCTTCTTTTGCTTGCCATGTTTGTTTCTTCTGTGCAGCTGGCCGCCAGGAGCTATACCCTCCTTAGCCATCGTAATTTTCGAGCAAGGGTGAAAATAATAGCATGATGAAACTAAACATATATGTATCTATGTACTACGGTTCAAAGCATATATTATTTTCACCCTAAACATGCATGTAATTGCAAGAGCTCAACTGAAGAAACTAGACAATAATGCCCATGCAAAGCAAATAGCAACAATAGAATGCCATTGCCAAACACACAAAGGAAACTAAACATGCAATTGCAAGCTCAACTGAAGAAATATAGTATTATATATTGAAGTTACAAGATATGGATTTTCCTGTGGGACATGTCAATGACACATAAATCGCGTTTCCAGAGATGGACCATCAGACACAAAAGTAGCTAGTAGGTAAACATATATATGTTTTTCCTGGCCTTAGAAACTATATATGCTTCAAATCAGGTACCGTGCATTGCCCTTTTGCTCTCCTAGTTAAGAAAGGAAATTGAACCACACACCAGCAATCCATGAATAGATAATATGATGAACAGATGAAGCATTATATATATATATATATTTCTGTTCTGCCAATAGAATGAATAGCACAGCAAGCTAGCTCTAGTTTGGCTGCTGGCTTCTGCAACAGAACCAAACTAATAGTTGCTTGCAAGTTGCATACAAGAACACATTCTGAAAGATGGTACTAGCGAGATATACAGCATTACAGCTACAGCTTTTGCCACTGTTGTTGCTAGCTGCAAACTAAACTTGATCTCCCACTCCACTCCATGCCATGGCATGCATAAGCACACAGCAGCTGCTGCTATGCACACTGTGGTATAGGGAATCTCAAACTGTTGTTGCAAGTTTGCATCCCTCGGGAGGAGCATAACAAACCAAGCAAAACTAACATAAACTGCCAATGGATTGATGAAAGCTAAATAAAACAGCGACGACGATTACTAAACCAGAGTACTCACGCACGCACGCAATGATGATTCAAGTGAAAAAATAAAAAGGGGGTCGACGAGAAATCTTTTGCAAAATGCAAGCCACTGGAGAAGATCGAAGAAGGCAAAGAACAATGGCCTAACTAGACTTGTTGGCTCAACTACCAGCAGCACCGGCGTTCCAAGAACGAACTCCAACTCGCCGCTGCTGTGTGCTGGCTAGGCTAGCTAGCTCATCAGATGGACGAATGGCGATGGATCGCTTAGCTAGCTAGGAACAAAAGAAACTCACGGCATGATGAACTGCGGCGACGCCGACGTGTCGTGTCCTCCGCTGCCGCCGGACGGCCCCGGTGGCGGGCTTCCTCAGACGACGGCCCCGCGGCCGCGGCCGAAGCCGCCGACGGCTTCTTGCGCTTCTTCTTCTCGTAGCTGATGCCCCTGGCCCGCGCCTGCGTCTCGCGCACCTCGCGCAGGTAGAGCCGCACGGCGCGCGCGCCGAAGGGGTTCATCTCGGGCGTGCCGCCGTTCTCCTCGTAGGCGGCGCGGAGGCGGCCGATGAGCGCGTCTAGGGGAGCCCCACGCCTGGCGGAGCGGGCACGGGCACGGCGCGGGCGGGTTGGGGTGCCCGTAGAAGGGGCACACCGGCGTGTGCACCTTGGTCTTGCCGAACTGATCCATGTACTTGAGGAACTCCAGCACGTGCGCGCGCCGCTGCACCGCGACAGCGACAGCGGCGGCCGGTGGTTGCGGAGGTACTGCCCGAACGTGTTCCAGTCCCGGCGCTTCTGGGACTCGTACCGGCTCAGCGACGGCGACGAGCCGGACGGCGACGGCCCACCTCCTCCCCGGCGGCGGAGGATCCGAAGGCCGCGGCGCCCGACGACGACGAGCCGGCCCCCGACGCCCCGGCGCCTCCGGAGAAGATGACGGCCGCGGCGGGGCCGAGGAAGAAGCTGTCCGGCGCTGCGCCGTCCGCCGCCGACGGCTCTTGACCCGGGATCATGTGATGATGGTGGTGGTGGTGGTGGTGATGGTGGTGATTATCCATCGATCCTTAGCCGCTTGGTTCCTGTATATATGATATGTCTCACTCATTAGCAATGCAAAAACAAGAAAAGTAGGAGAAGGAGAAGAAGAGCATCATTTCTTGCTCGATCTGATGTGAGCTTCGATCTACTATAGATCGAAACAAATAAAGCCTGATCTGAAAAGGCCAGGTCCAGGTGAAGAGGAGAGGAGTGTGAGATCGACGCGATGCGTACCAGAATGCTGTGCAGCGCCGTGATCTAGTATTCTCTGCACCGTGTAAGCTCACGGATGCATGCGTGCGCGCGCGGCGGAACGAATCTTGCAGTGGTTAGCTAGTACTCTTTCTGATCCACACCGGCCTCCTGGTGAGTGATCATGATGCAGCAGTCATCCCCATCCATCCAAGAAATGCTATGCTCTCTGACGCTCAGCAGCTCAGGTGGTGGTCAAGTCATCCTTGGGAGTCAGCAGCATGATGAAGCTCTGGCGAGGTGGATGAACAGTTGATGGTGGCAGTGGATGCTGGAAGAAGGGAGGGTGGGGATGGGATGGGATGGGATGGGTTGGGTTGGGTTGGAGGGGATAGGTTTTTAGCCTTTTGGTTAGGCAGGCAGGGAGATTTGAGGGGGAGGGAGATAATAGCTCTAGTAGGGTATAGCTAGCTAGACAGAGAGTGAACGAGATAGGGGACATTATTGAATCGGAGCAAATAAAAACAAAGAGCCTCGGCTTTTCTCTTAGTATTTTGTTCACTTTTCCTAAAAAAAAAACAAGTATCAATATATCAAGGTGGGGATCCCCCTACCCCACGACTAAAATCTGTCTTTTGTTCAGACGATAACGTGATCCTTTGATCTTGCTTCAAGATTCATACATCTGATCCGTTAGATCTTCATCTCATGGCTCACATCTGTTGTTGAACAAAACTTAATTTTCTGACTCTTGAAAATTAGCAAATTCCTCTTTTGTCATTTCTTCAAATTTTACTACCGCGATAGTTAGAGTTTTTTTTCCTTTCAAAAAGGTATTTTATTAATTACTATTGAATGACTATTCCATCAACTCTTACTCATACATGGGCTCTAGTAATTTTAAGATATATAGTATAGTTAGTGTTATAAATTCATGAACAAATGTTAGGCCGCCACTGCTACTCAAAATTGCTTATGTTTGCGCTGCTCTCTCTCTCTCTCTCTCATAGTTGGCTCTTGTTCTAGCATAATACTGGCCTAGATAAATTTATTTCTTAATTATCCTTATCCAGTTATATATAACATGTTTGTCTAATATATGTTTAGTTGCAACTATAGATTGGGTTATGTCTCAATATGAAATCTTTATATGATCGTTACTTCCTGCATCTGTGTCTATATCTTGAGTTAGTTTGTTTTGTACTAATAATGAAAAAGTGGATAGACAAAAGGGGTCGTTAATTAAGATACATATTTATTATGTGTGTTGCTTTTATATCATATTTAATAAAGGAGGTTATTTATGTTAATTTTCATAATGGAACGGTGAATGGTTTAATGTTGATTTGGAATTTGGAAACAGTAGGCTATTTTTACAATGGCAAAGGTGAGTTTTCTTTTAGAAATCAAAATAGATCCAATGACTATTAGTTTTTTGAATGATGGTAGAGTAACTGATGGTCCGATGTTTTGTTTTCTTATGAGATTTCTATAGTATATATTTGTTTTTCAACATGAGGATTAACATAGGCTTCAAAACAATCTCTAATTAGTAATGGTATAAGATGGTTATCATTCCGTGATTTAGATTTTTTCAATCAAAGTTAGAGATGTCTTTATTATTTGAATTACTAATTAAAATACAGAATCTATCATAGTTTCTATCCTCATTTATTACCCTTTTATTTATTATTTTTTGCTAATGTGGCGCTATATTTGTTGAAAAGAGAGAGGAAAAACACAAAAACCAAGTCTTCACGCAAATCAAGACAATCTGTGAGAGTGATAAGTGGGTCATGTGACATCATGATAGAAAATTGCATTGTGGAAGATAATCTCTTGACACAATGTCCAAGATTATAGAAACCATGATAATTTCTAGCATTGTGAGTGCTCTTAGTGTTCATTTATATCCCATGTGAAGTTCGTTGCACAATTCAAATACAAAAAGTTTGGTGTCCAAGTGGATTTCGTTTTTGAGGTCCCCACCGCCTCTACATTAGATCGCTTAGTCATCAACAGTGTTCAAAGGCAGTTTTACTTGAAGAGGAAACACATGATCTATGCGAGGTGTGGTCATTTGTTTTTAGCGAGGGTACATGTGCAATTCCTTCCATGCCTCCAATTTGCAGCTGCCATGACATGACTGCATGCAGTAGGATAATCTGGAGTGATGGCCTCTTCTTTCTTTTGATTTTCTCTTTGATTTTTGGTACTTTTAAATTCTATCGGTTGCCGTGGTGATGGGATGGTTCTTCCACACGGGCACTGATAGGAAAACATGAACAGGTTACTTATGTTACTACTGTAGACGACATGAAATATGGTACATGGTGCATTCACATTCACACATATATTATATATCATGGTATGCATGTCCACGTATGATGTCTGATATCCATGCATACTTGGAGTTTTGTTGTAAACATATAGGCCAGTCAAGATTCCATGTCCCACCTGAATTCCCTCGCGAAAATAATTAATTGTTCTTTAATATGTTTTTTTCTGTAATACCGTATATATCTATTATTATTTGTATTCAATTTAATAACATATTAGTTTGAATGTCACACTATCTTATGCGCAGCAAGAGCAGTCCTTGTCAGGAGAAAGAGACGTTGAAAGTTGTCTGAAGAGGAGGGAGGAGGACAGTGACAAGTGAAAGTTAGTTCCATGTGGTAAATACTGCTTTTTCGGAATGGCACAGCGTAGGCTACAGTACATCAGTACTTGCCCACGCAGCCTAGATCTGGCCTCTCTTTCTCTACACCAGCCCAACCCTAATTTGATTCTCTTTAATTTCCCGCGCGCACAGATCTTGTTCTTTCGAATTATTCGTACGTACGACAACTCTCAGTTAATTCAAATCACATATGTGCATATATACATGCACACTGACTTTGGCGGCCGGTGGCATCGTACGTATAGTAAATCTCAGATTTTGTGTTGTTTTGCAAAATGTATGATGAAGGAGCCTCCTCTCCATGATGAAATCTTAATGACACAAGCTAATATTCCATGTGAAACCAAGTAGTGTAATTCCTCAATCGATCCCTAGCGAGCTACTTCTTCCATTCCAAATCATGAGTCGTTTTAACTTTTTATTACAAGCACGCGTAGCAAAACTATATACCTAAGAACTTACAGTTTCAAATTGAGGGAGTGTTTTTTTTTTTTAAAAAAACGTTGGCTAAGCTTTTTTTTCATAATTTGGATGGACGATGATATCCGCTAGCCATGTCGTCTTAACGTGCAATGCGAGCGAGAGGTGGGGGTCGGTGAAGCAGAAGGACGGAGCAATCAGGAACACTGTTACGGCCCGGTCCCTCGCGAGATGCTCGGATGATGTAGCAAGCACGTCGAGTCGACGACACGCCGGCCCATCCGTCCTAGCTATAATCGATCGGTCAAAAAGCCCTGCTGCCAATCCCAACATCTCGCTGTCATGCATCTAGCTAGCTCCAGATGATGAGAGAGACAGAGAGAGCTTGCACGGGTGGTGTAGAGAAAAAAAACTAGAAAGAATGAAAGCAAAATAAAGGTGCTAAGCTAGGGAATGAATAGTGAAACTGGATGTATTATGAGAGTGTTTGGTTGTCTACCCAGGCCTAGCCATACATAGCTTCTTGGGGCTAAATTTGGTCTGTTTGGTTGCCTAGATGGACTCCGGAGCCGGACCAGACCTGCAAGCTGGCCAGCCATACGCTCCTGGCCTGGCCCAACTGGAACGACCGATGTAGTCGTTCGATCCAGGCCAGGCCCGAGCCAGCCATCGCGTGAGTTGTTTTCACCGCCTAATACTCACCACCTTCGCGCTTCTCCTCCGGTTGGCACTCTACCACCACCGGTACTTCCTCCAACGTCGCTCATTGGTCTTCAGCCTACCCCCGTCCACGCCATGGAGGCCCGATCCTTCTCGCTCCTTTCCCCTATCCTCGCGTTTCAGTCCGCAAGCATTGCACCGCTCGAGTCTACTGCGAGCTCCGCTCCCTTGATCTGTCGTGCACTGCGAACAGATCCGGCGTACGAGGCCACGGGGTCCGACACCGGCGCGGTGGTGGGTATGTGAACTGCGTCACCGTTGTGCTGCACTGTTCCTTGGCCCTGCTTCGTGGTGGTTTGATAATAGGAGAGGAAGGCGAGCATAGGTTCCCAGAGCGCGCCGCCTCCATCTCTCACTCGCCGAGCTCGAGGCCCTGGCCCTAAGCTTGTTGTCGCTTGCAGCTTGCTCACCATGCAGTTGTCGCTGTGGCTGAGGGTGAAGCTAGTGACGCACAGGAGCATGGCCGAGGGTGAAGCTATCGGGTAGCAAGAGCACACAGACGCATAGAAGCACGGGGTGGTCATGTCCTCCGCGGCCACCACTCGTTCTTAACTCTACTCAGCACATGCTTCAATGGGGTTAAACTTACCAATCCAAAGAAGAGGTGATTGTATCAGAGAAGCCAGGCAACCAACACTTTGTGGCTAGCGAGGCTAACTTAGGCTAGACAAACAACCAAACAACTAGATGTTGATTGTACAAAGCCAGGCCCAACCTGCCCTGTCACCATTCCTAGCCAGGCTAGAATATGTACAGACAATCAAACACTCTCTATATGTTCTATGTGTTTTCTTGATACACACATTTTTATGTGTGTTCAAAATATCATATTAGAAAATATAGGAAAACCTATGATTTTTCTGTACGTGACAATAGAAAATATTTTTCCAATTCTAAGAAGTCAATATTTTTCAACGTTTTTTGAGAAATCAATATTTTTCAACTTTAGTATACAAGACTACGAGAGATTATTAGTACTTGTAGCACATTACAAGTATCACTAAATTGATCGTTGAATAAGTTTTTATAATAATCATATTTGAGGATATATATGTTGTTTTTTTCTATAAATAAAATGAATTACACAAAATCCTAGTCAACTCTATTTTGTTTTTGGATGGGACGCTTTCTCAACCGGCGTGGCTTTCCTTTCTCCTTTTCTTTCTTTTCCGTCTGTGCGCAGTGTGCCCTGCAGCAGCAAGTTAGGTCCATACGTCCATATGCCACGCGCATGCACAGATATGATATGTGTGCGCTTTTTTTTTTTTTTTTTTTTTGACACTGCATACTGTACAGTGCATGCATTGTACTTGATCTGATCCACACTGGTGCTAGTGCTAACTGCTAACTAGTGTGCTACTAGCTAGCTACATAGTATACCATAAGTACTCCCTTTGAGACACAGAAATTTCATAAAAATAATTTATTTCTATAGACAGAAAACATATAGAAAACAGGAAAAAAAAAATCAGCCATTCCAAATAGTAGAGGAGGCCTACAAGATATAGTAGCTATATATAATAGAAAAGGAACACAATCTTCTGTGTTACCTCAATAAAGCTAGCAGCTCTAGCGAGTTCAGAAGTCTCAAGTACTTCATCAGTCTGTAGTTGGATTACATATTTGGAGACGGAATCCTGTTCCATATATATATATATAGAGAGAGAGAGATGCATATATAGCACATGATGTTTCACCTTTTTATATAGCGTTTTATGTAAGAACATACATATACTTACATAGGATAGGACAATCTCCCACACACATTCTGAATAGTATACCACTATATATACTACGTACTTTTCATTCCTGTATATATGTGTGGTCTCAAAGTCTGATCGCACAGCAAGTGCAAGCGGTGCCTATAGCCGTGGGGCATATGCGCGCGCATGCTAGAAAGCTAAGGTAAACATGCACAGTGTCGTTAATCTGAGAGGTTGGATCGTGTACGTACGTACCCAAACACCTGTATATACGTTCTCATGTGTAGTACGTATACATGTACGTGCTGCACCTTCATCAGTTATTATTATTTGGCAATTAAGTAGGATTCCTAAGTACTCCCTCCATTTCAAAATGTAAATCATTCCAAAATCAAGTTTGACCAAAACTATAGAGAGAATTACCAAAATTTATGACATCAAATGTATATACTATGAAAATATAACTAATGAAGAATCCAATAATACTTAATTGACATCTTAAATGTTATTATCTTATTATATAAATTTGCTCAAACTAGAGATGTTTTAACTCTCCAAGATTCTTGGAATGACTAATAATTTAGGATGGAGGAAGTATTAATTACAAATTGGTTGAGTTGGACAAATTTGCACGCAGGACTCAAAGGACTCGATCTCTCACTCTCATTCTACTATTAGCCAGCTTGACTAATCATCAAAGTACAAAGTCGGTTGGTACTTATTACAGTCACTTTGATAACCATTTAACCATAGATTATGGCAAAAAGTTTACTTAATTACAACCCTCAAACTATTGACATTGTCTTCTACTCCATTCATTCACCTATGAAGTTATTAGGCATTAAGCTCATGACGTCTTGGCACTCCCAGAAATAATTAAGCACACACCACGCATATGTGCCCACGTCATTCGGGCCCTCCCACATCCCTCTCGCTTTCTCCCACATGGCTACCTTAGCCTTCGTTTTGTGCAACATCTGTCTTAGCAAGCTTCCATGACCGTCCATATCCATATTAATTAGATGTCTCCTCCTGATAGCATGGGTAACTATACCGGTGTGGCAAGCAATGATGGCAAAGCAGACCTATGAAAACATCGAGTGACCATTTGAACATTATTAGCTACTTTAAGGGAGTGCAATGTTTTTTTTATAGTTGAGGAGTTATATAATGAACCCTTGATATGTTAGGGAGCTATGCCAGCTTTTCCCCTTATGGTCACTCGCAAACAGATCATCATCGACATGATATGCCCCCACATTGACAAAACTGGATTTAAAACAATCCTGGTGATCGGTGTTGGTGTCCATAATTATGGATACCAGATTAGACATCCCGATCAAGGATAGCCCCTAGGATACGAAAACCTAAACATTGTCTAGGAAACCACCTTCTAGGAACATGACTGTGTCGGGCCCCTCTAATCCCCACAGCACCACGGGGGAGGATAGGACCCGTCACGGGGAAGGGTCGGGTGAAGCTTCCGCCTCGCCCGAGCCTTTGGGATCAAACCGAACCGCCTTAGTTCCAGGGGCCGCCCCGACCCTCTGCTTTTTCCTTCCACTCGAAGGAAAGCTCGGAGTGGATCCTTGTCCATGGCAAAGACCTTTGGATAAGCGACGGAAGCATTTATTGCGCCTCTGGTGTACCCGCGAATCCTGTCGCTGTCTCTGGCTTCCTAACCCCGAATCTGAACTGGTCGGGCCGGCTCACGACCGGGCGGACGGTATAGACTTGCCCAAAGAACACCAAGTCTACGCAATTGGTCATCATCACTGACCTCTGTCCTGGCTGAGTGATGTGACGGCCCCGTGCCGTCCCATCAAGATTCTTACTTTTCATGTCTTGGAGCGAGCATGCAAGGATGATGGGGACCAGGCCCTCACTGTGCCGGTTTTGGAGGGACGCCCCGAGCCTCAGGCAATTACCCTAGGGCCAAGAAAGCAAGGACGGTGGTCCAGACTAGGAAAGCGACCTTACAACAAAGCATCCTCGGGGGATCGACCCTCGGATGTACCTTGAAACATAAACAAGTCCCCCTTGTAACTCGTGACCTCCCTTTTGACTATAAAAAGGGGCGCACGGGGTCATCCAAGGGACAACGGATAGACACACGACGAAGCCTAGGAGACGAGGAAAGCCTCACGAGCCCACCTCACTCCACTTCGGCCACTTCTCGCACCACGTCAGACACAGTTTGTCTTCTTCACCCATCCTTGAGACTTGGGACCCTGGTTCCTCTCTCACTCACTTGTAAACCCCTACTACAAGCACCTCAGCGTGCGAGATAACACGAACTCGAAGACACCGCTGGGGCGTAGGGCATCCGTGCCTGAACCAGGATAAACCCCTCGCGTCTCATTCATTTGTGTCCTTCTCGCACAACCATCCGGTCGGGGGAACACGTATCACATTACTAGTCGAGTTCTTATGACCCCCGGTTTCTAGAACACCGACAATCAGTATTATATCTTTAGATAGTTTGCAATACTTTAAGGCACAAAATACATAATTTTATAATTGAGGGTGTGAAGTATAAAAACACCAATATAATTTTCAATGTATTGATGATAACATGTGATATATTAAAGATGCTTGTTGAGGTTGTATAGTTTGCATTAACAAAACAATGGATCGGATGAAGCTTTTGCCACTCAACATGCACGGCTAAGGAGGCAAGCATGATTGAAATAGTGCCTAACTTGTACCCACCGACATGGAGGAAAAATCATGAAGTGAAATACAATCTACTCAACCACAATTGGACATGAAGCATAGGTGGATGGGGACAGTGGAGCGAACAAATGGTTCAGTATGCGCATGTTTAGTACCTCGCCAACTATTGGTCCAACTAAATGAACAAGAAGATCCGATATTGTGAAGGTGGACAACAACAACAACGACTACACTATAAATTTGTATACTTGGTACAATTCAAGGGCTCCTTTGTTCTCTTAAGGTAAAGTCATTCGATCTGCGCAAGTAGATGGGGTACTAAAATTCTTTGCATGGTTGCTGGTTCAATCAAAAGTACATAGTAATGATGGACAAGCTTGATGCGAAAATTGGCCCGGCAATCCCATTTGCCCTGTGGTGCGACTAGAAACCAAAGATGGACTTGTATTTGTGCCTATTGTGCCCGTTCAACGAGGAAGTTTGGACAAACCTTGTCCGAAACAAGAAAGGATAATGCATACACATGAAAAATATGGATGTTTGAAAGAGTGGTGGGAGAAGTGGCTACAAGGACAAGATGCACAATGAAACAAAGACCAACATCAGCCATCCTTATGTACTCAACTTGTGTACTCAACTTGGAACATTATTAGTAAAGAACGCAATTGGAGAACCTTTGAAGGATCAAAGCGAACGCCACTCCACATGTTGGGGCTAATCAAAGAAGAAATATGACTCGTGACAAGAGGTACCGTGTTTTTTCTACTATATACCTCTTTTCAACTTTTTGTGCCCTTTTTAAAAAAAAATGTGACACCATACCAAACTGTAAGACTCCAATTTGGTCTTCTTACACGATATATTTTAACAAAAAAAAGATGTCTACCCCTTCAATTTTGCTTGTTTGATGCAGGTTTTAGTCTAAAATTAGGGAGTTGATATTAAATAGACTCATGATTTCTTCCAAAAGTTCAAGCGACGTGTGATGGCCAACGGCCATAGGCTTTCTTCTTCCTTCCGCCAGCTCACCAACAAAGTAGTAAAATCGTTTAATGAACTTGTCGCCTAAGAGCTCAGGCAACTGAACTCTAGGGGATGCTCCAAAATTAAGCTAATTAACCATCATACACATAATATGAGAAACACATTACAAGCAAGTGATTTGAAAAACCATGAATGCCAATATATAGACTTTTAAATAAATGGAGCCTAGCTAGGTGTTGACACTCAAAATAGTACCATGCTATTTTTGGAATGGAAAAATGTGAGAGAAAGAATGGATGCATGGACGACATTATTTTATATGAAGAATGTGTGTCAAAAGATGTCCTAAATATAGCTAAACATGCATGGCTTGGAAAAATCTGGTGGTGGACACTAAACATGCATTTCTGGAGTCGACCGGAAGGCGGCATGCGTCCGGTCATTCGTCCGGCATCGCATGCCTTCGATGCTATTTCGGGGCTCTCTCGAATTTTGACCGAAGCTATGACCGAAAGTCCCGTCATGCATCCGGCTTTTCGCGGCGTCCGGTCATCGCATGCCTTCAATGCTATTTCAGGGGCTCTCTCGGAATTTCGACCGGAAGCTATGACCGGATCGTCCGGTCGGCCCAAATGCAAATGTCCGGTCACCATCGCGACGGACCGTGTCCGCATAATCCCGAACCGATTTCTTTCCTAATCGTGTTTGGGTCGGATTTGAGGCTTGGAAACGTCCCAAGGACGGTTTCCTAAAAGGATAAGACCACCCTCCTCTATATAATAAAGAGGTTCATGGCCGATTTGATCCCATCTACATCCAATCGACAATCAATCTACCTCTTGTCCCGTTTGTAGGTCATCTTCTTCCTTCAACCCCTCTATCCTGCTGTTCGGGCGGCGAACTCCGCGTTCTTCGTCGGCGTTCTAGGCGGCCACGCTGGTCCTAGAGCACCCCTCACGTCGCGTCCTCCCCGCGGGTCTTCCCGGAGGTGCGTTGAGGTTCTTCCAGCCGTCACCGAGCTCTATGTCACCCCTACCGATTCCTAGATCGGTTAGGGCGCCACGCTGCAAGGTGCTCGCTGCTCCAAGGTTGTGTGCAACCTTCGTGGGCGTCCAAGGCCCTTCCGGTGTGTTGGTGTGAAGCCCTAGCTTTACGTCAACACTAGGCATGCATGTGAAAGCAAGAACAGAGCTAGCAGGATGATACTATATATGTACGTAATAGAGTGGGAGGGAGTGGATGTTTCATACGGAGTCGTATATAGTACATGATAAGCTAGATCGCGTTACTGTATACTTGGTAGGCTGTCGATGGCCGGCCGGTGATCGAATGTGGTGCACATGATGTGTCGTAGCAGTTGGAATCGAGGTAGTCGTGTAGGTCGCCTCGGTTGCTCGTGGTCGTGGTACAAGCGGCGCGCGAGAGGAGGAAAATTAAACTAAAAGAGAAGCGATAGAGATGGAGGGGATGCATGAGCAGCAGCAGTCGTCCTGCTGAGTCGTCGTCCTGCTGACGATCGATGCATGGACAAACATTTTTTTTTTTTGACCAGAGATGCATGGACAAACATTGGATGGAGGACGGTGTGCAGTGGAGTTTGGCAAGCCATAGAATGTCTGTCCAAATAAAGGAAGGCAGCTAAAGTGAGAGTGCTCTGGCCGACACTGTACACTAAAGGAGAGAGAGAGAGAGAGAGAGAGAGAGTAATGAGCAATGGCCATGCACGTACCACCATGGAATCCCCGGCCAATCCAATTCACCAAGGGCAGACGGCCGGGGTGGGCTAGCCGGCCCGGCCGGCCTCGTGGATGCATGCATACGGCGTCTGCATCCGCATGCATGCACATGAATGGCAGTACTGGAGTTAGCTGCATGCTACATCCGCTAGCCACCAAGAGCGTGCATTGCATTGCGTTGCATTGGGATCACCACTCACTCTCTGGCTGACACGACGGTACCAACATCTATCTCACCACCCCACCCGGCATCAGCTAGCCTCAAGCCATGAGCTAGATGTGCACAACACTACACTACTGTCGTCGTCTATGCTATTGCTATTGCTATTGCTATGCACACACTCTCTCTCTATTGTCTCGTGAGTTGGAGTACATTGCTTACATTTACTGCCTGCTTTGACCGCGTGCACGCTCTACTACTACGAACCCCTGCATATCCTCGTCATCTACATGCTGCATGCATGCCCGGCCATGGCCTGGCCCTTCCCATTCGCAGGTTCATCACTTGAGAGCAGGGTACTCTCAGCCTATATGCGCATTATATCCGGTTCATCACTTGAGAGCAGGGTATAAACTATATCGAAGGGCTTGCCACCAATCAAGTGTGTTGATGCATCAATATAATGCCACCACGGGGATGTTGCCCACAGACTAGGATCTGGTTTGTCATTGCTCCGCTTCACTAGTGAAGTAGTTTCATTGGCTTCAACTCCGAAAGCAGTTCTACCGATGGAGTTGAAGCTGTTTTGGCGAGCCATTGATAAAATAGCTCAACATATGAAGCTCCTTGTTAAAACATGCTCTTACAAATCAGTCTCTTTCCACGTATGGGGAGACGGAGCTAAGCAGCTATTTCGTCTTCATCACATGCCCAAGAGCTTCACAAGGTTCGGTGAAAGGTTCCAAAAATGACTAAAAAACATAGGATCTTGCGTGGGGCCATATTTTTGGATGTAAATGAGCACAAAATTTTTTTTGAGGCAATGTAGACATAGGCGGAGCAGACGTGCTTCACAATGGTATATAAAACCTTTCACCGAACCTTGTCCATACACTTATGTTTCTTATGGTTGTGTGGCATGTGCGCTTTGCAGTGTGCTATCGGCCTCAAACTTTTTCTGAGGCTTCTACATGGCATGTGTGAAGGCTTGTACACTAAAGTCTGGTTTGTCATTGCTCCGCTTCACTAGCGAAGTAGTTTCATTGGCTTCAACTCCACGAGCAATTCTACCGATGGAGTTAAAGCTGTTTTGGCGAGCCATTGATAAAATAGCTCTACATATGAAGCTCGTTGTTAAAACATGCTCTTACAAATCAGTCTCTTTCCACGTAGGGGGAGACGGAGCTAAGCAGCTATTTTCGTCTTCATCACATGCCCATTATTCGTCAGAGCATGCTTTAAGGAGCTTCACATGAGAAGTTGTTTAAGAAGGAGACACCGGCCAGTTTAGCTCAGAACAGCTTTAAACATCTAGCTGAAATGCAATGTAACAGATGGGACCTAGCCATTGGATTTGGCCAAGCTTTGGCGGTCGCTCCGTGGGACGCATTTGTTGCATGCACCGCACTGCACGTTACAGTCGTCGCGGCCTAACCTATCCTGGACGAAAGATGCGCGTCGCTACATTGCATGCATGTACAGAGTGGCTACGAGCCCCCTACTGTACTGCAACAGCACAGCAACAGGGATGTGCATCGATCCATGGATGGAGCATCGAGCCACAACAGCGTCATCGGATTCAGATTCTGATTCCCATGCATGCATGGCGATCGAGCGACAATGACCGTGCAGGCAGGCATAGGCCTGAGCGAGGTAGACGGATCGGACACGTACGTACAGCATGGATTTGATGCGTGTGTGCATATATATGGGCCGGTCAAAAGGTCGCGCTTTGGTCGTGACCATGATCATATATATGCACGCACAGGGGCAGGCACACTAGTGGCACAGCTATAGGAGTACGTGCGTACATGTATTCATGCAGGCCTCTCCGTTGTCACTTTGCCAATGCCAGAGCCACACTGTAATGATCGTCGCCAGCAGTGCAGCGGCTGGGCATGCCACCGCGGGGTCGGGGTCGCCGGTGGCCACCCCATGGATCTACCGCCTGTAGACGGCGCCGGCCGGCCGGCGGACGCGGCCGGCCCCGGCCCGGCACCGGTGCCCCACCGGCGATACGGCGGGCCAAGCCGGCAGCGGGGATCCGGCCGGCCGGCGCTCGTCGCCAGAGCATGCAGCCAGTTGGTCACATCGTTCACATGCATGCCGTGGATCGATCAGCGCGCCAGCTTGCAGCGCGCCCCTGGCCGGCCACCTATTTATGCTTCCTCTCTGCCTACAGTTACCAGCGAGTTATTATGCGATCGTATGATTCGTATCCATGAATCGATGGGGTATGCATGCTCGTAGATATATGACGCACGCATACACACGACGTACGAATAGTAGTAGTACGTGGTGGTGGCGCCACCGGAATCTTGACGGTGACCTATAGCTCGCCGGACCAACAGTGCCTGCGATTAATATAAAGCCGGCCGGCAGCTAGCCTCCCCGTCCCCGGCCGGCCTCTTGCGATGTACTACAGCACAATAAGACACATGTAGTCGTCGGCGTAGTACCAGTAGTCACTAGAGTCACTGCTCCTTACTTACCGCTTCCTGTACATGTTTAGACCACTTCTGTTGCAGAGCACGGATGACCACAAGCTGAAATAAACGACCGATGGAGATGTGCCAACTATATCTCTCATCTCTCCAATCCGCGCGCTCTGGCAATGGAGAGATAAGATATACTAAGTATATGTTTCTTTTTTTCAGTGGATAGCCTTGCATTTCGTTTGCTTATTGGTCAGGAATCACAATCAGTATACATGAGTTTAATCAAACATTGAGTCTGCGGTCTGCCTGTGTAATAATTAACACTTTTCCTATGTATCTGTCGCAAGAATTTTTCTAACTCCATCTTCCGACCACCGCACGCGACGCATACGAGCCTGACGAACGCGACGCACGCAACACGTTCGAGCCTGACACATGCACAACAAACAATTTTACCAACATCAACAAGATCTTTTATCTTGTTTTTCCATAGAAAAATTGTTTATTGTCTCTTGTTTGTTGTGCTAAAATTGTTCAAAACTATATCTTATCCTTTGTGCTAGGATACCCTCTTTTTTCTCTTTGTTTTTCCATAGAAAAAGATTGTTAATTATCTCTTGTATGTTGTTGTAAAATTGTGCTAGCTAATACCGATGACAGATCCCACCCTTGGATAATGATCCAAGGATCTACCACGTTGTAAAAAATATTGGTTATTTTTCTTGTGAAAGAAGAGTTTTTCATTATGTAAAAAGGGAATACATAGATGTTCTGTCTTCATACTCCCTCGCTTCGTATAGGGAAAAAAAATGTCCTTATGTGATTTTTGGCGATTGCGAGAAGGAAGTTGCTATGCGTTTGCATGCATGGTTTGGGACGATTTTGCGATGCTTCGCATATGCCACGTTGCCCGTTCATTCCTCCATTTAATCATCGTGTTGTGGTAGGGAGGATCGAACCTGGGTCGACCGGTGGACTGTACTTGGACCTCACCATGCTAGCCATTAATAAGGCCAAAAAGGAAAAACTCTACATTAATTAATCACTTCTTGATATGCTAAATGTTGTTCTAAACGCCATTTTTATCAGTATGGAGGGAGTACATACATATACATCAGTCAAGGGGCTCACGGTGCAATGGCAAAGGCCATTGGTTGGGGGCTCCCACCCAGGGTTCAAATCCTGGGTGCGACACTTTATCCTGGATTTATTTCAGGATTTTCCGGCGCTGTGCATTAAGTGGTAGGCGACGTCCCCGTCGATAGCGAGGCGCCAGTGGTGACTTCGGAACTTCAAGATTTGCCGGCTCAGTCCTTCGAAGGTGCTCATAGGGGTAGGGTTTGCGTACGTGTGTTCATAGGGGTGAGTGTGCGTGCGTGTTGAGCGTCTGCGTTGTACTGTGTAATCTCAAAAAAAAAAAAAAAACATACATATACATCACACATATACAGTGATATTAAAAAGTAGAAGCCCCCCACCCACCCCACCCCCTACCCCACACACACATACACACACCGCGCTACTCTTTGGTGGAATAGTCATTTTAGTCCCCTCAACTATTGTTTGAGGCTTACTTTCGTCTTTTGAACTTTCGCAACAACTATTTCACCATTTCGACATCAAAGCTTAGTCTCAAGCTCAGTTTCATCCTAGAACTATCAAGTGACTATTTCAATCCTCAAACTCTGTGTTTTGGGCTCAATTTTATCCATAAACTATCAAAGCATATTTTAGTCTTGAAACTTTTCTTAATTTTTAGCTTAACTTCATTTCTAGTCCTATGTGGAACACCGCACCATCATGCATTCATGCCTGATCAGCTCCAATACGGGTCACAATTGCATATTTAGATAAAAACATTATTAGTGGATGAAACATGATGGTGATCTGTTACCCACCTACACTAACCGAAGCACTACATGCCTATCAACTATTGTAACAAATACTCAAACCAACTATTCAAATAGCATGATTTATCTTTAAAAATGCATGGTTCTAGGAATTGGGAAGAAAACAAAGAATCAAGGAAATATCTTTCTAGCTGTTGAACTATAAACTAGATACCACATTGCTTTTGTGGGAGCAATTGAAGCTGCTACAGACGCTACAGACGAGAAGGCTTCTCCACTTGAACTTATGAGGCATGAAACGATGTTTTCTCTCACAACAAAACAGTATCATCCAACTTATCAGTCGTAGGCACGATCAACCCGAAGAACATAGTACCTTGAAAACACATTGATGAATTAGAACAACAATAGGTCTACAATTTTTCTCTTAGATATTTCTAGCATCAGGCTCAACTACCTATTGTGAACAAAAAGTGTTACATTTTTGTCATAAGCTAGAATTACATTTAGTTACTTAAATGAAACAATATCTATACGTACTAATAAAGCGAAGAAATTTCCGTCGTCTCCCCTCCTTACCGTAGGATCCTCCTCAACCATCAGATTCACATCAACGGTTTAGATTGACCGTCGATTTCCGTTTACCTTTTTTCCTACGCTGTCCGCCTCTCCCTATCCGTATTGCCCATGTTCTGTCCGTCGGCCTCTCCTCTTTGTATTCATATCTACCTCTCGGTCAACGCTCCCAGTTGAATCAAAAAGAGCTCTAAGTCCAATAATATTGCAGTAGAGTTTGAGACCGACGGGGGCAAAGAATTTCCCAAATTCGTAACGTTTTAAAATAGCCACCAAGGTTAAATCAAAACATATATATTCACAGCAATCACAATCAACAAAAATCTATTTGCTAAAATCGAAAAGAATCGAATCGCCGAAATCTATACCTACTAATAAAGCAAAGAAATTTTCGTCGTCCCACCCTAGCCTTCATCCAACGGTCCGTGTCCCATAGAATCGCGAAAACTTCTATCTTCTGTCCGTGCTGGCGCTGCCTCGTCCGCAAACCGATCAACGCCGCCTCTCGGAAGCTAGCTAGCGTAGAAGTCGCCCATGCGTGTTCAATTTTGATTGTTAATTATCTCGATGACATCATATGATGACATCACATGTTTTCTTGTCGTGTTTCTATACAAAAATAAATCCAGAAATACTATGGTAATACACATAAACAAACAATCATCCTGAGCCTCCCGCTTTAAGATCGACACTCCAAATTGAAAGATACCATTCATCAGGCCTTTTCTTAAGGAGACCCTCGGATAATCCCTCCCAAAGTCCATATTGCACCTCTCAAACATAATTTTTAGTTTGGTGATTGGTAACAAAATTAGGGTGTTACTCTTTGAACAAAATTAATGTGATTTAATGATTTTGGGGTTACAAATTGACGCTTGCCCGCCTCAGATCTTCTACTACAACTACATAAACCTACTAATAAAACGAGAAAATTTCATGCGTCGAGCCTATGCCCCCCCGATGAGGACATGACACCTATGGATACGCCCATAAAAACTAAAAATAAAGTGAGCTCGCTCCCACATTTGCATAGTGAAATTTGGTACAATTCACTTGGTTCCACATGTACGTGTCACTATTTTATTGTAGGTACAAATGGGTCTCAAAGTGCAAGTCCACGGAGTTATGCTTTCGGTTCGTCGGCAAAGATAACAATACTCCATTGGGAAGGCCATAACTCTTTCATCCGGCGCGATCAAGGTCAATGAGCACTTGATGGAAAGATTATTTCATAAGCTTTCAAATCGATCTGGTCCTACTTCAATATCACATCGGCAAGGCCTTCGAATTATCAAGACAATCCATTGCTGTTTCTGCCGAAAAGCAACGTCGTCGTCATGGGCCTCGATATTTATCCTTGGGACCCCGGCCCAAGTTGGATTATGCTCCAAGGGCGTGGAGAACATCTTTGGGATACCCAAGGACGTCCTCCTCCACCTTGGCCACCACCTTAGGGGTCAGCAAAGGCGTCCAAGCCAAGTTGGAGGCCCACTCCACGTCGAGTTCGAGTCCATCTCGGGCTCTTGGACCAGTCAGTAGTAAAACGGATGCCCAGGTCGCATGCGGACTCCATTTTGGACGATCCATACATGGTGGAAACATAATTTCATAAGCTAACCAATGGATTTGGTTTGAGGCCCAAATTCCGTCGGAATCAACGGAATCGTCGAAACAAGTTGACGCCCGAATCTGTCGAGGCACCTGGGCGTCGCCGTGTTTTGGGCCTTTTGGGCCTTGTAACGTGTTAGGGTTGCTTAGTGACGTGAGTAGGGGTCCTTGGACGCCCCTTTGGCTTTATAATCAGCAGCCGCCGCCTCCATTAGGGTTTGGGTTTTGCTTTAGATTAATCTATCTTTGAACAGTCGCCGTTATCGGTTTGTGAAACCCCACGTTGAGATCTTAATCATACATCTGCAAATTGTCACTTCAATTGAGTTGCATTTTACCTTGTTCTTGCTTGTGTTCTTCGATTCGCAGCAGGGATTAGCCTTCTTGGTGAGGTCAACCGGCTTGTGACACGGTTGATAACCAGAGGAGACGTGGTGCTAAGGTTGCGGGGTTCGGGTCTTTGTGATCCGGCCGGATCGGTGTGTCGCTTCCGACCAAATCGATAGTTATTTTGAACCTGACGGAAGATCGGGAATCACGTCCCTATCAAGTGGTAATCAGAGCTTCAGGTATACCGTCAAGTTCATATTTATCCCCTAGTTTGAGTGTTTTGCATTCGTCCCATAGTCCACGGCCATATTTGTTTCCTGTCCTACAACCATCCGCGCCATAGCCTTTGCTTATTTCAGTTTCAGATTCCGCTGTGTTGAGTTTGTGTCCTAGGTCAACGTCTTGTTGCTGGTTTAGATTGTGTTCTTGTCTAGTTTTGTGTTGATCCCTCCACCCGCCACCATCCCGTATCATCATCAGTTTGCATCTTGTGTCCACCAAAAAAACCCTAATTCGAGCAGGTTTCTGAAAACAGTCATAACTTTTAAGTCCGAACTCGAAACGGGGCGAAATTTATATCTACGGAGAACGCCAGAAAATTTTAGATCCGTTTCATCCTAGCAAAGCTAGGTTCGAAAAATTCAGAATTGCGAAATTCGATCAGGAACATCGAGTTTCGAGGCCCACAAGTTTTGTTCGGATTTTTAGATTACAAATTCTGATTTTGTACAGGCCACATCATTTGTCCAATTGAGCTCAATTTTTTTGTATTTTGTTCTTGTGTGCTCCTTGCTAAGAAAAAAAATATCAAAAGAGCAAAAGCAGGAAAAAAAAGTTTGGACAAAAAAAGAGAAAAAAATAGTAAAAGAAAAAAAAAGAGAAGAGAAAAGGAGCACACATAAGGAACACATAGCTCTATTCTTTGTGTCTTTTGCCTTGTCCGTATTTCCTTTGCTATCTATCATACTTGTTTCACTCCCTTGTTTTTCACAACTGGTGCTAGGAACACGTATAGGCCAGCAACTAGGACAAGTGCTCTGGACATTTATTCAATATTGCTATCTGTTATTGACTTGTGTGCCACATATACATATTTGTTCTTTTGTTGCCTCCCAAGCTCCACATATACTTCAGATCGGTACAGAAAAAGACCCTTGCAATCTTGGTGCTACGCCCTCACAGGTATCACGAACCAGCCACCGGTTGTACCATCCACTGTCTTGCTTTGGTAAGAATAATTGTAAGAATTTGGTAAGGCGTGTGAGAGCGTGTTTCCACCGATACACATATATTAGTTGACAGGGGATTTATTTATTTTTATTGCTAACAATGTTAAACAACAAGTATCTTTTTGAGAGTGACATGCATGACACTACGGAGTTTGCACAACAAGTGCTTTCGGTTCTCAAATGGAGAGGGCGGAGCAAAACCAGTCCAACAAATTGTTCCAAACATACTTTGTTGTGAAAGAAAGGCGTTGTCGTATTATGATTGATGGCGAGACTTGCAACAACCTTGCAAGTTTAGAGATGATTGAGAAGCTTGGTGTGACCACAAGACCACATCCACATCCATACTACATCAAATGGGTAAATTCTTGGGATAAAATAAAGGTACTCGAAATTGCACACATTGAGTTTTCAATTGGTCCTTATAAGGGTAGCGCTGAATTTGATATAGTACCTATGCAATCATGTCACTTGTTATTTGGTAAACCTTGGATATCTGAAAATAATGTTGCGCACACTACAATTACTAATGAATATTTGTTCAAATATAATGGTAGAAAAGTTACACTTATTCCTATGATTCTTTGCTGAAATTTTAAGAGAAGATCTCCGAGAGTAGAGAGAAGAAAGAATGAGCCTTTTAGAAAAGAATGGTCTATTTCAGATGTTACATTACCTTCATCTAAATCTGAATTTTTACAAAATAAAGATATTGCTTTGTCTCCTGTTGGAACTAATACTTTGCAGCATGAATCCGAAAATGAGGACAAGGTGATTGAGAAAGAACAGGTACATGTCTCGTAAGAGCTCTCCTGATGTGCTGAATTTTCCCACCAACGATGCTCTTGATTTTGTAGAAGAACCTTCTATTGATTTAGCTTTGTCACATGATGAATGTTCTACTAATATTTGTGATAAAGGCGAGTTGAATGATAGTGGTATGATTATTCGTGTGCCACAGACCATTGAAGGAAAGTAATTATTTTCTTTTGGAACCAAAGCCTTATGCTGAAAATAAACATTTGCTTCCAATTGCTACTGAAAAAAGATGAATTGCACTTGTTGTCTTCTTTAAATACTTTGGGTTATGTTGAGTTTGATACTGCATTGTGCTCTTAGTAGTTTGGAAGAGAAATTCAAATGTGCTAAATTGCCATGGTTACCTAGATGTATATATCACTTTATTGGAAAATATAATTGTAAAGGAGAATATTTGGTGCATCGTGTCTATATTTGTTCAAATCTGAAATCTCCTTTTAATGTATGTAAATATGATCAACTAGAAGGTTGCAATAGCTATAGCCATGTCTTGTCAAGATCACCAAATTTTCTTATAAAGAAACAGGTTAAATCTCAAGAAGGGGAGCAATGGTGGCTACTACCTACAACCCATTCTCCAACTAAACTCAAACCGAGGACGGTTTGTTGTCAAGAAGGGGAGGATGATGAGGACATGACACCTATGGATACGCCCATAAAAACTAAAAATAAAGTGAGCTCGCTCCCACATTTGCATAGTGAAATTTGGTACAATTCACTTGGTTCCACATGTACGTGTCACTATTTTATTGTAGGTACAAATGGGTCTCAAAGTGCAAGTCCACCGGAGTTATGCTTTTTCGGTTCGTCGGCAAAGATGACAATACTCCATTGGGAAGGCCATAACTCTTTCATCCGAAGTGCGATCAAGGTCAATGAGCACTTGATGGAAAGATTATTTCATAAGCTTTCAAATCGATCTGGTCCTACTTCAATATCACATCGGCAAGGCCTTCGAATTATCAAGACAATCCATTGCTGTTTCTGCCGAAAGCAACGTCGTCGTCATGGGCCTGATATTTATCCTTGGGACCCTGGCCCAAGTTGGATTATGCTCCAAGGGCGTGGAGAACATCTTTGGGATACCCAAGGACGTCCTCCTCCACCTTGGCCACCACCTTAGGGGGTCAGCAAAGGCGTCCAAGCCAAGTTGGAGGCCCACTCCACGTCGAGTTCGAGTCCATCTCGGGCTGCTGGACCAGTCAGTAGTAAAACGGATGCCCAGGTCGCATGCGGACTCCGTTTTGGACGATCCATACATGGATGGAAACATAATTTCATAAGCTAACCAATGGATTTGGTTTGAGGCCCAAATTCCGTCAGAATCAACGGGAATCGTCGAAACAAGTTGACGTCCAGAATCTGTCAGGGCACTGCGTCGCCGTGTTTTGGGCCTTTTGGGCCTTGTAACGTGTTAGGGTTGCTTAGTGACGTGAGTAGGGGTCCTTGGACGCCCCTTTGGCTTTATAATCAGCAGCCGCCGCCTCCATTAGGGTTTGGGTTTTGCTTTAGATTAATCTATCTTTGAACAGTCGCCGTTAACGGTTTGTGAAACCCCACGTTGAGATCTTAATCATACATCTCGCAAATTGTCACTTCAATTGAGTTGCATTTTACCTTGTTCTTGCTTGTGTTCTTCGATTCGCAGCAGGGGATTAGCCTTCTTGGCGAGGTCAACCGGCTTGTGACACGGTTGATAACCCGAAGGAGACGTGATGCTAAGGTTGCGTGGGTTCGGGTCTTTGTGATCCGAAGCCGGATCGGTGTGTCGCTTCCGACCAAATCGATAGTTATTTTGAACCCGACGGAAGATCGGGAATCACGTCCCCTATCGGCCCTCTCTAACAAACTCCATGAATGTGCTTCTATTTATTGGACGAGAACCGAGAGTCGTAAGCAACGAGATAGGAATCCTATCTCTTTACGGAGGGTTATATACCTATATTAGACTTACCTTCTACTTCTATCAGAAATTGAATTCCAACTCTATCTTGGAGACTTGGAGTCCAGCTTGCACATATGCAGGGCCATGCCACATTGACTCCGTATGAAATTCATATTGATGATGGTTAATAAAGAATTTGATTACAATATGTATTGGGTATTACTCTATGTATCCCGTGACGCAACATAGACTCATGATTCACATTCATACAAGTTAGAACATCTTGACGTTCAATTTCAGCACGTGTTGACTCCCGTGGCAACGCACACGTATATTTGCTAGTAATTATAATAGAAGACAAGGGGATGGAGAGTCCGAGGCTTATCCGGCGTAATAATCCCGACATTACCGTATATATCCCTACATTACCGTATATGTTTTGATCTGCCTATAGTACATAGACCGATTTCAAGATGGAACAAACGGCACAACTATGGCTGTGTTTAGTTCACTTCAAGTTCCCAAAAAGTCCCTAACTCCAAAAAAAAACGTTCCCAAGATTTTCCGTCATATCGAATTTTTTGACGCATGTATGGAGCATTAAATGTAGGTAAACAAAAGAACTAATTACACAGTTCGACTGTACTTTACGATAGGAATCTTTTGAGTGTAGTTAGTACATAGTAGGACAATAATTATTAAATAAAATCGAAAAGTGCTACTTTTGAGCATATAAATGACAACCGCGCAATAGGTTGCATGTTTCCGTCGCAACATACTCCTACATAAATGTTTTCTAGCATATATAAAAAAAGAAGGGGAAACGAAGAACACGTGACCATATTATAGATATATAGGTAACTATAGCAAGGGTATAGCTAGTGCTCATGTGTTGATGGGTGCTTGCGAATATGGACACATCACACATGGTGGTCCATGCGCGTGTGATGTGGACTAGTCGCCGCGCCTTGAGTTCCCGACTTCCCGGCCGTAGTCGGCACACGCAGCCTCCCCTCCCGTGCACTCACCATGCATCACTGGCGCGGGGCAGGGCCGGGCCGTTCGGCCTACTCGGCCTACTCCGATGCGGCAACAGTATCGGCGCCCGGCAGCCTAGCTATAGCTACCCTCGCCCGCCCTGTCTCTCAGCTTGGAGAAGAGAGTTCCAACAGTGATGACGCGCTACAGCAACGCAGAGACCGGCCTAGCTACGTGTCTACGCACACCTTGTCCGTCCTGTGCTGTGTGCTGTGCTGTGCTGCGCTGCTCCGGCCGGCCGGCCGGCCGGCTTCGTTCCTTTCCTACCTGCATCTGCGTGCATGCCGGCCAATGGTCAGCATCGGTCCATGCCATGCATGCGGCGTTTGCAGCTGCTGCGTTTTGTGATCAGCAGACGAGTGAGGACTGAAACGCAAAAGGAGGAAGCCTTGCATAAAGGCACCTGTGTGCAAATACGTGGCTACTGCTATCTAACAGGACAAAAATGTGCTCGTTACTGTTCTTTTTCCTAGAGCACTGCTGCGACTGCGAGGCAGGTTTTTTTTTTTTTTTTTTTTTGATGAACAAAAGAAAAGGGAATGCAGCGGCGGGGACTCGGTTGCAGTACCTGTACGTACAATGAATGATAACTGCGGCCGTATCGAGTTGGGCCAGCTTTAATCAGAGACGGAAGCAGACCCAGTCGGCCAGCCAGCCAGCCCAGCCCAGCCAGAGAGACAAGCAGCAGAGACGCGGCACGTGAGGAGCCCAACTAACCGTCCAATCACTCCACATCTGACGGCTGCCAGAGACCAAAGCATATGCAGACTGAGCGAGGGAGCCCCCCCCCCCCCCCTTGCCCTCCCTGCGTGGATCACGAAACCACATGACACGCCCTGCCAGTGCCAAACGATTAGCACAAGGAACAACAGAAGCACAACAGAAGCAATGGCCAACAACGCTGCCGCCGGCCTTAACACAGTCCTGTCCTAGTGTCCTCTGTCTCAGTCTGGGCAAAAGTAACAAACCCATGCGTTATTGCGTTATTGGTTGCTGCTCCTCGTCTTCCTCCTCCTGTCTTCCATGACCATGAGAGCAAGCTGCGGCTGCAGCTACCTCTGCACGGCGTCGAGAGCGCAGCGCAGGCCAATAATTGCCAGCTTTCATTCACCTGCAACGCAAAGAGAGGTCAGGACTTGTTCTTGTTCATACATGGGGTAAATATTGTGGCATCGTCCTACAGAAACAATAGGCGTTGTTGCTGCACAGCGCCATCTTTATATTAATATATGAATTGATACAGAAGCAGAGCAACACCATGTGGCAATACCTCTCTCAGGTGAGTTGCAAGTACGGAGTTCATCTGCGGCATCACCCAGGTAAAAACCCACAATGTTTCAGAACAACACCCTGGTAAAAACTCACAATGTTTCATAACAACACCGGCATGACCAATCCATTAGTCCTACTAGTTTGATAAAGGAACAGTCCATCATAGCCATAGGCCAACTCTGCAGAAAAGACGAACACCTAGAACGGTTGTAGTGCATTGATTTAGTTTAGTACACAAAGAGCTAGCATCTCAGGCCCTCACCTACCTTACTCCACTCAGCACAGAGTTCAGCTAAATGGCTAGCTAACTAGGCGTACAAAATGAACCGGCAAAAGATCAGCATAGACCGGAACAAAGTTAGCCTTGCTCATTTACAATTTTCTATGGGACTGAAAGGTGGCGGTTCTGACCAAGCAAAGTGGGTTCAAACAGAGGGCCAGGTTGACAACAGCACCCACTTCTCATCAAGCCATGCTGCAGCTCAACACTTCAACCAGCTCGTTTTTCTTCATCTTTGAGTAGCCTTTGATTCCTCGAGACTTTGCAAGCTCTCTCAGCTCAGCAACCTTCAGAGAGCTTAGATCAGAACTTTCCATGGGGTTGTTCTCATGCAATTCATCCGTCTCTGTAACATCTGCGATTTCCAAAGAAGGTTCTGGATACTCATCGTCTGCTTCATCAGCATCAGATTCTTCATCGCCGCCTAAAATGTCATCGAGGTCATCTAAAGAAATATTTTCTGGTTCGATTACAGAATCAGGTTCATATGGAGACATGGAGTCATGCTCATCTGTAGCAGTCCTCTCATCAAGAGCTGTCTTAGCTCCCTGTACAGTGTCGGCAACATTACTGCCAATGGACTTGCGATCAGCATCTCTGTCTACATCCGCATTGATAACAGGCTGGAACTTCACTCCAGGAACAGGAGATCTTCGCCTGAAATTTGAAGCTGGCCTTTTGAAGGGTGCCGGAGGTGGCTTCTTCTGCTCTTCCTGGACGTCATTTTTGTGCCAAAGATGGTTGAACCTTGTCTATTTCCAGAATCGTTGCTTCTCCTCATTACATCAAAATTCTGCTCTTTGTCATCACTGCTCTTCCTTCTCTGGTCCACAGAGTGTTTCCTAAGCAACTTAAGAAGTGAATCAACACTGCCCCTTTCACCCTGCACTTTTGCAGGTTCAGGCTTCTTGTCTTCCCTGCTTTTCCCCCTAGCTCGCAGCTGTGCTTGAACCCTTTTAAAGAGCTCCACGATCTCCTTCTCTCTTTCCCCAGGAGCTGAAGTGGCTTGAGGACGGGAATTGCTTGCCAAAGAGATTGGCGGTCCATTCTTGGAGAACATGATATCGCTATCAAATTCATCAATGTTGTCAGAGTCATCTTTATCCTGGTACGACTTGCCTTTCCCTCTGAGGACCCCCTTTTGTTGTCGCGATATATCCGAATTCCTTGGCCTATGGTGGTTGGGGCTTGCACAGCATACCAAGGATACCCTCATTGGCCCCAACATAGGTGATGTGCCCATGAAACAAGCTCCTGGAGGGACTCTGCTTTCTCCATGATGCACAGGTAAGGTCGCTCTGCCTGAGACCCCTGTGCAGCGAAAGCACTGTAAATTAGTTATTAATTTAGATGGAACTTGTGATTAGGAAGGAATAGGAAGCTTAAAATGAAACTGTATGCATTGATTGCTATTGTACACGATATGGGATATCGAAAACAAAATAAACCAAGATTGCATGGCTAACAAGAATGATTTTGATATAAATGTCTGGTAGAAATATCATATCAAAGTCAGTATGTACATAACCACTTGGATGATATATAAAAGTAACTTACAGAATCTTTTTAAGAAAAAAACGAAAGCCATCAGAAGGAAAAGGAAATGAACTACAAAGATTGTTTGTATGAAAAACAAAGTATTAAACAAGCCCACATTCACCTATTTGTCTAGAGCGAAGGTCACAACTCATAGCATGATCATGGAAACATGATAAGACGCTTAAAGAGTATGCACCATTTATGTGGCCTATCTGTACATCTGCAAGGGACATACAGTGCTACATCGGACGAGGAGGTGCACGGCTACAGTAAGAGTAGATCTGCGCATTTTTATGCCTTTTATGAATCAGCTAACAAACTGTCCTAATTAAAAGCCAAACGACACAAAAGTGGGAGGTGTTTACACCATGTACTTAAAAGATGAAAATACTGCACTGGGCGACAATACCAAGAAATAGCAACTACAGTACATCTAACATAAGTTACATCTTGGAAATAAATGCAATCCATTTTGAACATGCGGCTGTTAACATGGCAATCACCTAACAGAATAAAACGAAGACCAGTAACATAGTCAACATGTGCATGGAGGCAGCAAAGAAACTACAAGGCATCTAAACAGAAAAGATCATCACCCATAAATTAGATAGGCTTTCATTCTAAAACCATAGATGAAGCACGAAACACACATCACATGCAATCCTGGTAATGGCGTTTATAAACCCCTGATCAATTTAACTAATTAGCCCTTGGCCCCTTGCACTTCAAGGAAGACAGCGAACTGGAATAGATGATGAATTCAACACTGCTGAGATTTGCACACGCATCAATTTGATAAGATACCGAATAGCTATTATAGTTGTGGAAGCAAGTCTCTACCTAGTTTGTTACTATATAGGGCTGGCAACGTTACACTGGACTATGGCAGCTACATTTCTATAGTTTCTCCACAGCGCACCCCATGAGGAGCAAAAGTAATTTGCCCCATCTGCTACCAGAAATTTCACAGCAAGGGTTATAATTCCCCAGAGCCACCTGTGGAATCCACTGGCTCCAACAGTTCCATTCTTCGCATGCCTCCCGATTAGGTTTCCTCTAATGATTCACCATTTTCACACAGCAAACAGCATCGACCGTTAGGCAGGATGCCCTGCCCCCACATCGCGCGCATTGCTTCCCTCCGTCACGACAGCGGCGCGCGCACGGCACAGGGCGGCAGGACAAACGTCGTCCAACAACAGGCGATAGGGCAGAGCCGCGGAGCGAAACCCTAGGCGAATAGAGATGGACGGCGCAACACGGTAGGCACGGGAGACGAGAGGCGGAGGGGTGCCGGTCGCATACCGCGGTGGTGGAGGAGGGCGGGGGCCGCGGGGGACATTCCTCCGTGGGGGCGCGGCCGCCCGGAGCGTCCCGACCGGCGACGGCGGCGGCGAAGAGGCGCCCGGGCTCGGGGGCGGGGCGACTGTTGGTGGCGCCTGGTGATAAAGCGAAAGCGAGAGAAGCGGCGGTGGTGGAGTTGGGGGATTTTGGCGAGGGTTTTGGCCTCCAACAGGGACGTGGGCCGAGGTCCAGCGGGGCGGGGACGTGGGCCGGCTCGTGTCATCCGCCGCATCGGTTTGGGACGATGGGCCGTGGGGAGAGGGCTGGCTTGGGATACTGGTTTTATGTTCCGGTTAACGCGAGTGTTCCTGCTCGTTAATGACTTAAACCTAAGTGCCACCACAAAGAACCTCTAGCTAAACTATGCTCGATTTGGAATAAAACAAACTCTCTAACTTATCTTATTTGAATCAACGAGGATTCTCACAAGAAACAGAAGACTAAACATGAGACAATGAGAATTTGGAGACTGAAGCAAGTATTAACAAAATTCGAGGCTTGATGTTAAGAGTTCTTGATTGTCTCATGTTTAGTCTTCTGTTTCTTGATTGGCGTATAACAGCGGCGCAATTTTGTTAATACTTGCATGACAATGAGAATCAGGGGCAGCATGGCGAAATCCATTGCGCCGCTGTTATACGCCAAGGCAAAAAGAAAGAAAATAACGGTGTGCCAAGCTTTGAACGGAGACAAATGGATTGATCATATCTATCCAACCACTTCAGAAGAGGAACTAACTCAATTCATCAAGTTGTGGGAAGAAATCCAGGAGGTGCAACGGGATGAAACACAAGAGGACACTATTGTGTGGAGGTGGACACCAAATGGTGATTACTCCACTAAAAGCGCCTACCAGATGCAGTTTACGGGCACCTTCAGTAAACTAAAATTGTCCCAGTTTGGAAGGCTAAAGCGGAACAAAAGTGCAGATTCTTTGCATGGACCTTAATGCATAAGAAAATTCTTACAGCAAACAACCTTCTAAAGAGAGGGTGGACGGATGACACAGACTGCAAGCTATGCTATAACGCCATGGAGACACCGGTTCATCTTTGTAAAGACTGTCCATTCGCCAAGGAGGTTTGGGAAATCATCAAACAATGGTTCAACCTGTCAGTAATCAGTTCTATTAACGTGAATGGATCCTTACACGCTTATTGGTGGAGATGTCGAAGGAAAATAGACACCAGTCAAAGAAGAGAGGTGGATGGAATCTTCATATATTTTTGGTGGAGTATTTGGAAGGAAAGAAATCGGAGGACCTTTCAACAGGCTTCGCTCAATCCACTACAGGTGGCTGGCATTTGCAAGGAGGAGATCATGCAGTACCGCCTAGCCATGCAACCAGGAGAGGGAGGATAAACAACATCTTTTTTCCAGTAGCTTAGCGGTTCTTGTATTTGTAAAGTTTTCAGTAGTTTAGAGGGGTGTGGCGAGGAGTGTTTGTAATTAAGGGGCTTTTAAAACTTGTATTTTTTTTTTTTTTCGTCTAATAAAATTTATGGCAAAAGCTTTTGCTGCCCCTTCGAAAAAATGTTAAGAGTCATTAGATCCCTATAAAAATTGGCACAATGCAAGTGGTCAAAAATATGGAACCCCACACTCAACATGTATAAAATATATTTATAGCTATGGCTGATTGCCTCAACTTGATGGTAAAAATAAAAGATTTTCTGCTGCATTTCATGAAGGTTGAGAATTTGTGTGTGTGATTTGTTTTATCTTCTCTGCTACATAGTAGCCTACATCGGCACAACTCTACGGGTCTACCTTAAGTTGTTGCAATCTCCCTGCCCCTGCCAGACCGACAATGCTACCGTGCACGGTGGATCAACCAAACAATTTGCTCGCCACAAAAAAAAAATGCCGCTTGAGAGAAACCGAAAAGAAATCCATATAGAACATTTTGTGACACAATCTTTGGACTATATGTCCTCATTATTATTGCCATTTGGGTGTGCGAAATGACACAATCTTTTGCAATGAACACCCCTCAGCCCGTGGGTGGTGAAATCAATCTGCGACGATGACTACTTTGTCAGCTCGAGCAAACGTTATGCACCTTCAAAATTGCAACTCCATGTCCCACCACGTCACGTCACGTGGGTACGAAGCGAATTGTGTATTAGCAAACCTCTTTTGTTTAAATTAATCAACTTCTAGGTGGAGATCCTTTCCCCTGGAATGGCGGTACCGATGACTCAGGATGCAAATGGGGCGGCGGTGGGCAGCCCACATCACGTCCGCTTAAACCGCAAATGCTAATAGAGCTAATGCGGCAGCCCACATGTTGCCGCATCTTTTTGTGGGTTGGTGCGGCAACCCGCATCCTGCCGCATGCACCATAGGAGAGCTCGGAGTTCGCCCGCCCAGCCCTGGCCGGGTTCCGCGCCGATCGATGGATGGCGGCAGCGGTTGCTGTCGCCGGCACGCAGGAAAAGGAGAGCCGCCAACGCATCCCCGTACGTACGTAGTTCCTCGTACTAGCGTCGTATACGCCGGCCGGCGCGCGCTGGCGCGTACAATACGCCGGCCCGCTACGTCTCGCTCAGCTAGGTCGTGGACACCTCCGTCTTCCTTGGGCTGGCTCCTGGCTGTTACGTCTTCACTCGACAGGAAAAAGTCAGTCCACTGCAGAGCAACAACAACGATGGAAATTGGAACCAAACCAAAACGGGTGCTGCTCGCGGCGCTGCCGATCGCCATCACCGATCGATCCATAGACGCTCTCGCCTCGCCCTGGCGGCGGCGGTGCGGCAACAACGGCGAGCGCGGTTCATCGTCGTCGGTGTTCCGTATGGGCGCCGTCGTCGGGCAGCAGGTCCTGCTCGCGCGCCCGCGCCGCCGCGACCAAGCACGGCCGCCGCGGGTTCGCACGCCTCCTCGCCGACCGCGCCGTCTCGGAGCTGTACGAGGCCGGCGTGAGGAGGGTGGCGGTGATGGGTGTGCCGCCGGGTGCGCGCCGTGCGTCATGTGGAAGCGGGTCCCGGTCGCGACGGCGTCGTCCGGCTGCGTGGAGGAGGCGAAACGAGCTGATCCAAAGGAACAACGTCAGACTCGCGGCGAGGCTGCACGACCTGCGGCGCCGCTGGCGGCGCCGCTGGGATTATGCGGGATGTGGGTTGCCGCTGGGATTATGCGGGTCGGAAGCTTGGCCCGACCTGTGTAAGTGGGTTAGGTTTTTGGGTTACATGTGGGCTGGTGGGGTGGGCAGCCCAGCGGGTTGGAGCGGCAGCCCGCCCCACCTTGCATCGCGACCGATGACACTTGCATCCGTACTTTTCTTTCTTACAATACTACATAGGGCATCTTTCGTCTAGTGGTGAAACCAGGAATTTTGATTAAGAGGACTGGACAAACAAGATGACACATCATAATGTGATAAATATATACATCAAGTGTATCTTTTCATATTGTAATGGATACAACTTGTAACCCCACTTTTCCGCATATTTCAACTCTTCTGACCAGTAAACACCTAAAAATAATCATGTTGGGAATATGAGTTGACCTGTATTATCTTTATAAGGTAGAAAAGGCTTTTTCATATCCTTTTGACATATAGCCATTGCTTTAACAAAGCCAAATAGATCCTCTAATTCAGCCTTTCGAAAATTAGTAACCATTTTCCTCGCGGTCCTGCTAGCCACCTTGTTTCCGCACTACTTTCGTCTAGACTTCTATGTATTTATTGCTTAAGCATTATTTACATGGATGTTCCAATGAAAGTTTCTGCTAGTATTAGGGTACACTCCGTGAAGCGGATTCTTAAGGAGAATCACTCTCTAACTGCCAAATGCACTTTTCAGCGAGAAGTGATTCTCGGTTGATTCGGGGCTGAGAGCTGGGGAAAATAACTTCTGTGTAAAGTGATTCTCCATCCTGATTTGAGAGTATATGCTAAAGAATCAAATAAAATCACTTTTAGTCACAAAATCACCTCACCGTAGAACGTACAACTAGAGAATCAGGGAGCACAACTCTACCTATATATAGACAATATTTCTCTAAATAATCTGGTACAATATATAGCGTGCATATTTCCAACAATCATCACATGCCGACAAGAAGAGGCTAATGATTAGATCAACCTGACCATGAGCAGGACCAGACCACATGCGCACACAAGTCGGCTGACCATCCAAGCTGCCGCGCTCCCGCTCCCCAACCAGGTCAAGTCAACCAACCATCCACTTGTGGAAGCACGTGTTCCCACTACACATGCAAATGCATGCATATACAGGTAGTAGCACCATCTCTCGCAGGAAACTTCTCCATATATGCAAAGCCCGGCTGCCTGACAGAAGGCACGAGTCAGAAATGGCAACCACTACTCAGATTGCAGGCCATTGCTGCACTGGTCGTGCTGCTGGCGCGTCTGGCGCCGGCGTTAGCTCAGCGGCAGCCATCGTCAGCGCCACTGCCACTGGGGTTCGCGCGGCCGGGCTGCCGCGACAGGTGCGGCAACATTACCGTCCCCTACCCATTCGGCATCGGCGCAGGGTGCTACCGCGACGACGGCGACACCAGAGGCTTCCAGCTCCTCTGCGACGACGCCCGCTCCCCGCCCCGCCTCACCGACTACTACGGCTACCAGCTCGCCAGCCTGTCCCTGGCTGCCGGCGAGGCGCGCGTATACCTCAACGCGACGCGCAAGTGCTACAACACCACCACGGGGGAATTCGTCAACCGGAACGACGACGCGAGCATGTCCATCGGCTCGGCCAGCACCTACCGCGTCTCCCCGACCAAGACCCGCCTCGTCGCCACCGGCTGCCCCTCCATCGGCTACTTCGTCGACGGCGCCGGATACTTCGTCAGCGGCTGCACATCCGTGTGCCGGCCGGCAGAGTACACCATTCCGGGTCAGGGGTCGTGCAACGGCGTCGGGTGCTGCCAGACAGCCATACCGCCCGGCATCTACCACTACGAGCCCAACACGCTCAGCTTGCAGCAGGGGCAGCTGGACCCCATCTTCAACTCAAATGTCACCACGTGCCAGTACGTGTTCCTGGCGGACGCCGACTGGTTCAGCTACAGCGACCAAGCGTTCTTCAACCGGACCGACGACTTCGCCGCGCCCGTCGTGTTCGACTGGGCCATCCGGAACGTCGGCAACTGCAGTGCCGCTGAGAGAAACATGACGGACTACGCGTGCCGGAGCGGGAACAGCAAGTGCGTCCCCTCCACCAACGGCGCCGGCTACCGGTGCAACTGCTCCCAGGGCTACGAGGGGCCCCCTACCTCGACGGCGGATGCAGAGGTAAACATGAATCTCCATGACCATTGCCGCCTGCCTGTTTGTATTACCCAATGATTGAAACCCAAATTACATTTGCAAATGGAAGACATCGATGAGTGCCATCGCCAAGACGAATATCCATGCTACGGAATCTGCACAAATTTGCCGGGAAACTACACCTGCAAATGCCGTCCGGGAACCGATGGGGATCCCTCCAAGCAGAACGGATGCCGGCCCAAGGACAAGTTCACGCTAGCTCTCAAAGTGGTTACAGGTACACACATCATCCTGTTCCTGTGAGCCGACACTAAATTCATTATTAATTATGCATGGAAATTTTTGCCGATTTCTTATCCGGACACTGATGAGCACGCGACGATGTTCAGGAGTCAGCGTTGGGGTGTTCTTGTCAGTGTTCATGTGCTTCTGGCTCTACCTGGGGCTCCAGAAGAGAAAGCTCATCAGAACGAAACAGAGGTTCTTCGAGCAGAACGGAGGCGTCATCCTGCAGCAGCAGATGCGCTCCTACACCAGTGCCGGCGCCGGACCAGGCGGGTTCAAGATATTCTCCGAGGAGGAGCTGGAGAAAGCGACCAACAGCTTCGCCGCCGACCGTGTCCTCGGCCGCGGTGGGCACGGCGTCGTCTACAGGGGTGTCCTCGAGGACAAGACGGTGGTGGCCATCAAGAAGTCCAAGATGATGGAGGAGGCCCAAACCAAGGAGTTCGCGAGGGAGATGCTCATCCTGTCCCAGATCAACCACAGGAACGTCGTCAAGCTGCTCGGATGCTGCCTCGAGGTAGAAGTGCCCATGCTGGTCTACGAGTTCGTCTCCAACGGCACTCTCTACCATTACATCCACGATAAGGATCTCAACAAAGCTGATATCACCCTTGACACCCGGCTCCGGATCGCGGCGGAGTCCGCGGAGGCGCTTGGGTACATGCACTCCTCTGCCTCGCCGCCCGATCCTCCATGGAGACGTCAAGACAGCCAACATTCTGCTCGACGACAAGCTCACCGCAAAAAGTTTCGGATTTCGGGGCGTCGAAATTGGCACCCGCTGATGAGGCCGAGATTGCGACATTGGTGCAGGGAACTTGTGGGTACCTTGACCCTGAGTACCTTATGACATGCCAGCTAACCGACAAGAGCGATGTGTATAGCTTTGGTGTCGTCCTGCTGGAGCTTCTGACCAGAAAGAAGGCACTATACTTCGACGGGCCAGAGGAAGACAGGAGCCTAGTGTCATGCTTCATGGCGGCAATGAAGGCTGGCCGGCATGAAGAGCTTCTTGACAGCCAAGTGAGGAACGAGATGAGAGCCGAGGTGCATGAAGAAATTGCTCACCTTGTGATGCGGTGCCTGAGCATGAGTGGAGAGGAACGGCCAACGATGAAGGAGGCGGCTGAGAGGCTGGAGAGGCTGAGGAGATACCAGCAGCACCCGTGGGCTCAGGCTGATGGCAATCTGGAAGAGAGGCGGACCTTGCTTCCCATGGAACAAAAGGATCTTCCTTCCATGTTCAGACAGCAAGATGCCCTAGATCTTGAAGAGGGCACCACATATACTTACAGTTTGTAAATAATATTATCTGTGCCATAATTTTAGCAAATTGATTCAAATTATGGATTCTTTTGGATGTGATAGTGAAAGGGTCTGCAGTGTTGAAGAGCCAAGAACTAGGAACTGAATAAAAACCCAAAGGGACAGCTTTGCCGAATTTTTATTAGAAGGGATGGCAAATATTGTTCGCCCTTTCTAAAATGGATCACTAGTTGCACTTTTTGTTTGTTCAGAATGATGTGTATATGCGTGAAGTCCACTGACACTGTTCATGTTTGTTCCTCAAGAAAATGCACACTAACTACCACAGTAAATTGGATAATATTGTGAAATCCAGAACAGCACTACATACCATTTGTTTATTCACTGGCCTTTAGCTTGATTAAATGTTAATCTAAATAAATTAAATGTTAATCTAATTATATGCAAAAAAAAAAACGTACCCTTAATTTGGGGAGCTGGTGCCTCATAGAGCAATAAGCCTCCCAATGAAGATTATAGCAGCGTTCACAGCTTCCTTATAGAGGAATAAGCCTCCCAATGAATGTTATAGCACTTCATGTCCCATGACGAACCCCTAGCCATCCCATCCTTATTCTGCCTATCCCAATGTGAAGGGTTATTGTTCTGCACATTGGACGAAAATTATGTTAAATTCAAGAGGCAAGTAACCTTCGAAAATAAGATAGTTTCCCACAATCAGTTTCCTTAGGTCTTTTGATTACAACTTTGACCTATGCTGATGTTCACAACATTATTTGATCTATTTAGAGTTTTTTTTTTTTTTTGAACTTCTTAAGAGATAATTGATTGTGCACAATGAACAGCCTGTGACAAGATAGCTATTCTCCCTTGAGATTGCAGACTTACAAAGTGATCAAGGGCTTGAGAAAGAGACAGATCTCCGTAGGTTGAGATGATGTACTGAAAAATTGCTGTATTGGGGTAATCATGCCCCTCCAACTCCTGGTTACAAGTACATACAAATTGAAAGCATAAGCTAACATATACTACCTTGGTCCATACTCAAGCTTCTGTCAGTCATCAAGTTTCTGACTCACTTTGGACACAAAAACATTTCATCTAAATCATCTCAAACTGATGGATTGCCATGTAAGCTTTTTTTGTATTTACCTTGATTCAACGCTGGGGATGTTTATCTGTACTGGCACAGATCCATACTTTATTGCCTTCATCTGCAAACAAGGAGACTTGACATTACTAGGAGAAGCAGCAGAGGGGTAGAAAACAATCACAACAGGCTTTGTATTTTGTATGTCCTGAAATATATAACTCATTGATTTGTGGTGTTTGCTAAATTGACAGAACCTATGCAAACAAACGTAGCAGCAAGATCCATTTGAAACACTTATATACATAGCAGCATGCTGAATAAAATCACTGTAGGCAAATGAAATTTGCTGGTCCTTTATTTCAAAGGACAATGATATGTACACTAAAAATATTGTTTTATATTTTTTATAAAAAAAATGCACATGTCTGTTAGGGTGTGATTTTTTTACATACAGCTCTTAGTTTAATAATTGTATTGAAACAATTCAGGAAAAAAAAAGGCTGGTTTCACATACCGCTGTTTGCAGTGATGGATCTTGAAAGGAAGAGCAAAGAATGATATCAGATCCTGCATATATTAAATGTGCTAGGGCTTCATCGTAAGCCTCAACAAATGCTATTTTATCTCCCTGTTTGATAAACCGTACAAATGATAAAGAAGTGAAACTGCATTAAACATATGATGTGCCATGCCCATGATTGTAGAAAGCCTAAAACAAGTTAGACACGGAATAGTGAATTAGTGATACCATTATCTCTCCCTTTAATGCTTGCAAAGTTGAGTTCACAACAGACCCTAACTTTTCCATGATGATGACCTGCACAGTACAAACTCTTGTAACTGTGCTAGTAGAGAAATAAACTGTTTAAGTCCCAAGGAAGGTATCTAACCAAGTAGTATACCACACACCTGAGTATTCCTGCGCAGAGCAACATGAATTGCTTCTTTAAGACTATGGATATCTGAATTATCATCACAGATGCATCCTACCTGACAAATGGCGCTTACCTGATGTTACACTCAATGTAGTAACTACACAAACAAGTATGTATGTGCAGAAAGAACAGTGTACATACTATACTGGATGAATCACCGCTGAACCGAAATCGTCGCCTAAGTGCTTGTCTGCAAATGGACTTCCCCTCAACATCATTGGCAGAATACCTTCGAGGAAGAAAAATGTCTTTTCGATGGATCCCAAAGTTCACCATCCAATCCATAAGAAGCAACCGATATCTTCTCCCTAGAAAGGATTTAAAGCATCTCAGAAAATCTCAGCAAATCAAGTGCCAGTTGAGACAAGCAATTTCTTAGGCCCAATAGGAGAAAAAAATTATGGAAAAATAAACAAAGAATAAGCTAATGTACTTATGTGTGGTTAATGTTGATTGCAGCCCATGTATTGATCCCTGAATAAGAGCATCTTTCGAATGCGTTGAGGACATCAAAACGACTTTATTTGAATAAATAATGCCTCCCTGCATATACATAAGTTAATTGAAAGATATGTTGAACATACATAAATTAATAGAAAGATATGATACATAAGTTAATAAAAAGGATATGTTTAAATGGATACATCAAAGCCATTTGAAACAATTAACTTCCATCTGGCATTTTAAACTTGTACTCAATGAAAATCCAAACATGCTTTAACAATATGTTTCCCAGAAAGAAACAGAATTGCCCTCGGTGCTAAATGTTTATGTTGGCAGAGATAACAACAGTTAAGGTACACGTCTTCAATATCCAACATATATTAAAGCATATAAAACCTCCAATTTCAAGATGAATTACCTTAAGAATATTAACAAGATGTGCCTTATTTGTATCCTGCAGACGGTCAGGGCGTTGAAGCTTATGAGGATCAAGCCCACACATCTCCAATTTATTTGGCTCCTCTAGGCACTAGAAGCAATTGCATGAAATGTTCAATAATTAGAAAAAACAAGAAGCCACTTGTAGTCTAGCAGATGCAGGTACATACTACTTAACCCTAAAAAATGGTATGCAAAATATATGGCAATGATTAGAAACAGTGATGGGTGGAATGCATGTTAAAAGTTCGCAACATATTGAGGCATATAGATGGTAGTCATAATTAATTTGCATGTAATAACTAACAACTGGAAAAATCATACTGAATATTTACTTCTGAATTCAAGTCTTGGCACGTCAGTAATATCCGAGTGTTCCCAAGTCCCTGAATGTATAACAAAATTACAAGTCAAAACTTCACATCAGACTTCAATAACGGAATACTAAAAGTACAAAAGTAAGACTCAATGTTGATTTCAGCATATACTTTTCAATAAGTATTAAAATAAATGTACCATGGAAACAGGGGTGACTGTGGCCAAGCAGAAGTGCCTAAACAAGGTTAAGTTGGCTAAAATGGATTCAAGTTTGCTCATAATAGGCTGGAGGCCTTTTATCTGTTTTAGAAAAGGGGACTAATCCCATTTCTGAGTATGCTTAACAAATCAGAAGGAAATTTCAGAACTTGCAGGAAGAAAAAAAAGATCTAAAAAAAAATAACAGTAAAACTAGTAATCATGTCTAGAATAAATTTAAAAAGTTATTTCAGTAAAAACTTATGACAGGCGCATCAGGTACAGAATGATAAAATGCAAGACATGTGCCAGATTAAATTCCCACTGAAAATGAAATTAATCTTGTGGCAGTCCATGTGGAAAAAAATACATTCAGAGTTTATTTGAAGAGGTGATGTGACCAGGTCTAGAGAAATGACTAATGAGCATATATGGATAAAGTGAGAATAGTGGATCATATACTGTACTCTATAGGAAGTGATCCTTCAATTTATTTGTATTGAAAAGGGAAAACACATACACATATTTGCTCATCTGTTTCCAGAATGATACTAGGACAAAAAATCTGTCAGAATGTATTAAACTGTATTATCATCCATTTAACATGAAGAATAAATATGAGACTATTCTCCAACCATTATAATACCATTGAGTAGCATAGTAAATTTGAGAAAGCATTTTGTATACTTTAGTAAAACTGACCTGGTGAGCAAATAAATCCCAGAAAAGTGGTGCCACTATAGCAGTTTCCCAGTTATGTATGTGTATAATGTCTGGCCGCTTTCCAGATTTTACAATATAATCCAGGGATGCACGGGAAAAATAGGAAAATCTACAAAAAGATGTAGTTGATCAAATAGTCAGTATGTCATGTGCTTCCAACAAAAAGCTATAAAATATAGTCCGTTCAACATCAGTTTCTTCTGCATGTTATATTCATAAAAGCCTCTCATGTCACTACCCAAATCTAATGCTCCTACATACCGCTCAAAGTCATCAGGGTAGCCATGTAACATATCACGACTGAAATAGGAGAGCTGAGATGGTTCTATAAGTACAAGACCAACACCACTTGACGTACTGCATAAAAGAAGCAAAATTAGGAGAAAATGCCTCTAGAACTATACAAACAAAAGCATCAGCTAAAATAAGAGAAGAGCGAGATAATAGGGCCTGTTACATCTCTGTGCACAATAGTAGTGTATCTTTACCCAGTCCATATTTTGTTTTTATGCCAAAGACCACCAAAATAAGATTCATACTCTGCCTCAGCTCTCCTTAGACCATGAATTCCATCCATGTTTATGCTGGTGTACCTATTTTGTGCCATACCAATGCGATGAGCATGATAGCTTTGTGTGCCTAAGCAAAATCTAAATGTGGCACAATCCAAAACAATACATATCACTAAGGATAACAATGAATTTCAAGTGTAACACATATGAGCAAGAACGAAAGAAGAAAAATGAGGACTATATGCCAATATGACAATACTGCAAAACATAACTTATTTAGTTTGAAAACTAACTCAAATCATTTGGGACGTGTTGTCTTGATTTGTTTTCTTGACATGCTGTCTTGATGGAATAAACAACACAGTTAAGAACTATATATTGTCATCAAAACTAAAAGTTCACAATCAAATTCAAACTTTCAGAAGAATGTCTAGTTTAGAGCATCCATAAAAAATTGTCTCGTTGGGATATTGATATTTAAATTTCAGGATTTTACTCTTACATAGTAATAGCTAAAAGGAAGCTTAGAAGCATGTTATATAGTTATATTGTTGAACATTACTTACATAAATCAACTCAAAAGAAACTTCCCTATTCATTTGACTAATCAGACCACTACAACGTAAAAGCCTAAGGTGTCCAGATAGTCTATCAAGCATTATATATCAAAGATTTGGTTAGTGAAGAGAGGTTACATACTTGGGTAGCATCACCTCCACCAAGTTACCCTTTTTTTGAATCTCACAAGATAAACTGGCAACATAGGTTGATAGTGATCCACAAGATGCTATTGGGTACATTTCACTGCAGATGTGCACAATATGAAGAGGTTTCCTGCATTGAACATAGGATAAAATATAGCATCAACTAATATAAAAACAAAAAGACTCATCAAATATGTCACAGTTATACTGGGTGAAACATCAGTGGGAATGTCAAGGTCCTGGAGTCCCAGGGAGGGAGGGCCTTGGCTTCTCAGCTCGTAACTAGGAGATGGTGGCGCCAGTGTTGGCCTGGCGCCTGCAGCAGGGAGGTGAGATTAGAGATAGCAGGGAGATGAGTAGTTTAGGGATAACTTCATTGCTTAATCCTTCCATCAACTGGTTCAGTACATATATAGGAGTCTAGCTCCTTGTTCCTGCTGCTGGCTAATTACTCGAGCACCCTAATACATAATAGACTTAATGATTAATCCCTCCAGCTGCTTAGGTCTCTTCATTTGCCCCTTGACCATGCGCAGCCTGGGTTGCCTCACCAGTGACTCCTCGAACACGGAGTCGACGACTGAACTGTCGTCCCCACATCACAGGGAATCATATACAAGTTGCCATAGTGGTGAGCATCTTCAAGCTCACTCAGGTGGATATAGAAGGAGCCCAACATAGGCAGGAATAGTGTTACCAGGACACAGGTGTGGGAACCAGAATCGGACACAGTTGCCAGTGTTTGGCTTGGCAGGTGTGGGATTACATCAAAAGCTCCAGATTAGCTACAGTTTGTGCATAGAACAACCATCAAAGCCAGCATTTAAATTGAATCTCTATGACTACATGCCTATCCTTGTCTTCTGCCATTTTTTTCCTTCTCGTGGATAGCACACATGAGCTTCCTCTTGCCCTCAGCAGCAAGATTCTTGCTCAATGTATCAGATATGAGCCAGGCCATGTCAGGTGCCCATGGACAATTCAATTTGTCAAGTGATCATTGCAGAAAAAAAAATGGACATATGGGTATCTGGTAACACTGCAGAAAATTTGAGTAAAAGGCGGTAAAACTGGAGGAAAGTAAGGTAAGTGGTATCATACTCTATTGGTTTACGCAGAAAGAGTCGCAGTTCAGACAGCAATTCAGTATTTGGATTATGATGAATATCAGAAAAGGCGCTTTGTATTATGCTTCTATTAGTGACAACTTTCGCTCTTAAATCAGATGCTTCTGCCATGCTGATCATTCCAGAAATGACCATTGTATCTATCCGCAGGAGTAACTCGCTGAAACTTGACGATTGTGCTGCTTCTAGGGGAGTACCTGAAAGGAGTCCCATGTGAAAAGTTAAAGTAATAGTGAAAGGTATATGACAACATTTCTAATATTTGATGCGTGCAGTTTACCTCTATAGCTAAGAATAAGAAAAAGGAAAGTAAAACAATCATATCAGCCATCAGCATATATAGGCTGAAGACGAAATTTCACATTATCATCCATATATATAGTTGCTAAGCCTGAAACTGTAGGCAAACGAGACCGCACCTTGCATTTCTGTTTGTAGTACTTGCATTTCCTCGAGAAGCGAATTATTTTCATCCTGCAGTTTCTTCAGCTCCTCCATGGCCATAAGCCGCTGCTTGTTAATGTACAGGATATCTGTAACAGACAAATTTTATCAGCAAGGAACGGCGCTATGTGAAAGAGTGGTTCCAATGGAAAAAATGTGCTACATTATGATGAAAACTAACAGTTGTAGTACTAAATTGCGGTCTGATACAGAACACTAACATTAAGAAAAGCAAGGGAAGAGTAATTACTCCGTTGAGCCAGGCGGAAGAGCTCCCCAACATCACCCTCACGTTGCTCATCAGCCAAACTTGGTACCTGGAAACAGCAATTACCCTAAAATTCACAAGCCCCTTAAACCAGCAAAGCAGAACAACAGAAGATAAGTGGAATTATTTGTGGCGATCTCATCCATGCCTGATCACTATCTGCGTCGACGCCCAACCTACAAAATTCCCAGCACCATATGTTAGAATTGATCTCTCCACCAGTTGGCCCAACGGCCAACTGGGCCCTTGGTCTGCACCTTGATCGGAGGTGTCCAGCCCAATGAAAGGTTGGTGGGCCCCTGTCACGCAGCACTATAAGAAGAGGAGGTGGGGTCCAAGGCTAGGGTTAGGTGGTTCACTGTCACTGTAGCCGCCACCCCACTGTCCTCATCCCTAACCCGATCACAGGGAAGTGCCGAAGCGACGGGATGGACTCACCGGCGTCTTCACCGCCGCTGCCTCACTGCGAACGAGCGAAGGCCAACTACAACGTCGGTAACTCTCACTACTCCCGTTCCTCTCTCTCCTCTCTGTGATCTCCAGCATCAAATCAGAATCTATGTTCATCCATATTTAAGTTAACCCGTCTTGATCTACTGCTAGTGATTCTCTAAGCGTTGTTTTATTTCTTACAATGGTATCACGAGCTTGGTCTAGTGTGTAGATCCAGATCGGGATTAAGAACTTAGTGAGAAAATCCAACCGGTTTTCGGATCGGGAAGAAATTGAGAATACTTTTATCAGATCAGACAAACTCAGAAATCGTAACCTTGTGCACCGTCCCGGCCAGAGATTCAGATCAAAAACAACAGATTAGAATGAGATGATTTGATCGATTCGAAATAAGATCGGGTATAACCCTAACCTGCTGAGGAAAGGGCATATACTAACCGGGCACGGGAGGTGCATACCTTAGCAAGATCCCTCGCCGTCATGACCGCCGTTGTGCGGGAAGAAGATCCGCGCTCGCCGCTGAGTCAGTGGGTGCGCGTGCTCGGTGCGCGTGCTCGGGCTCAGGGCACCGTCGCAAGGGCCGCTCGACGGCGGCGCGCTCAACCTCTGGTGAACGCGCGCGCCGGCGAGGGACTCTGTGGCGGCGCTGACCACCCTTCTCCGACCGTCGCTGGCCAGAGCTATCACTCGCCGTGCCGAAGAACGAAAAGGGAAAGAGAAAGAATTAAGGACGGGGAGGAAAGACCGGTTAGGACAGTGAGAAGGACGCCCTCCACTGTCGCCGGCGTCGATGGACGGAAAGGCCGGCGGCGCTCACTTTCTGGCTGCTGAGTGCGGCAGTAGGGAGAGAAAAAAAAAAAAAGAAATGAGGAATTAGGGTTTCTTAGGTTTCAGCCGGCGGTGCAGGGATTATATCCCACCGAAATTCACTCGCGGCCGTCGGATCAGTTTAGACGGCCAAGATCGCGTTCTCGTTTTAGCTGGGCTGCGGCCGAATTAGGCCCATGCGGGTGTACGCGAGGCGCGGCCTCGGGCCGAATCAGCTGCTGGGCCACTTCGTTGGCGCCGCCCCGCTACGTAACAGTAGCGTTTTCTATTTTAGTTTAAGTAACTCAGCTCAAATAAAAAAAAAAAAAAAAAAGGGCACTGGCCGGACTGGGCCGCCTCGCGGTCAGCGAGCTGGGCTGGCGACCTCAGTGCGCAGTGTGCAGCTTAGTGGTCCGCGGGCCGAGATGGCCGATGGGCCAAATAGTCCTCCCTGCCCCAAAAATCAGAAACAGTGAAGTTTTTCATTTTTTCTTCACGAATTTCAGCTGTATTTTACAATATTGAATTAAGTTTTGACTTTTTACTTTTTTTTAAATTTATGAACCAATGGGATTAAATTTTTTTAAAGAGTAATTAAGATTATTAGAATTATTATAAGATCATTTATTAGTTTATGTTGCTCAAGAATATTTAGTTGTCTCTTTTAATTAAATTCGAACCAACGGGAGATTTTAATTTTAAGAGCAATTAGTAATTAAGGTTCTAAGAATTATTATAAGATTATTCATTAGTTTCCGCTGCTAAGAATTTCAGAAGTACACTCATTTAGCTACGCGGGTTGTATGGGCAACTCATGAAAGGCCATTCTTGTAGAATAGAAATTAAGCATCAATTTAAGTTTTTTTCTTTATCCGAAAATTGTAAATTTATATTTTGAGTATATTTGTCTCTCTATTCAAATTTGAACCAACGAGATAATTTGTTTTAGAGAGAAATTTAGTATTTTAGCATGTTTACGGACAAAGAAATTTTAATTTTAGTACACGTTTTCATTTGCTAAATTAATTTAAAGTTGTCTCTTTTAATTAAATTCGAACCAACGGGAGAATTTAATTTAAAGAACAATTATGTTTATTCAGGAAATTAAGATTATGTTTATTCGAATTGACTTTCTTTTTTCAAAAGCCATTATCTTTGATGTTTTTTTTGAGTATAAGTTCAAGCTCTATTCAAATTTGAACCAACGGGATAATTTGTTTAGAGAGAGAAATAAGTATTATGAGACGCTTACGGTCAAAGAAATTTCAGATTTTAGTATATGTTTCATTTGTGAAGAACTTCAGAAATATTATTTGATGAGTTTAGTTAAGTACAAGTCTCTGCAAAAAGTGCACTAATGTGTAAGATTTTTTCGAGAGAGCGGATGAGAAAAAGTAAGATTCGATTCAACCGTGAATTAAGATCTTCGTCCTCTATTTTGAATTGGAACCAACGAGAAAATTTAAATAGAGGAGTAGAAAGTTTTGCTTTAAGTTATATTATGGTATTGTTATCTTCCGACCAACGTTGATGATAATAATATTATAATTTATAGTTTCCAGCTTTTAGTTTGAGTCTCCGATAAATCTTTTGTGTCAAACCGACCAATTTTCGAGAGAGAAGATTAAGATAAAGATAAAGTTTCTGTTGTGGTGATGTTGAGTATCTAGGAATAGTTGTGTATGTTACCAAAGTCATATTATGATGTTGTAATAGCAATATTATGAATTTAGAAAGGCACTAATTCTATTTACGCCCAACGGTGATACGAGAATTAGTGTAAAAGAATGTTGTACTAGTCATATTAGTATTCTTTTAGACCAAAGTTGTATAAAAGATATTATAGTTGTTATTCATGAGATTCATGCATTAGATGTATGCATTAATTCTTTCTTACGCCCAACGGTGATGTAGAATTGATGTAGAAGAATAATGTTTTATTCTATTTCTGCCCCAACGGTGTTATAGATTAGAACTTAAAGTTTTGACTTCATGGATATTAATCCAATAAGATAGAACAATAAAAAGTTCAGGGTTAAGCACTATGTAATGTACTCATGTACTCACTATCGCCAGAGTTTGTTTTAGTTCACCATTATGACGGGGAGTTATAATAAGTTATATGCATGTTTATTCCGACCAACGTCGGATTAAGAATGTGTATTACAGAATATTCAGACTTATTTCTAAATATGACAATTAGAGCCAATCTAGGCATTTAAATCCCTTCAAGGGAACTTTCTCGCTTGGCGGAAAGAGTTTTGGTCAATACCAAAGATAATCCACATGGTGGGGTAAAGTTGGTATACCACTTAAGTCATACTATCTTGCATCGCGAGATAATTCATGTGCTTTCATTATATCCTACATTGGGAGAGAAGTTTGGAGTAGCTCTTATGCTATTCTAGTACTTCCCTTCTATTGTGTAGCGATTATTATTCAAAGACTCAATAAGTTTAAGAATAGAAAGTTACACAACAATATAAAAGGCTATGTTTAGTTGTTTAAGTGAAATAAGAAAATGTTACTCCCATAGAGTTAAGAAATAAAGTTTAGAATGGTTTCGAATTGTGGTAGGAAAGTTTATACCACACTTCGAGGGGAGAAAAAGGTAAGACAATTAAGAAAAATACTCCCTTATACTTTTAGATAATATGAGATTTTAGATAATGAGATGCATACATTGCATTAAAGACAACTATGATTAGTGATCTATAAAGATAAATGCGATCGTTATGGGAGTACAATGATCATAAATAAGATAGATACCCCTAAATATTGAGTTTAAGCGGTGCTCAAGACACCTGTATGAGTTTAATAGATTAATGAGTAAATCGATTGCTTGAGGTACTACATGTTTTTAGCAGATTAAACCCAAAATAAGAAATTTAAGAATACACTATCTTTTATAAGATGGAGTATTCCTGGGAGCATGGTTTAAAGACCTAATTCGTCAAGTGAGAGCAATCAAGGGGAGCAAGGTAGTACAAGAAATAAGTTTTAAAAGAAAAACGGGTACATGTGCCCACTTAGATGTTTAAGAACCATACTTTATGCTACTTGCTCTTATTGTACCAATAATGTCAAACATTGAAGTGCCAACACATGTTGTTAGTTCTCCCTTGCCGATAAATAATGAGAATTTTGGAACTTTTCCTTCAGGATCCTTAGAGCCTTATGTTGAGCAAGAGGAAGAATAGCAATAGCCCCATAAGGCGCCAAATATTGAATGTCAGTTATATCAGATGATTATGAGGTTTATCAGACCAAAAAGAATTTCAAATAGAAGTTGATTCCATCTTTTTTTTGAATCAATCGGCAATCGAAAAATACCCACTCTTTGAAGTGGTTAGTTGTTATCTAAGAATAAGATGAAAGTCCCAATGGAGTCAAACCAGTAGGCCGTTATGGGTCTACAAAATAAGATGTGACTCTAAAGGGGATATGTTAAGATATAAGAAAAGGATATTCCTAATGGAGCCAAATCAGTAGGCTACATATGGGTCTACAAGGTGAAAAGTGACTCCAAAGGGAAAATGTGTAAATAGTACGACTTATAATGAAAGGATTTATGCGAAGAGGATAAGTATGCTACAATAAGTATTAGTGGCGCATTACAATTCAAAATTACATCGGATGGATGTATAGAAAATATTCCTCGGTGGGGATTAATATGAGATGGTTGCATAAGAATATAACACATAGGATAGCATAAGAAGATATCCATTTATTGGTTGATGCAAGACACCGCAGACGGTGGCATCTAAGGTTTAATGAGATAATAAGAAAGTTTCAGTTAAAGGAGAATAAGATGACAGTTGCATTAGTAAAGAGTTTCTGAGAATCGAAAATTTATTCCCCGAATTAAATTAGAATGATGTTGGTGAAATGTCACTTCTTTAAGTAATTAGAACTCACCGAGATGAGGAAGGGGTATTAGAACTATCGCAAATGCATACTTAGAAAAAGATTCTAAAGCAATAAGTTATACATGCGATAAGACCTACGCCTGTTCTTCTTGGTCATGGGCAATATCTTCAGGAATTTTAGTGTGATCACGATTAGTAAGAAAACAAATCTTTAGTATGATCAGAATCAGTAAGAAACATATCGTATGAAGATGGTACCATATGCTTCAAATTTGGAAGCTTAATAAATGCATAAGATTGCCCCGACTCGGTTCATCCCAAGGTTGTTTTGGCAAAGACCACTCCAGCTATAGATCACCGGAATGGAGTTATAAGTATCGGTCTCATGCTAACAAAAGAACGAACAAGTACTCATAAAAATAGATGTGGGTACATAGTCTTAAGTTATGATAAGTTTGGCAACAATTCCACAATTGTTGCTAATACTTGTAGTTGGAGTTTTATTGTGGAAAAGCTCCAATGAAACAATTTTAGTATCATTAGAGATGCAAAGTTATGATATAGCATGTCATGAGGCCGAGGAACAGCAGATAATTAAGGTAACCTGTACCCGAAATTGATAATGGTTGACAACAAAGAATAACCATATAAGTAATTTACTCCCCGAGACAACAGGTTAAGTGTCTTTAAAACACATTGACGCTAAGTTATATGTTGTAAAGGGAAAGTCCGTAATCGTTATTAGATTATTAAGCATATAAGTATTTAGTAAGTTCTTGCGGATCCGCTTTACAAAGGCGTACCACCCAAAGTGTGTTCGAGAGAATACACACGGTCGACATGGGTTTTATGGGAAAGCCTATGATTTACGGACACTTAGGGCCCGGTTAGAATTAAGGACTCTGTTTCAACTTAGAGAGATATATTGTAGCCGTCAAGTCCAACGGAAATTTTTACGGATTGATGAAACGCGCTCTACGCATTTCTTTATAATGAGACGGAGCTGAGAACTAAGTATTTAAGTTGAGATTAAATGTAAGATGTAAGTTGAGATCAAGGGGGAGAATGTTAGAATTGATCTCTCCACCGGTTGGCCCAACGGCCAACCGGGCCCTTGGTCTGCATCTTGATCGGAGGTGTCGGCCAATGAAAGGTTGGTGGGCCCCTGTCACGCAAAGACTATAAGAGGAGGAGGTGGGGTCCAAGGCTAGGGTTAGGTGGTTCATCTTGTCACCGTAGTAGCCACCCCAATTGTCCTCATCCCTAACCCGATCACGAGGGAAGTGCCGAAGCGGCGGGATGGACTCACCGGCGTCTTCACCCCCGCCTCACTTCTGAACGGCGAAGGCCAACTACAACGTCGGTAACTCTCACTACTCCCGTTCCTCTCTCTCCTCTGGATCTCCAAAGATCAAATCAGAATCTATGTTCATCCATATTTAAGTTAACCCGCCTTGATCTACTGCTAGTGATTCTCTAAGCGTTGTTTTATTTCTTACACCATATAGAAACATCACCCGCTATTCAAGCGCTAACAAAATCGAGATATAGCGGAAACCCACCGAAAGTAGTGGAGCTCTCGCTGGGCTTACCGCGCGAATCACCGTTCCGCCCCTGAGACACGCAATTGGAGGTCCGAATGAATCAGCTGAGGAACAGCCACGCATACATACAGAGTACAGTTCACGCTTATGTACGCAATTATGCGCAGCACAGCCACACGGAAGGGTGCTGGGTTTGGGAATTGCACGCCGACGCCGACGCACCTGGAGGAGGAGTAGGAGCACCGGGTTAGTAGCACCGTGGAGCGGCGCGGGCGAAGGGGAAGTAATGCGCCCCGCCGCTGACGCTGGACGCGCCGCCGCCGAATCGAGGCGTTGGTAGCGGGGCCGCGACGCCGCCCGACTACGAGGCGCGGCGTCTCCATGGTTGCCTTTGCTACGCCGCTGCACGGTCCGAACTCAACTCACGCCGCCGCCCGCCTCGCCCGCTTCGCTCAGACGGCTATCCGCCGACAGTAAAAACACCCCAGTGGCTAGATTTGCGAAAAAATCGTTGGCGGAGGGTTCCGGATAGCGGGATAGGGCAGCCCAGCATGGCCCGCCCGCCCGTGGGGCTTGGCTTTGACAACCCGAGGCTTTTGCGACGTTGCGATGCACAGCTGCCGGCCCAGCCCAGTTTTATTTTTCTGAATTGGCCCGGCTGAATTAAGCTGCTGCTGCAATTTGAAAAATTTGTTACATGTGCTTGCTGGAGAAAAACAACGACTAGTGCGACCGGCAATGAGCATGCCGCGCACTGCGACGCTTGCTAGAGGCGTAGAGCCGTGAACGAACAATCAGCTGAAGTTTACACCTAGTTTCCTGTTAGCATCTTCTTCTTTCTTTTCTTTTTTTTTTTTTTTTTTTTTTTTTGTGGTAGATGCAGCGTGCCCGGTGTTGTTTTTTGCTAGATAATTTTGGTGGATAGGAACGGCTGGATGAAGTTATACGTGTGTTCTAAAACATGATAAGAAGTGTTTGGTTAGTCTTGCCACCATTAGAATGTGGTTGTGGCAAGTTAGCTGTAGTGTTCTAGTGTTCTCTCCTTCGTGAACCCTCTTTCTCAAACGTGTGGCCAATTGAGTCGGTTGTCGTTAGTAAGATACGGAGTATATATGTTTCCAACAACGTACAGTATATGGCTAGGCCTCCAGTGGTGGCTACATATGCCGTGGACTGAGAGCATAGGACTGGGGACGTGTGGATCAACATAAACGGAAGCTAGAAACGAGCGCCCCATCGTCGCTTACGCAGAGATGAAGCGATGGGGCTCGTTAGTTGAGGTCAGCAAATTTACCCCGTCCAATGTCCATGGCACTAGCCTCTAGCTCAGCTCGCCCACTCGCCGACCCTATGTTTGATGAATAACTACGCTGTATATAAACGATGTGGCACGACTAGCTACTTAATTGCCAGAGAGGAGACAATAATGCAAGGAACTATACCTATTTTTGACTGAAAGAAACTATACCTATTACCTAAATATAAGTAGTGTAATGAAGAGAAATGAGAGAGAGAGAGAGAGAGAGAGAGAGAGAGAGAGAGAGAACAAATTAAAGATTGATCAATCAACAAATTAAAGTAAATAAACTGATCATCATGCATATGTATCCAAGTTAGATGCTGATCTGCCTGATAATAATCTAGAAAAACATATGCATGCGGTTATACGTCACCCGTGACATGTATAATAAACACACATATATATCATTCTCAAAACACACACACACACACACACACATATATATATATATATATCACCAAAAAAACGCTAGTCCAATTGAGTGTACGTACGTACGTGTACCCATCCCTAACGTCCGCGTACGTGCTCTCACAGATCAGCATTATTGGCAATTTGGCATTCCGCGCGTATGACTTGTTCTCGCTTGGCCCGTAAAAATGGATTATACGTAGTTGTCACCAGCTACTTACATTACCACCCAAGTATATAGACGACGTCGTTATCTGACCACAGGACCAACCAAGTGGCTGAGAAAGACAAGGTTAAATATTAGAGAGAGGCATCGACTATTGGCCGGGCGTTCCTGGCTTGTGGAGATCGATCAATCGGTCGTCATTCGTCACACACACTGACTTGCTTGTTTGTTGAATTGATGATATTTCACATGTACAGGCGTACAGGTGTACGTGTCGTCATCCTTGATTTGTTGCTAGTTCTTGCTCTACCCGAAGTCTACGTATGGATAGAGAGATATCCGGATATATGTATTTTTTTTAAAAAAAGGCGGCAATAGATTTGCCATGCATGATTTTATTAGACGAGAAAAAAAAATGACACTTCAAAAAGAACTACTCGACTACAATGAAGTTATACGTGCTTAATTGGGCGGATGCTTTGCTAGTTCCTAATTGTACTTCATGTTGCTCTTCACTTTGGTTTGCGGTTAGTGTAGCTGTCGTTGTGCTCGGGCGGATGCTTTGCCGCCGATGTCGCTTAGGCCCCTTCTCATGCATATGCTTGGTTGTGAGTGCGATGACCTCATCTGCGGATGCTTTACCGCATCGATGGTTGTTGTTGCTTATGCCCCCTCTCATGTAGATGCTTTGCTTCTCTGAGTGTGATGGCCCCAATCAGCGGATGCTTTGCCATGCCGATGGTTGTTGCTGCTTAGGCCCCTATCACGCGGATGCTTTACCGCGTCGATGGTCGTAATTACGGCGGATGCTTTGCCGCCATGGTTCTAGCGAATGCTTGGTCTGAGAGGTCGTTGGTTTTACAGATTACTCTATTGCCTACCGTAGTGTTGAGTTTTTCTTATTAGGATCATTTGTTTAGGGTTGTTAGGAGGTCCCTCCCCTTGTTTTCTTAATGTTTGTTTGTGTTGTAGGATTACCTGGTAATCTATGGATTACTTGTGAATTTTATGTAATTTTTATCTTCCACTTAATGAAGTATGTGCTAATGCTAAATCACTCTTTAAAAAAAACAATGACATCAATTAAAACTATTGGGGTACACATAGACCGTTTGTTCGAGATCGAGGCCTCATACGAAAAAAAGAGACTACTACTGAAATCACAAAATACAGCTAGAAGCTAGATGATGTAACAAGGCATATCCGGATAGGGTGTGTTTAGATCCCGAAAATTGATACTGTTCGAACTGAAAAGCATTGTAGCATTTTTCATTTGCTTGTGATAAATATTATTCTACCATAGGGTAACTAGACTCAAAAAATTTGTCTCGCAAGGTACATCTAAACTGTGCAATTAGTTATTTTGTTTACCTACATTTAATGTTCCATGCATGGAAATTTTGGAATTTCAAGCCAAATTGGGATGATCTAAACACATGCATATACTATGCATGCTCCAAAAAAATAAAAATAAAATATATATTGTATGTGTCAGCACTCGCAGGTAGCCGGCGTCGATTCTTTCTTTCTAACACCGATTCTAACACGCCCAATGAGGTAGTGACCAATTGGTGTCTGCTTGCCTCAGCGTACGTTGACAGCGAGTGCGTAACCCCACCGGTTGTCATTAGCACTCCTAGTCTAGTATATACAAACACAAACATCCCACAAATTGGAGTTTGCTTCCATCATATATGTACGTATCAGAGGTTGCCAACATTTGTTTCGTCAATCCACCAATAATAGACAAAATGTAGTTAGTCACCTCCCATTAGTGGCCTATCTAGTCTAGAAACCAAATTAAACTCTGCCTGTTTTAAAATATTTAATTTATTATTTGGTGAATGGTAGGAGCATTTGTCGTTTAAGCCTGGAGGAGAAAGGGATATTTTCCATCTTATCCAACTCTTAATATAAAATTTTGCATGCCATGTCGTCAGCTCGCCTAGCTACTGAACTTCTAGCCATACTCAACTCGTCATTTCCTTCCATCAGCTACTTTATTTGTCAACTCGTCATTCCCATCATCTGCTACATATATATATACTTTATTTTGTCACCAAGAATATTAAACCGGCAATCATGCATCATCATCCATGCCACTATTCCTTTTCCCTTGTAGTACAACAAACAAATATGCTTCGCTGTTCAGTGACGTCATATCATCTCTGGATGAATGGCTAGTACTGGATTCAGTATGGCCAGCCATCGCTGGTGTGTGATGGTGAAAATTCCAGAGATTTTTTCTTTTTTCGTTTTGTATAATTCCAAAAAGAACTGAATACGTCCGCGGAGGACTAGGAATCGTGTGGTACCTATAGTGAGCAGTAACAAATTCGCGCACGTACGTTACTTGGGTACCAGTGGGGGTCTCCGCGGAGCGTGGAAGTGAATGAAATCGACAAGAGCGAGCGAGGCCTGTCAATCGCTGGCGGCGTGGTAGTGAACCAGATCCGCGCACGGACGTTGAGTCTCCGGAGCATGGAACGTGCCTGTCTAATGATCACCAGTTCGCCGCCGGCGCGCCCGGCCAAATCGCGTCATGGCGTGGCGCGCGCGGTCAGCGTCCGTCCTTCGCCTGGCTGGCCGGTCTAGGTCGATCCAGTTCACCGCGCGCCAGGCGCGCGCCTGGCCAAATCGCGTCGTGGCTAGCGTGCCTTCCTAATGATCACCAGTTCGCTCGCCACCCGCGCGACGCGCCCGGCCAAATTCCCGTCGTCGTCGACGGGCTTGATTCACGCCAGAATCCAGTGCAGGTCTGGTGGACGTGGCGGTGCCGCGCCGGGCGCTCCGGTTTGGATTCAGGCCAGAATCAAGGTGCGCGGGTGGATGGGGCGCTGCCGCGACGCGCCGGCCGCCGCTCCGGTCCGCGCAACGTTTTTGGTGTTGCATGTTCGCGGTTGCGAGCAGCCACTCGTTCCGTCTGTAACTAACTTGCCGTACGTGCGCTCGCCCGCCCACGAGCCACGACGGCGTCGAGCTGGAGCCTGCGTAGGTTCCCGTGGAATCTTCCAACGACGACGGCGCGCGCCGGCGGTTCGGTCTCGTCCCGGCCCGCGCGCGCCGCCTATGGCGGCTGAACGGCGCCGAGCGTTCCTTGGGTCACACACAGTACCAAGTCTAGCTAGCAGCTTCACTCCCACGGTAGCAGCATGCCACTGTACTAGCACGCATCCCGAGCTTAATTTTTGTTTGTTCCGCCTAGTTTGCAGGCTGCCCCCTGCCCGGACGCACGTACGACGTCGCGGCACACGGACACTCTACTAGGGCTGTTCGAACGAAAGAAGCTGGCTAGCTAGCAGCTGGGGTGCCGGCAGATTTGGCGGCGCATGCATAGACTGATAGACGCTCACGAGGCAGGTAGTCCAAGGATCCTAGTCACGCATGAAGTTGAAATCATGTGTATGGACGGATGAATTTTAGTGTGTCATGGACCGTCTGTGCTCACGATAGCTAACGTCGACGCCGACACCACCATAGCATTTCGATTTTATTTAGTGTCCTAGGCAAGCATTTCGATTTAATAGTGTGTCCTAGGCAGTTTTTTTTTTTTTTTTTTTAAAGAAGAAGAAGAAGAAGAATAATTACCTAGCCAATTGCTCTTGCTTCGGTGCTGCCGGTGCCGGTCATGAAACCACATATAGCTGTCAGTTGTCAGCAAAACCTCAGATATACTAGTAAACACCGAAGCATTTTGATTATAATACTCCGTAACTTATTAAGCTTCAAAGTGTTGCGAATAATAATCACGAGTAAAGTAAAAGGGAAAAAATGAATGGTGAATGAACTAGTCGTCTTTATTTCACCGTATTACAAATATCTTCAACCCGGTGTGTTCTCAACAGCCTCTCGATGGAACCCGACCGCATGGTCCTCTACGTGGAAGTTCCCTTGACTCCCTTTAGCCACGGGACGTAGCAACCTCGATGCATAGCCCGTGAATAAAAAAGGGAGTCAAAAAACTTTTTTTTTATTCGAGTCAAAGGAACTTCACGTAGAGAAACCAAACACTTTTGTAAAAAAAAAAAAAACACGCACACACATAGAAGAAGGCGCTGATCTGAAGGAGTCAAGTCACGAACACCATGCATGTCCTACGACTCCCACCCGCCACCATTTAGAGTACATGTAGAGGGGCACGACTGGCCCCCCCTCCGTGAGAGCCACGTTGCATTGCCGCGTGTCAGTTGCATGCAATGGCGATAACGGTGGCCTCTGCGGAGGGCGTTTCCGCCTTTCACGCAGCCTAAATGGTGGCGGATGATAAAGTGGGGCGTTATGACGTGTTCGTGACTTGACTCTTTCAGTCGGCGCCTTCTTCATGTGTGTGTGTGTGTGTGTGTGTGTTTTTTTTTTTAAAAGTGTTTGGTTTCTCTACGTGAAGTTCCTTTGACTCGGAATTAAAAACACACACACATAGAAAAAGGCCGATCTAAAAAAGGAGTCAAGTCGAGAACACCATACATGTCCCACGACTTGCAGCCGCCACCATTTAGAGTACAGGTAGAGGGGCAGACGACCTGGCCCCCCTCCAGAGAGGCCATGTTGCATCGCCATTGCATGCAACTGACACGCTCCCCAATAATTCACTGTCTCCTGGGCCCACTGGCCATGCTGTCACTTGTCTGATACTAGGTACTCCATCTCCATTCATTAATCTATCCAAAACCGCCCGGTCGCAGGAAACCACCTATCGCCTAATCTAAAACCCTACCCGGCAATGACACATATTATTTTTATAGTAGTACTATATTTACTATAATTTTTTTCTATAAACGAATGAATATTTTATCCTTTTGAAGAAAAAAAAAACTATAGAATCTATTAATTATTTATTTCCGAGTCCGAGGGGCAAAAAAAAAGCCGAATCATTGGGCAAGTAAGCAATACATTCGCAATCTAGGGGAGCGCATATATGGAATCATCGTTTGTTTGGGTCAAAATTAATTAACGGTTTATTAGCTTTCTAAATATGTAACCTCCCTCCCACTAATCACTGTGGTACCATCTTAATTTATTTAGGCGAAACTCCCTCAACCTGAATGGCTAGCACAGGCAGCAGGCGTGGAATATTCGGATCCCTGGGAGGGAGGTGGATGGGACCCACTCCCCCACCTGAAAGCCTGCCCTGCATAGTGAGCATTAAAAGGGGGGCGTCCGTCCTCGCCGTCCGGCGGGTGGAGACCAGCGAGCACACAATCAGCATTCCGTCCGCAAGGGGAGCCAACACCACCAACCCAATCAGCGACAGGACGAACATGAGCGGCGCCGCGGCGGAGGAGGCGTTGCGGCGGGAGTACGTGATCGGCGAGGAGATCGGGCGCGGGCGGTTCGGTACAGTCCGCCACTGCTACGCCTCCTCCACGGGGGAACCGTTCGCGCTCAAGACGACGCCCAAGGCGGCGCTGCGTCAACTCGAGGCGGACCCGCTGGACCTGGCGCTAGCGGAGCAGGAGCCCAAGGTGCACCTCCTGGCGTCGGCCGCCAGCCGCCACGTGGTCGCGCTCCACGCCGCCTTCGAGGACGCCGACGCCGTGCACCTGGTGCTGGACCTCTGCCCCGGCGGCGACCTGTTCTCGCTCGTCTCGTCACGTGGCCCGCTCCCGGAGCCCGAGGCGGCGGGACTCGTCGCGCAGCTCGCGGACGCGCTCGCGGCTTGCCACCGCCGTGGGGTCGCCCACCGCGACGTCAAGCCCGACAACCTCCTCTTCGACGCCACCGGCGCGCTCAGGCTCGGCGACTTCGGCTCCGCGGACTGGTTCGGGGACGGAAGGCCCATGACGGGGCTCGTCGGCACGCCCTACTACGTCGCGCCTGAGGTGGTGGCCGGAAGGGAGTACACCGAGAAGGTGGACGTCTGGAGCGCCGGGGTCGTGCTCTACATGATGCTCTCCGGGACCGTCCCCTTCTCTGGCGCCACCGCGGCGGACGTCTTCCAGGCCGTGCTTCGTGGTAACCTCCGGTTCCCACCGCGTGCCTTCGCCGATGTCTCGCCTGAGGCCAAGGACCTCATGCGCCGCATGCTCTGCAAGGACGTCTGGCGCAGGCTCTCCGCCGACCAAGTGCTAAGTAAGCAACCTCCCGACTCCATTGCTCCCTCCCTCATCCCCAGTAGATGCAGCAGATCTCGTCGATCGCCTGAACTGAATTGTCTGCTCATCTTACATACCCTGGTGGGTGTTTCGATCTACCTGCAGGGCACCCATGGATTGTGACTCGCGGCGGAAGTGTGGCGGTGAACTGATTCAGATTAGATGCTTGGCCGGCCGCGTCGATGAATACATCTCATCTGCAGTGTAGATAGTGGCGTTCGTTCATCCAAAAGGAGTTGAGTAGAGAGACCTTTTGCAGTTGATCTCTTTACTTTGGTTCTGCCAATCCTCAGTAGGGCCGTAGTTGGTTACTAGTATTAGTAGTGTACTAGATGTAGCACGCAGCAGTAATCCTTAGTGATCGTCTTGTTCTTCGGTAATTCTCAGGCGAAGCAGGAATTTTGGCTTCCTCTTCCTGGGTTGGTATTGCTTCATCTTTGCATTGCAACCCAAGTCTGTATAATACAAACAGCCCTTCTTCTGGCTGAAGAAGAGAGGACTACCTCCGTTCAGGAAACAAAAAAGAAAATCTATGTACAGTTGAGCTTCAGGCTTCAGATCTTCTGTGTGTCTCTTCCTTTTTGGTATCGATCTTCTGTGTCTTCTAAGCTGTTTCTACTTGGTCGGAACCTTAAGAATATCCGTCCTATGCGTCTACAGACTTCAAATCATATATAATTACACGTTCATGTCACGAAGTTTTTGTTTTATAACATTCATCATGTCACAAAGTTGATGTGACTTCCCTAATGGTTTATACTAGCCTGCCAGTTTGGCAACAACTTCAGATGATTGTTAGCGGGTTTGATATGGTAATACTACCTCCTCCAAGAAAGAATGAAACTCTAGATGTATTTTAGGCAAATGTGTTTAAAAGTTTTATAGATCAAAATATCAATAACTAATAAGTAGAGTAGCATGAAAATACATTTCATAAAAAAATCTCATGATACTTGTTTGATAGTATTAAATATCGAGAATTTGTTGTTTGTAGTTAGTCAAACAAGATACTTTAACATGTTAATGCCCTATACTAGAATCGTCTTTTTCTTCCTGGACAGAGGCAGTGAAATTTCTTGATGATTATCTCTTCTGGGTACAGTTATCTGTTTTTCTTTTTTGACAAAACGGTTACAGTTCAAGATTGTCATGTATTGCTAAGAGGCAATGTACTATGTGTAATCTGCACCCTACTAAGAAGGGCAACATCGCTTGGGCCTGAACAAAATGTATTTCAGACATTTGGCTTTGGAGCCACCATCAATGATAATCAGGTGGGGATCCCCGTCGACTTATCAAAAAAAAAAAAACATCGCTTGGGCAATTGGCCGTGGTGTGCACTGTGCATCGCTGCCGCTGATGGTTTCTGTGGCGAAAAGAAAACACCTGTTTCGCTGCTTCCAGCTCACAAGTTTTGTATGTTAATCTGTTTATTTATACTTTATTATTGCGGCTCGATGATGATGACAGGTGCTGCCTGAACTGAAGCCGTTAATCCATCGGCTGCGCCTGTTGCTTCTGAAGTTGCTGCAACTCTCGTGCATGCTCATTAGCCTCATAATTTGCCCAACTTTTGACTATCAGTACGGCAAGTTATACCAAACCAGTGAGCTCCGGACCTGTGTACTTCCCCCGCTTCCGCTCCGTGCGTCCCTTCACGTCCATTCTTTCCCCAATCTTTTCTGGTGGGTGCTGGTGCAGGTGCAGGTGCAGCTCAGTGTGCGGAACTGCAGATACCGCAGCATGAGCATATAGTACATGCTGAGTGCTCACTGCACACAGTCCGCAGCATGCCCTGCTCGCGAAGCAACCAACCACCTCCCTCCGTCTGCTGGCTGACAGAGAAACAGTCGTGTCCCGTGAGCTCCTGCCTGCCTTTCCTCCGGCGTCGAGCGTGCCTCGCCGCCTCTCGTTTCCATGGATCCGCGGCCGGCAGCTCTCGAGACGGATGCATGTGATCGAGCGGGGGCAAGTTGCTGGCAGTTGCGGCACTAGTATCTTTGGCTCCTGTGTTTTCTGTTGCTCCAAAAAGTGGAAAAAAGTTTGTGAACGGTGGGTGGGAAGCCAGGCTGCTTTGCCATGCCAGTTGCCATATCACGTTCGTGCCGCCCGCCAGCCTTGCGGTTGCGGGGCAACGCAATACGATTTCACGACGATGCCGCTGCTGCGGCTGCTTAGTATTCGATCTGAGCTTTCGGTTTCGAATGTGGGGGGAGGCAGATATATGGTTTGTTGATTGACATCCACACAACTTCACTTGTCACGTGGAACTGCATGCACAAGAGTGTCCGAAATATCAATATTTTCTGAAAGGATTTCTTCTGTTTAAAACAAAAAGTAAAAAGTGAAATATAGTGTGGAATAGAGAAGTACTGTAAATTTTACTTTACATCGGCACTTGAAACATTCAGTATCAATATTTTCTGACTTGGGGGTCTTGGGCTAAGTATCTTTTAGAAAGTTTACATCGGCACTTGAAACATTCAGTATCAATATTTTCTGACTTGGGGGTCTTGGGCTAAGTATCTTTTAGAAAGGATTTCTTCTGTTACAAACAAAAGTAAAAGTGAAAAATATAGTCTGGAATAGAGAAGTACTGTAAATTTTACTTTACATCAGCGCTTGAAACATTCAATATCAATATTTTCTGACTTGGGGGTCTTGGGCTAAGTATCTTTTTACTCATCCTCAGTTCCAAATTGTAGTTCACTTTTTGGCTTTTTCTAGATCCATTTGTTTTTTTGTTATGTATCTAGACATAGTGTATAACTAGGTGCATAACAAAACCAATGTATCTAAAAAGCCAAAAAACAACTACACCGAAACGGAGGAAAGAAAAAAGATTTCTTCCGTTACAAAAAGTAAGTAAAAGTGAAATATAGTTTGGAATAGAGAAGTACTGACTTGAAACATTCAATAGGAAGTTTCTTCTCATGTTTCTTTTTGAAGAAAATAGCGACAGACACTTTTTTTTTTTTTTTTTTTTTTTTTTTAGGAATGAGGGAGCCCCTACTGTAAATTTTGAATTAAAAGCTGCAAACCGCAGCTTAAGTTAGAGGTAGAACAACAAATACGGAAGAGAATCAGGAAACGAAAAAGAGTGAAAGAAGAGGAGGGCCACAACCACAATTGAGGGGAAAAACAAGCTAAGCTAGATTAACAATCCCACTTCTTTAGTGTCCAGGTTCAGTTCTTCGCATTATTATCTTTGACGGAAAAAAAACACGGTGTCTTTAATAAAGGGGAAAAAAGGGGGGGCTGTTAACTGGTCAGCGCGCGGCCCGTTATGGCGAGGCCACATTTGGCCCAGCTCGCGGCTCGCGCGGGCGGCGCTGAGGCCGGCCCAGGAAGGCGCACAGCCCAGCTTAAAAGTAAAAAAAGGCACGAAAAACTACCATCCGCGTGAATTGAACCCAGGATCTCATCCTAGAGAGAGTAGTTTTCAACCACTACACCATTCAATGGTTTTTGTAAGGTAACGAAAGAAAAGATATAAGTATATTAAACTCTAGGCAATACTCCCTCCATTCCGTTTTAAGTGGCCCATGCTCATTTTTTTCATTTCAAAATATGTGGCGCATACGGGATATCGAGGCCTAATTAATAGTAGCCCAGGCAAACGAACGGTTGCATGTTCAAAAAACGAACGGTTGCATATTCAAAAAAAAAACAAACGGTTGCATGTTAAAAAAAAAAAAACCGAACGGTTGCATGCATGCATTGGTGTTTCATCAGTTGAGAAAAATGCGGAGAAAAACTAAAATACGACTGGCCAACAACTCTATAAACATTTTCAGTAACCGTGTCGCACCTGCAATCGACGAGCATTTAATTACCGTATTGGTCTCTGTGATGACCCTCACCACGCCACTTAAAAACGAAATGGAGGGAGTAAAAGAAAAAAAAAAAAATCACATGCTTTTTTCAATTTTAAAAAGTCATATCTTCTAAAATAAGTACTCAAACAAAAATCCGATTTCATCATTGTGTTTCTAACAATAAATTCTTCAAAACAAGACCCTATATGTATATATATTTCGACAAAAAAAAATTAACGAACATTTATACACTAAGAGCAATAGCAAGATTCTACACAACATCGCAAGAAACACTTTAGAACATCGGAAGAAAAATGCACTAGAACATCGCAAGAAACATGTTAGAATATCGCACAAAACACGTGGGAGACCGACTATTTTAACCAAAAAAAAATAGCTGAAATTTTTAGAACATCACAAGAAACACTCCAAAACATCGGAAGAAACGCCAGCTAGAACATTGAAAAAACACACTAGAACATCACACAAACACACTAGCAAACCCGCTATTTTCAACCATAAAAAAATAACCGAATTTTTTGAGAACATCGCAAGAAACACTACAAAAATATCGCAAGAAAAATATTATAAAATACATAAGACCATTTTAAGTCAAGAAAAGAAAGTATCAAATACTCATGGACTAACTATATCTAAGAACATCAATATACGTAACATCAAACTAACAATACACGAACATCAAAACATATATGACAAGCATCACATATGTACTATAGAACATCAAAAGATGTATCACGAAACATCACATATGTACTATAGAAATATCACATATGCACTGCAGAAACATTACACATGTGTGCTACGTGAACAAATAAAAATATAACAAGAAACATCAATGTGTAATGTAGAAACATCGACGAACATTTCGTAAATAATATAGGAACATCACATGTGTATAACATGGACAAGTAAAAAATATATAAGGAAGAAGTCTTAAAACAGAAAAAAAATAAAGAAAAAAAAAATAAAAAGAAATAATGAAATAAATGAAAAAGAATAAAACTAAATAAAAAGAAATAGAGAAAAGAACACAACTAGTACATACATGCACGTACGACGTGCATGGACGACGCGCATGGGCGTCAACGAAAAAAAAAAAGAAAAGTAAATAAAGTAGTATTAATAATAAACCACCGATCAAGAAAAATGAAAAAAATTAAGAAAAGTAAAATGAATTAGATAAAAAAATAAAAGGAAAATAAAATAGAAATAAAAGATAAATAAATGAAAATGAAAGAAAATAAAATAAAAAGATAAGCAAAAAGAATAATAATAATAAAAGGCCACCGAAAAAGAAAAAAAAGAAAAAGAAACGAAAAAGGACCGACGTCGTCGCTGGAAAAGAAAAGGAAAAAAATAGCGCCGAACTCACCGCGCGCGTATAGAAAAAGAAAAAGAAAAAGGGCCGACGTGGGCTAACTGGGCCGCAGAGTCACTGTGGGCTGAAAACAGAGGGGGTGGTCGGCGGATGTTAACTGCCGACTGGTCGGTAGTTAACATCCGCCGAAAAAAGTTCAGTTTCAACTTTCAAGTTAAAGGCCGAGCCAAGTCTACTTGTCCGCTTGGGCATGGCCGATCATCAAAGGCTCTGCCAATAGGGCCGGAGAGCATGTCGTCTACATGGCCCATAGGATTCTCTTGAGTTTTGCTCGGCCATTGTGGGCGAACCGGGTTGGGCAATTAAATGGGGTCATTTTTCTTTGATCCCGAACCAGTGTAGAAGAAAGCAAAGTGCAGGCCCATTTTGGAACTCAACCATAAGAGGACAGCCCGTTGGATATCTTTCCCCGTTCTTTATTAACAGCCCAGTCTACTGGCTGAATACCAATTTTTCCCGTTTGCAGACTAGCGCTGAAAATAGAGGAACGCAAAGGTCGGGCCCATACTGAGAACTTCCATTGTTATTGAACAAATGGGCCAAAAAGAGGGAAAACATGTGTGCATCCTCATTTCCCCTGACAAGAAAAAAACTTGCTTAATGATTCCTTCATAGAATATGCCATCTCTAGAAAAAACTGAGGAAAACATGTGTGCATCCTCATTTCCCCTGGCAAAAAAACTTGCCAGCGTTATTTCTCTCGAGCCCTGTGGGCATGTTTAGATCTTATTTTGCATAGTGAGAATTTGGATTCTAGATAATGAATGTCGAATACGATTTCTGGATAGAAAAAAAGAGAGAGATGTTTGGATTCCATCCTCATAGTAATTATTGTCTTTACATAGTGAAAATCTCAAAATAGCATGTTTGGGTAGATAATCTCATTTTAAAATCTGAGTGTTTGGATCTCATTCTCGTTTTCCTTAAGAGCTCTAAACAAGGGGCCTAAGTACATTACATTAGTTGAAAAAGGTAATCACCTGTACTTTTTTAAGTGCAGACCACTTTCACTTTTCAGCATTTATATATGTTGACGCAAGCGCTGTGCTACTGAACAGAATCGTCTCTGCATCTGATCAGCATGATATGGTCTGATATCGAATCACCACCTAATCCTCCTCTGAGCAGAGGCAAATGGCAAGATGCCAAGCATATGTGTGTGCGCGATGTGGTTGTCACTCTTCGCTGGCTCTACTCATGTTGCGTTTCTGTGGTTGCTCCCCAACTCCAATAGCACACATCACATGCTGCTAGATTATGACACTGGATAAATCTAATCTAATAATATGGCCCACCGTTCTAGCTCCCGCAAATATATAAATATATATATATATATATATACATTTATGCAAAAGGTCTTTCAGTTTGATCTCTGAATACTACAACTTTTTCACTCTTGAAAAAAATTATCTTAAACGTTCGTGTTTGTATTGCCTTTTTAGCTCTTTTTTTCTGACTGCCCGTCCTATGATGACAGCTAGTGGGATCGGAGCTGAAAGAGAAGTCGTATATTTTTTTGGTGGCTACTGATGTCCGACAAACCACATTGGCATCCACATCATATTCAATTATTCATTGTTCCGTAAGCAGACCAATACCTACTAATTTATTCGGTGGGCATTAGGAATTCAGTAAAGGCTAAAGCCCCCTTGTCCAGTTTCAGTGTCCAGCGCTAATAGAATAGCAGTACTACACCACTGAAGACATTCACTCAGAGAGTCTGTATAAAATAAGTGTGATGTGCCCTAGTGGAATCAGGAAAGGTGAGTACTAACCCTGTGCTGCTCTTCTTCTCTCATTTTCCTAAAGCTTACTATGTTTTAATTCTTTTAAAAAAAATGAATCTCATAATTTGCTGCAATTCGTACACCTGAGTGCAAACGTTGCACTCCTGTTTGTGACAGAAAGGCAGATGTTAAGGTGAACAAAAACCTGCATTTGGTAAAGGGAGCAGCACCAACACACCCACCTGAAAAAAAGCACATGTCAATCAGCTACTCTCCCAAAGCAGCCACCATAGGATTCTCTCATGATATCTTGTTGGTACATGGGCATAAATTCTGAGGATAGAGCACTAGAACAGGCAGGCACAAAGGGAGCACGCAGAGAGATGAAAAGACGATGTGATGGGCGCGTACTACACAGGAACCGGGAATCGTATTTGCATTTTCAGTGCTGGAAATCATTTTCAGGCTCTCTTCTGCTGGGGCTGTCACTGGCCACTGCCCAGGAAGGAGGATCGATGCAGTGTGCGGTCTGCAGATTCCGTTTTCTCTCCATTTTGCAGATAAGGTGCCAAGCAGAGCCACATTTTTTTTTTTTTTTGAAATGTCGGTAAGGCTTCGTTTGGATGTACGTTTGGATGTACATATTGGAGGGTTTGGCATTGAATTGACTTCAATACCAAAGCAAGGTAGTATTGGAAATGAGCTACAATATCAATTCTGTTGTTTGGATGAAGTGAAATTGCTAGCTGGAATTGAACAAGGTGACCAATACCAAATGATGTTTGGATGTGTACGTCTCCAAATTGAATTGACTTCATCTACCCCGTGTACTCATCTCGGCCATTTTCAGCTAGCAGGGACAGAGAGCAGAGAGACTGAGCAGCTGGAGCGCCTTGGCATCGTCGCTGCCAACCACGCGTGGGAGGCCATCACCGTCAGCCACGCACGGGAGGCAGTCAACAGCGCGCCGGCTGGATGGGCCTCCACCTCCGTGCCATCACAGCCGCGGCTGCCGTATCTGCATCTGCCATCACGGCCGCCTCCGTGCCATCACAACGCGCCGGCTAGATGGGCCTCCGCCTCCGTGCCATCTCACAGTCGCGCGCACATGGTGCCTCCGCCTCCGTGCCATCTCACAGCCGCCAGATTTGGGAACAGAGGGGAGCTTCGTCTCCTTCCGCTCCCGCACGTCGGTGGGCTACTGGGGAGGAAGACGGAGGGGACGGAGGGGAGCAGAGTAGCGCCGGAGTTGGGGATGGATGGGAGCGTCGCCGGAGTTGGCCGGGGATGGAGGGAGCGCTGCCAGAGTTGGGGACGGAGAGCAGCGACATCGGACCGACCAGTGAAGCTCCATGCCGAGGTGAGGGATGAGAGACAGAGAGAGGAAATGCGGGAGGCGGGCGAGGACGATTCCGCCCAATTCGGAGCCCGATGGCTCGGTATTGGGGAGGGGATGCGGTCAGTTAGCCCAATGCCGTCTCGGTATTCAATGACTTTCCAATTCCAATTCCGAGAGCACCCAAACAGCTGGCATTCTGTGCAGCTAATTCCAATTCCAAATTCCAGGCCCCAATGTCTACATCCAAACTGAGCCAAGCTTTTCGCCAAGATTTCATTAGGCGAATAAAGAAAAAGAAGGCAAGCGCACGCCATTTTTTTTTTTATCGAAACTGGGTGAAACCAGCATGGTATGTTCTTGCAACTTTGCAAGGGACCAAAGGGTGATGCAATGCATTTGCATTGCAGTCTGTAGAAGACATGGGCACTGGAGTGGTTGGCGACTAATCAGCTGACCTGTTCTTCTGCAAAGGACCAACTGCTCGTTAGCTGACAACATGGGCCGGCGACGTTGCCTCAGAAGATGATGATGGCATCGCAACAGGACACGGATCGTTTATTTGATGTATGTATTCCTTGGTAAATGATTGGTTCATGCGCTCTTGCGAGCGACAGTAGAATGTGGCACAAGGGTACAATGGGCTAGTAACCACATGCACCTGCCTGACGTCTGGACCGATTCTGAGGCCAATGTTTATGGGAGTACTACGTAGAAAGCAACTGTGCATTCGTCAAGGGCGAGGCAGACGACTACAGCCTACAGGATGCTCCCTCGCCATGAGAAGGAACTGCTTGTTGTATAGACTGGATCGATCAAGCCAAAATTCACTAATCTGTGAAGGCAATGGCAAGCTCTGCATCTCTGTTCATGATCTAAACCTGACCTCATCACTCGTCAGAGTCGAGAGCATGGCCACACACACCACACGCGCAGCCGAATTACTGAGTAATACATGGATTTACGGACGTCTTGTCTGATCTGATTTATTAGTCATCATCAGAAGCGAATAAACCAAGGCCTTTTCAGTCCTGTCAAAATTCGCGATCAGCACAGCACCAATCGGCAGCTGAGCGGCTTGATCAAGACGCGAGGAGAAGGTACCTACCCCATCGTCATCACCCTTTCTTTACCTGGTTCATTTTACATCCAAGCTCACGGGCAGTAATTTTCGGCCCTGTAAATGCACGGCTGAGAGGTGAGACGAATCCGGCCGCTCTGGGGATAGCCCGGATCAGCTCTGACAGCGCTAGCGAGCTCGTGGCTGTAGCTGTAGCTGTATCGGCTACTACCGGAGAAGTCTCTGCCCTACTGGCAGCTGCTGACCGTAATAACGTTGCGATGTTGATGTCTACTTCAGCCAGCATAAGCATATCCGTGGCGTGGCGTGGCGTGCAGATGAGGCAAACCAACCAAAAAAACAGCGCGCTTCTTCACGTTCAGTCCACGGTCGAAAGGTACTACGGTGCACCTCCAAGACTCCAAGACTCGCAGCGCCGGTCGCGGGGCACACACACACATGTGGCGGCGTGGGCGCGCGATCGACACGCGGGCTGTTTATTCTTCGTCGCGACCGCCGCCACCCGCTGTGGCACCGGCATCGGGCATCGGCATCGGCATCCTTTCACGGGACGCAACAGCGACGGGGCAATCGCGGAATCCGGCGCGGACTCCTCTTTGTTGGCTTCCGGAGCCAGCAGCGGCGCGACGAGACCATACAAAAGCGTCCCCGGCGAAGGCGACGCGAATGCGATTCGGGAGGGTGGAGGTAGATCGGGCCCGACCGGACCGGACGGATGCGCCAGTTGTTCCCTCGCGGAGAGGACAGGGAGGTCACTGGCGTGCGGGTCCAACCATGTTGAGATTTCGTCGTAACGGCCCACCTGTCAGTCCTTCTGATGATGTATCACCCTATTGTGTATTCCACAAATCAATTAAAAACAAGAGTGAAAATTAAGATGACGTGTCACCTTTTAATAGCTTCTCTATATCTCCTACGCGCTTTGGAGAGCCAGCTCCACTATCAAACTACCAAAAACTCAAAAAAAGATGCTAGTAATATTCGAGAAAAGTTATTGTATGATTTTTTTTGCGAAATTTCTCTCGATCCAAAGGATGTAAAGAGACTCTTGGAATTCGTCCTAGTTGTTTAGATTCTCAAAGCAGAGTCGTCTATTTACATAAGTTCTCCAAGTGGGCTAGTTTGTCCAGTGAGTTAGCGGAGTTTAACCATGTATTAAGTTTTAGCTCTTCTTTGAAAGAAGGTAGGGTCTTCAATTTACCACTGACGATGCTCGTATTTGCATTGGTTGTCCTCAAATGATGTACTCCTATCGCTTTAATTATAAGTCACTTTGATTTTTTTTGCTACATCCATTTTGCTTGTCAAATGAATAAAAAAAATCAAAGCGACATACGGAAAAAGAGTATTCATTAACAATGAAACATCTAGTACGACTTTATGAATATTAAGAACGTGTGATGACTTAATTTATATGTCGTTTGTAGACGTGCACAATGATGTAACTATACTAGTTTACGTAGCCCATAAAAAGGACGAGTGCGCACGCACTGGTAATATATGGATGTAGCCATACGTGTCCAGTAGACTCAGAAAAATCGAGCTGATCCATCCGTGGATTAGGTGGCTTGCGCTTGAAAAACAATGAAGTCAAGTTCAAAGTGGATGGCGAAAGGGATGCTCCTCCAATCCACTAGCCCAAGAAACTTCCGCCTTTTGACGCGGCGCCGGACCGCGCATGGGCCCAGGGTAATTAAAAGGGTATTAATCAAATATGTTGTTTTTTGAGTTGCTAAACTATACTATACTCCATAAAAGAAGTCGTTTAGAAGAGAGAAACAAACACAACTTTGGCCTCTTGTTATTATAAAATATTTATAAAAATATAATACATGTATATTTTTATGAAAATACTTTTAAAGACAAGTCTATTCATATAACTTTGATATTTACAAACCCGAACAACATAAAAATTATTGATGATTTATATGTATGCCTTTTCTCTTCCTGCTGCTAGCACGGATAAGCTCCACTCTTTTCTCTCTTGTCTCTTGGTTAGCACAAAAAATCAACGACGGAGAGCCCGTTGTTGCATCGGTCTTCCTGATGAAAGAAATCCATGAGAACAGATTGGATGCTCCTGTGTGTTTAGTTTGTTCATGCAAGGGAGCCGTTCCTTATGAACGGCGGAAGTTGCAATTCCTTTGTTCCAAATGGTAAACTGCAAAGTCTTTTCACAGGAATAAATTCCTCTACATTTTTCTTTGAAAATTCTTCGATCCAAACAAGGTCTGCAAATGGAAACACATTCTTGAAATCCTACGCGCCGCCTAATTTGCATGTGCAACTTCCGGAAACGTGGTAGGGAGCAGTAGGGCCGACGACGACGACAATGCTGAGACTTTCACATGCGCATTCGGCGTTCCATTCCATTGTTAATCTATACTATATTCCATTGCCGCCGGCCGGCCGGGGCGCTTTGTTGTTCTACGTCTGCTTTTGTTTACGCGCACACGTAATCTCAAAGGCGGTCGTCGTCACAACTCAAAAAGCATGCCGGAGTGGATTACGAGATAAGATAACCACCAAACTAACCCGGCTGTGGACTGTCCAGAGAGCACTCTTTGTTCAGGTTTTGAACGATGAACAGTGGTAAAAGGGGCCGGCCGCAAATGGCAGTCTGGCACTACTACTGCATATGGATGCCAAAAAACTTTGACCCGTCGTCTCGAGTCTCCTCCTTGGACGCCGGGATTATTCGTTCCTTCCGCTTAATCCAATCCAACCTAGAAGACCGCATCGGCGCGTCTCCTGGTCCTAGCACTAGCAGCACTCACTACTGCGTGTGAGTAGTGCGTGGCACTGCTAGCAGTGCATGCATACATCCATCGCTTGCCGGGGCAGTACAAGTCAGCACGGCACTGGCATTTCAATTTCTTCTGCACATCAAGCCCGTTTCTAAAGTCCCTGTTTGCTGCTAATGATGATTTTTTAGAGAGAAAAAATATTGTTAAATGGCTAGTAGCTGATAAGATACATCCGGAAGTGTAAAGATGTTCGGAAATGAGAATTCGTATCGTACCATCTCTCTCTCTCTCTCGAGGAAAAAAAACTGTGGTACCAATAGTAGCGAAGCGAAGCAGAGTGGCGAGTGCATCCGTGGGCGCGCAGCAGGCAGGCAGAGCACACTAGCGAGCCAGCGCCGCAACCGCAACAACGTGCGCGTTGTCTGTGATGGGCTGTCGGAGTGGGTGTGGGCATCATGGTCATGGACCGGAGGGATGGAGATTGGCGAGGTCAAACAAAAGCAGGCAAGCGCATGATGGCATGGCATTGGCAAGCATGGATGGTCGAGTGGATGACTCGTGCAGCCAGCCCTAGTGAGTCCACGCGAGGCAGCAGGCATATCTCGAGCACCGGACGTCCGGACCGCAGGAAAAAGACGGATCAGATGAGTAATGATGCCTACGGACGAACACGAATACGGTTAGAGTGTGTGATTGTTTGCATTACTGTAGGTTTAGACTGAAATAGACAACCAAATGGAGTGCATCGGTGGTGGCCTGGCCCCTAGGCTACGGCTTGGCTCTTTCACTTCACTTGCATACCGGCAGGAGGAAAAGGAGGCACATGCTGCCCACCGGCGGCCGGCCGGGCGCCCGGGCGGTGCGCCGCGACGCGTCCAGGAATCATCAGGTTTCCCGGTGCCTGCCTGCTGCCTATGGGCGCTACAATACAATAATGCGGTTTCTTCTACCTGTTTCCCGGGTCGGTCAAATAATGCGGTGGACGTACGTGCGTGCGTGCACGAGTACTACGTATTTCATTGCAATGCAATGCAACATCATCAATCATGCTTCATGCCGCCCGTGACTGTGAGTAAACGGGCGACGACCACCCAGCTGTTCAACTGCTTTCCCGGTTCCAGCTGCGTGCGTGCTCTATCAGTAGCTTTTACTCACTCCATTCCAAACTGCAAGTAATCGGTCCAGTTTAACTCTTATGACTCCAAACAAGTGATCTAAGTTCATCATAAAAAAACTATTAGTTTATTAAACCAGACGAGTGAATTAAAACAATATAAACTTTAGCCAACTAATGAACTTAAATTATACTACATGACATAGCCTTAGTATAGTGGTGACTTTTATTACTAGTAGGAGTACTACCCAAAGTGGTTTCAGGAGTTTGTTTTGAGCAATCCTTGGAGAGTACATTCCAGCATCAATTTAATAAACTAGCCACCTAAAAATTACCCAGAAGTTTGTGAAAACACATTTCCTATAAACCAGGTGCGAAACATTCATTCAGGCGACCATGCGTAGTAGCACACGCCCGATGCCGCGTCTACCTCTTGGGCTCCTCCTAGCGTCCCCATTGCGTGCATGACATGGCAACACCCTATGATAAAAAGATGTTCTTCTTTATATTGCACAAGTTAATGTTATTTGCAGATGAAATTCAATTAAAATGAAAACGGCTTTATAGAATTTACAATGGAGAGAGGGGGAGAGAGAGAGTGGCATGGAATCAAGCTAAGAGATCAGATATTATATATCTCTCTCGTACGTCCTGATTCTGTTAGTGCAGTATAGTTTTTATGATCTGTCCACGACAGTAAACAAGTTTGGTGGTCTGATTTCACTCACGAGCTGGTGGACTAGTGTAAGCGACACTGGAGGCAGTTGAAAATGGACCGTCTCTCTCCACAGTCTCCTAACACGTCTACTCTCGCTGGCTTGTTGCGTTGCAGCAGCTCTCCGCACGTCTACCCATCCGGTTCGGCCGCTTCCCACCACGTCTTGCCGGCCGTAGGTCTCCTCCTCCTTCTGTTTGGAATCGTTGTAAAAAGGAATCACAAAATATTGTCTTGTGTTTTCACTTTTCACCCTACGAGTTGAAACACACGGTGTTTTTGTTTTTCACCGCGGCCAGGCCACGGGTGTCGTGGGGACGGCCGTGTATTATTGCAACGGCCAACGGCCGGCCGGCCAGCCAACCGGCGTTGCGTTGCGCTGCAGAACTGCAGCGCTCGCTGCATGCGGTCCGGTCACCACACTAGTAGCCTTGTCCGCATCGCCGAGCTGTTCATTGATGGCCGTGCCCTCCAGTCCTCCACACAAGCGCAGCGCAACGCAAACAAGCGGGCCGCCTCGCATGCTCGGCATGTGGCTACTGGCTAGGCTCTGGCTCGTTGCCTTGAGGGCACGGCGCCGGTGGTGTGAGACGCGCGGCCACGGCTACGCGGGCGGCGGCCGGCAGCGAGAGGGTGGCGAGGAGACGGCGGGTTCGTGGTGGTGGTGCCCGGCCGGCTGCCCAGCCACGCAGTCGCAGCGACGGGGACTGGCCTGCTGGACCATCCACGACAGCAGAGCGCAGCTGTGCGTGCCATGCCATGCAGCAGCCAGCACCGGGAGCGGGAGAGGAGACGAGCGTGGCTGGGCGCTGGGGGCCGCTGGCTTGGCTGTCGTGGTGGTACTACGGTGGAGCAGCACAGCAGTGAATTGACAACACGGGGCGTCGATTTTGACTCTAGCTAGGAGGCAAGGCACCTGCACCTCTGCTCACTGGCGAGCGGGCGCTCTGTGTGCTGTGCGGATCGGGCGCCCATCCTATGATTATTCCCTCACTCTCCCGCCTGGTCCTAACTCCTCACATTCACAGACACGCACTGTGCTCTTGTCACGGGCATGGATGCGTGGATGTCGAATGTTCTTCGTCTCCGAATCTCCCTTCTTCTTCCACACAAAAGATCAATATATAGGGGCTGTTTGGATAACAGCCACAGTCCGCCTGCGTAAGGTTCGGCACGCCACATACGTTTGGCAGGTGCTTGGTTCAGCTTTAATGTTTGGCGGCCACACCTTGTCGTATGCTGCAGCAGTCCGTCGTGTAGTGAATACTGGTTGTGGCGAGTCTGTGGCAAAGTGAGGCGAGCTTTTTACCGCCGCCGCCACAGGCTGCTGTTGGCCGCCATCATTGTGGCGGGGGCAAAGTTGCACTAGCAACCAAACATCCCCATAAACAAACAAATCTCCGTTCTTCTTCCATACATACATAAGATCAATCAATACATATATAATATATAAACAAACAAATCTTCATTCTTCTTCCACACAAAAGATCAAGAGTTGTATAAACAAACAAATGTCCATTCTTGCTGAGGCGAACACGCCTTAACATAAGGTACGGAGCAACGCGGATCTATTTTGATTACTATATCGTCACGATGAAACCTTTTTTTTTTCTCTTTGTCGTGTACTACTCTTTCTTTGTTCCAAAACAAAGTACACTACACACATTTCATTTTTTTTTTTTTAAAGACTAACATTCTAATGATTATTTAATAGAAAATATAAGAATGTATATTTACAATGCCTTTTTATAAAGAGAGAACGAGGCCATGTACGAATGGAATGATACCCACCACTCGTACACATCTCCAACACTAGAGATTTTATATATTACTGAAACACATGAACTCAGGTCAGTAGGTCACACTGATTACACCTTCTCCAGGAAGGTTAACCCTAAGCCGTCCCTGTGCTGCCTTTAAAACTTTTGTTACTGTATATTAGTAGTAGGTACAGTACTCCGTGCTGACCAGTTCGAATTCGTAGCAGCGCCAGAGTTGACCTCATCAGTGCACGCAAGGACAGGCACACCACGGCAGGGCAGCAAAGGTAGCCGGACTGGACGGCCGGCGCCGGCACCGGCAGGATGACACTCGCTGCGCTGCATGCGTTTGCTCTCATTCCCTCCTTTACACAAAGTGAAGTGATGACAGGGATGAATAGGGTTTGCTTTTGTACGACCGCCATTGTTTTCATTTTCAAGCACCTCTGAGTCGTCCCAGCAGCCTCTACCAGTCACCGTCATCTCCGACTCCTTCCTTGGTTCTCGCCTAGCTTTTCGGTGGTTACAGCTTACGTTACACCCACCAATGAACGCCACTGGCTGACTCGCGGCTGCTTAGCTTACCTGGCTTCCTATTTTTGGACATGCATGTTTTAAGTTCAGCTCCGGAAAGGGAGGGCTTCGCTCTGCTTCCGCTTCCTCTTCCATTCTTCCTCTCTTCTTCCCTCTGGATGAAACTGAAAGCAGAGCAAGTTGTTCTTAAACCACCGATGACACGACAGCAAAACACACACAAATGAAGGAGTGAACATGTGACACACGTTGGGGAGAATGGACAATAAATAAAAGCACGTAGTAGATACGTTTTTGAGCTATATAACACAAGTGGAGGAAGAAAGCTCTGTCCATAGCATATACCCCTCTTGGACCAAAAAAGATATGTGATAAAATAAATATGAAAAATATATTATTGTTTTTAGAAACAAGATGTGTAATTATTTTGCAAAGGATGAAGTATACACTTATATAAAAAAACTGGTGGCGCACACAAGCACAGCAGCAGCAATTCGGTAGTGGCGATGGTAAATGGCTGTGCCCATCAACGGCGACGCGAGGAAACCCGTGACTGGGGAGACGACGGCGCCGGAATTACTCTCGCATATACTCCTACAGGAAAAAGGAGGAGACGAATTTGACCCGGCTGGCCTTCTTTTTAATCTTCTTTTTTCTTTTTTTTTATGTTTCTCTTTCACGCATTATTCATTGGGTGGATCAAAAGAAGGAAACAAAGCAGGTCCGAAAATTACCGGTCCTCTTCTGATAAACTGCGGTGCAATGTAGGGACAGAGTCACAGAGCGCTGCCGCCGAAGCCGACGAGAAGTCCAGCTCGGCGTGGCGTACGAAGCAGAAAGCATGCACATGGAAATACGGGGCAAATACTCCTGCTTTGAGGAGGCCGAAGCCGAACCAAGCCGAACTGGACACTTCACAAGGCGCCACCACCGCCTCGTTATACATACGCACAGGAAGGAGCACAGGCGACCCACTAGTGTGTGTGTGTGCTCTGTGGTCACCACTCCCAAACGCCTGAACAAGAGAGAGAGAGGCCTCTTGTGTTGTGCCCCTCGGTCGCCATCATTCAGTTCTTCCCCCAACCTTTTTCTTCTCCGCCATAGGGGGCTGCTGCTGCTTGCTTTGGTGGTGGTGGTGTTGCTGCTTGCTTTTCCTCTTTGTTAAAAGGCTGCTCCTGCGTCGTCTCCTTCCTCCCTTTCTCTCTTCTCAATCCCACTGCGAGGTCAAATAGCCATCCATCCATACCATACGCCTCTTTCCCTTTCTCTTTACCCTCTCTCTCTCTCTTTCTTGATTTCCCAAGCTGCTCTCCGGTCTCAGGCTGCTCAGCTGTGCTTCGCATGGCCATGGCGGCTCCTCCTCCTCCTCCTGTCAGCCACCAAACCGGGCAAAAGCGCAGCCAAATCTGCCTCTGACCTCCCTCCCACCAAATACCCACCCACCACCTTCTTCTTTCTCTCTTCTTATCTTACGACAACAACAACAAGTAGCTCAACTCACAGTCCTCATCTCAGCAAAGCTAGCTAGCACTAACAGCGGCAGCGAAGCTTGAGGCCGAGCTCGCTGAGACTGCGCGGCGAGCATAATGGAGAGCAGATGGCGCAAGGCCAAGATGTCGTTGGGTCTCAACCTCTGCGTCTACGTGCCCCGGACGCTGGAAGGCGACGACGCCAGCAGCTCGCCCAACACCACCTCCTCCACTGCCGCGCTCGTGTCGCCGGTCGCCTCCTCCTCGTCCGCCGCCACCAGCACCAACACCACCCCAACGGCGGAGCAGAGCAGCGCCAACGGCAAGCTGAACGCCGGCGCCGGGGCGCTCATGCCCACCACCCCGACGCCGACGTCCGCCGGGCTCCGCCTCTCCAAATCCGGCAGCAAATCCTTCAAGGTACCGTCCGTAGTCCTCCCGTCCCCGTCTCCATCCATCGATTCGCTAAAGCTTGCAGCTTATTGCCAAGATCGACCCATGTCCATGTAATAAAACTCCGAAAGATCACTCTGCTTGCTCTGCTAATTTATTTTTTGGTCCTTCAAATCTTCAACTGCAGTAGCTGCAGGCTATCCGGTCCAGCTCCAAAACAAGAAAAAAAAAAATAGATATACTCACAGCAGGAGCTGGCTGCAGTAGCAAGTGTTCATTCAGGCTTCCAGCAGTTGTACACCTGTGCTGTGATGTTCTTTTGCTCCAAATGATGCATGCAGCAGTGCTACCAGTAGCTTTCATCACACACCCGCACACGCAAAAGGGGGGCAACACTAGTAGAAAAAGGAGATGCAGGAGGAGGTGGCAATGGTGGAGGGAGGAATATCATCATCAAGTGGGGGGAGTTTGTCTTTCTTTAACCATGGGGTCCTCCTCCCTCCCCTTCACCCTTGCTCTCCTCTCCCACATTCCATAGTCCATAGGACTGAGGACATAGCCATAGTCCACCACCTCCACCATGGCCCTCTCCCATTCATCATTCACTTTTTCTCCTCTCCCCTTTTCTCCTGCATAGCCTGCCCTCTCACTTCACTTCTTTTCGTGGAGGCATGGCATAGCATCCTTTTCAGAACAGCTCCGGCACTGTTCTCAGATCCCTTGTGCGTTCTTGCTCCAAACTTGCATGTTGCAGCACAGGGACTGACTCTACGGGTTCCCGAGAGCCCACCACCGGTGGCTCGCTTTGGGGCGCCCTGATGACATAATTGCAAAAGAAAGTATTCCGACCATGACCATGGCCCAGTTGCAAACCTGCAATCCTTATTAAACTGCAACGTCTGCAGCTACTTGTTTCGAACACGCTGCTAGTGTTTGGTTTCCAAACTCTTGTCTGAGGTCATCAAACCTTTTATTCTTCTTTTCTTCTGACTGAGGTGTATTAGCTAGTCAGCAATGACTAATTCAGATTAAGGCATCTAATTCGATGGATAATATTAAGATTAGTTTGACCGCAGGCTGCTTATGGCAACATGACTGATGATTGCTGTAGAGGTAGTTTCTCTGAAACACCCATGTTACTTCAATATAAATTTCAGAAGGGCTGCTTTCTGGCTTCAGGTCTGAAACTGGGCATATGACCGTTTAGGATCAAAATATATAACAATTTATTGACGACTTCTCATCACTGTAAATTTATCCATGAAAGATGTGCGATAGGTTTGGTGTCTATTTCTTTACATGCTTTTGCCATTCTATGAAAGATGTGCGATAGGTTTGGTGTCTATTTCTTATTCTTATATAATTTTCACCCTTTTTTTTTCCAGAAAACATGCGCCATATGCTTGACCACAATGAAGCCTGGTCAGGGTCATGCTCTCTTCACAGCAGAGTGCTCACACACCTTCCACTTCCATTGTATTTCGGCAAATGTTAAGCATGGAAGCAGCAGCTGCCCAGTCTGCCGTATCAAATGGAAGGAGCTCCCATTCAGAGGTCCCTTGCCTGCTGAATTACCCCAAGGAAATGCAAGGATTAATCCAGTTAATGGGTACCAAAATGGAGGCCATATGAACATATTGCGACAACTTCCTCGTGCGCGCTCTTCTGGCCGGCTTCATCATCTGGCCACATTGCTGCCTGACACTGACCCTAGTACTTTCAACGATGATGAACCCTTGGATTTGTTGTGTGAAGAGGCTAATGACTCTCAGCAGGGCTGTTTGAGAACAGTGGAGATAAAAACATATCCAGAGTTCACAGAAGTACCTGAAAATACTTCAGAAAGGAACTTCACTGTTCTGATCCACCTTAAGGCACCCCTTGCTCAGCATCTGCAGCCATCCAGTAATCTCGGAGATGGCAATGGACTAAGTACAACTTCGTGCCCCTGTTGATCTCATCACAGTTCTTGATGTCAGTGGAAGTATGGCTGGTACCAAACTTGCATTGTTGAAGAGGGCTATGGGATTTGTCATTCAGAACCTTGGATCCTCTGATCGCTTTCAGTCATCGCCTTCTCATCATCCGCACGGAGGCTCTTCCCGCTCCGTAGGATGACTGAGTCTGGTCGGCAGCAAAGCTTGCTGGCTGTTAATTCACTGACCTCAAATGGAGGGACCAATATTGCAGAGGGCCTCAGGAAAGGCTCCAAGGTGATCGAAGAACGCCAGGCCAAGAATCCAGTCTGCAGTATCATCCTTTTATCAGATGGTCAAGATACTTATACGGTCTCACCAACTGCTGGAGTACACAAAGGAGCACCAGAGTATTGTGCGCTCTTGCCATCCACTAATGGTAACCAGCAGGTACCTGTTCATGTCTTTGGATTTGGTGCTGACCATGACTCGGTCTCGCTGCACTCAATCTCTCAAACTTCTGGTGGGACTTTTTCATTCATCGAGACAGAGGCTGCTATTCAAGATGCATTTGCACAGTGCATTGGCGGGCTTTTGAGCGTAGTTGCACAAGGCCTGCATGTAAAGGTGGAGAGCCTCCACTCCGGCGTGCACTTTGGCTCCATCAGATCAGGCAGCTATTCTAGCAGAGTTTCAGATGATAAGAGGAATGGCTCCATCGATGTTGGGGACCTGTATGCTGAAGAGGAAAGGGATTTTCTTGTGTCTGTAAATGTCCCACCAGGCTATGGGGAAACGGCACTTCTCAAGGTTGGCTGTGTCTACAAAGATCCACTGATGAAGGAGACAGTGAATATGGCTGATGTGCAGGTGAAGATCTCCAGGCCAGCATTCGCCTCAGTACAAAGCGTGTCAATTGAGGTGGACCGCCAGAAGAACCGCCTTCATGCAGCCGAGGTGATGGCTGAAGCAAGGTTTTCGCGGAGAGCGTGGTGACCTGACCAACGCTGTTTCTCTACTCGAGGACTGCCGGAGAATGATCATGGGTTCGCATCAGGACAGTCCGGTGACCGTCTGTGCCAATCACTGGATGCTGAGCTCAAGGAGATGCAAGATAGGATGGCCAATCGGCAAAGGTACGAGGCATCCGGTCGGGCATATGTCCTCTCAGGCTTGAGCTCCCACTCATGGCAGAGGGGCAACCGCACGCGAGGGACTCGACGGACAGCGAGAGCCTAATCCAGGCCTACCAGACTTCATCCATGGTGGACATGCTGCTGCGCCGCAAACAATGAGCCGCTCATCGACCCCTCGACCAACTCCACAGATGAGGCATGCGAAATCATTTCCAGCACGCCCGCAGCCAAGGTAAACTGCACTTGGGCATTGCCAAGAAGGATTCGCCAGCAGCCTAATTTGCTTGTTGATGATGGACGTCGAGGCGTCCTCTAAATTCCCTAGTTTTTGTGGCAGAAGGACGGGACCAGGGTATAGTTTGTGTGGGTATAAGGGGATGTAACGGTGTAAATTTGATTTGGGGTGGTGGAGGTAAATGGTGAGGGAGGTAAGGTATTTTATAATTGGGGTTAGTAGGGGGATGGTATACGTCCTGGGAGAAATGGGCAGGAGGGCGGGCTATTTTTTTTTTCTTTTTGTTGGTGGTGACTTGGTATACTCTAGTACTGTACTAGCTCCTTTGTGTGGTGATGTACATAAGGGAAGGGTATACATTTGTGGACTCTTTGAGGAGGGATTGGATACCTAATCCTGATCCTGATCCTTGCAAGGTTTGTTTCCTCAACCTGGAAATGGAACAGGTTTGTTGCCTCTTCCTGGAAATGGAATTAATGATCCTGGCTATTTTCCTTGTGCCTGAAAATCTGGTTACTTGATCAATGATCATGTTGTGTTCCATCTTGCAATGAAAATTTTGGAGGCACTGCTACTTGCTAAGTTATTATAATCCTGAATATTGAAAAAAAAATGCTTCGCTTACAATGAGCACTCCTTAAAAATCCGGTTGGCGTTTTTACATAGCATTTTTTTAGAGGATTTTACATAGCATATTTATGTGTCTATAACTCTATATGAAAAGCCAAAACGACCTATACAATTAAAAAAAAAAATGATGTTTTATGATTCTCCTGACTCAAAATATCCTAAATTTAGCTTATAATTTAATTTATAGAGAAAAGCATCCGCAAACCTCGTCAGCAGATGAAACGGTCCCTAAACTTAAATCAGTTCGGCGATATCAAAGGATGTGGAATATGCAGAGATCCCGATGCCATGCCGAGAAATCGATTATCGTAGTGATCATCTGACCTGATTGGACGATTCGAAGAGGCGTGGGTCGTCGTGAGGCCCAATCCATCGGTTGCCCTATGACCTATCCGTCAACCGGAACCCTCCATTGGCGGCGGCGGACTTACGCAAGCCGCGGAGGAGGGGTGAGCCTGCGCTCGCCGCCAACGCCCCGCCGCGGTCGGCAGCAGAATAGAAACCCGCGGCACCGGCGCACCGCCGAACGCCGGGGAGGGAAACCGGCCGGAGTTCCAGAGGAAACGAGGAGAAGTGTCGGCTCAGTGGCTGCTTGGGCTTGCTGGGCCGGTCGCGTTCTTTCCAAGCCTAGAAGCCAGCGAGACAATAGATTTCTATGCGATGGGCCTCTATTTCGCATGTGAGGTCCGTTACAGCCCAGGTGAGGATGGGCCTTGGCCCGTTTAGAACTAAAAAGGAGGCCCCGGTGGATGGCGACGGTTTGGGTTTTTTTGAAGAAGCGGTTGGTGAATTGGCGTGAATTGGCGTGGGGGCTGACGCGACGCGGACGCTTCAACTGCAACGGTCTGGTCACCAGGAGGTGCAGAGTCCTAGACTGACCTGTTCCTCCTACCGCCCGACTCCGAAAGCGATTCGTACTGTACGTTCTCTGGCTCATACAGTACATACGCAAGCCTGACACCCGGATCTTCTACGCTGACCTGTACGTATCTCCTTCCGGATACCATACCACCGGTGACCTAACAATTTGGTATGGTACGTACCCAATTGGGAGCTTCCAATGACTTGTGCGTACTACTTTTATCTCCCGTGCTTTATGGCTAGCATTTCCATCATACCACTAATAAAAAACGAGCTGGATCTAGTCGATCTCCCTCTGCTCCTTTAATTAATATGGAGTAAGCTTTAATCATGGCGTCTGCGTCGGTGCACAGCTGATGGTACCAAGAGAGAAAGCTCAGGCGCTCAGTTGAGGCCTTTTCGGGCGAGTTTTTTTTTAATTAATGGCCAAACCCAGTTCGGCAGCTAGATTTGATTTCCCAATCCCCGGTTTTTGGCGCATTATTTTTGGAGATGGCCTTTAAGCTCTGTCATTTGTGGTGGTGTACTCCGTGTGCCAGCAGTCTAGCAGTGCCTGATGATGGTACCCAGGCACAGAAACGAGATCTCCACAGAAACAGGCACGGGGAGTCATAGGAGAAGAGGGTCGCCTGTCGTGTCGGTTGCCATCTGGCACCGGCAGTCTGGTTCCCATTTCTTAATCGGGGGAGCAAAGCACATTGCTTTCCGCATTGCATCTGTGCGGGTAATCAGATGCGCTAACTAATAATGCCCATTCTGATTTAAGAAAAGCCAGAAAAAAACACAATGGAATTGGGAGAGCTCACACCTCACATGGGGTTTTTTTTTTTTTTTTTTGACAGAAAACACAATTTTATTGATTTAGCAGCAAGATGCTGCTATAGGATAGTACAAAGCATAATGCGCTGAATGCAGCGCAGCTGACAAGGAGCAGGTGCCATTGTGGTCACCATTTGAGCATGTTACATTAAAGAAACCAGGGGAACCAGAAGGTGATCTATAGGCTCGATTTGCTAAAAAGTGAGCTCTAATATTCTGGTTTCTATCAATTTTGATGATCTGGAATGATATGTCCTCCACATTGTTTCTAAATCGTTGTGTAAACGGCTTGATTCTCCAATCCGGAGGTTCCTGATCCCTGTTCTTCGAGAGGTAGTGAGCCAGGATTTGGCTGTCAGTGTAGAAACTGACTCTTCCTAAATTGAGCTTCCTGAGAATGTCAGAGGCGAGGGCTAGAGCAGCTGCCTCACCCATAAGGACTGAACTGCAGGAAGGAAGTTGGGCTTGTATGTTGAACTTGAGGTTGTTGAATGAATCAACAATGTAAATCCCAATTCCTGCTTGGCATGGTTCCTGCAAAGAGAAATCTGGAATAGTAGATGCATCCGTGTAGCAACGGAATTCCATTTGTAATCCTGATGAGTCTTGATTGTCCTGGCAAGGGACATGATCTTCATTAGACAACATATCTTGTAAAGTGTGGTTCTCCAAGCAATTTGTACCTACAGGAAGAAAAGCAAGATTGCAAGGGATCTCTGTGGATTTAATTTTGATCCGATTGTTGCTGCTTGCATTTGGTAGCAATTCGGAGGCAAGTCGAAGACTTGCTTTAGTGGCATAATGGACCTGCATAATAGACCATGAAATATGGTTGAAACGATTATCATTTCTTGCCTTCCAAATGTTCCATAGGACTGTGCAGATGTACTGTAGGTGGTCGACAAAGTTCGAAGAGGTTGACATGATTGTTTGAATGGTTCCCTGACGCCATCATGTTCCTCTGTTAGATCAGAGGTTCTCGAGGAGGACTCGCAGCCGAACCACACTGCCCGCAAAGTCACAACTGAAAAAAAGATGGAAGTCATTTTCTATTGCTCCTTGATGAGGAGCAGCATTTGTTAATTTTATTGGTGATGCTCCCAGCCCATTGCCCCGTGCCTAGGGCATTTCTGAGAAGCCTCCACATGAAAGTTTTAATGTTGGGAGGAATGAACTTGTGCTTCCATATGTCCTGTAGAAGTCGAAGGGCATAGGGAGAGATGCTCCTTGGACCATGATCAGGAAGGTTCACCTGCACTTGGGCATTAAGAAACCTGAAAGCATCTTTTGTAGTACATACTCCTCTGTTAGAATGCTTCCAAATAACAACATCATTTTGGCCAGATGGTATAGTTACCAAGTTCTTGATTTGTCCTGCTGCCTCATTGTCAAAGATAGAATCAATGAGCGAGGAGTTCCAGTCTATATTATCGGGGTTCTCTAAGTTCGAGAGATATATTGTGGCAGCCTAGGAATAGTAACAGGTAAATTAACATGGTCATAAATTTCTTTCCAAATGGTGCACCAAGGGGTGGACCGGATACTAGAATTGCCATTTTGAATTTGGATTGTGCAGTTATCAATTAAAATATTTTTTTAACTTTACAGATGGATCTACCGTAAGGCAGACTTGCACGAGTGGTTGCCTTTGCTCTCCCGTAAGCTAGTATCAGGATAATATTTGGATTTAAGAATACTAGAGAGGAATTCGTTTTTACCCGTGGCAACCTTCCAAGCAAAGATTTAGGATGAGGCTTCGTTTACAAGTTGGAGATCTCTAATTCCAAGGCCACCTTCCTTTTTAGGCCTGCAAATATCTTTCCATCTCCCGAATTGAATAGATGATGATTTGTTTTCTTCCCGAGCACCACCACCAGAATTTCTTAATGATAGAAGTTATTTTTGTCAATGAACTTTTGGAGAATAAGATAGTTGACATGTAGTAGATAGGAATAGAGGAGAGAACTGAGTTAATATAAGTTAATCTCCCAAAGATGATTTAGTTTGGAAGCTTTAAGCACGGTTAGCTTTGCTCTAAATTTATTGATAATAAAGTTATAAGCTCTATTCCTATCTTTTGTGATTGAAAATAAGGGGGGTGACCTAGATAGATGGAATTTGCAAGTAAGATCATTAACAGAAAAATACATTTAACCTCCCTTTTCTTTGTTGTCATCAACATTCCTGCTAAAGAGAATAGAGGATTTAGCCAAGTTGGGGGTTTGTCCAGATGCTTTTGACAAAAACAATCTAGAGTGGACTTAATATTGTATGCCTCCTCCTTAGTAGCTTTACCACAAATTATTAAATCATCTGCAAAAAAGCAAAGAGTGAATGCAAGGGCATCCCGGTCCTAAAGTGATACCTTGGATGTTATGTTCATTGGCATGATGCTGAAGTCTGATAGAAAGTTCATTTACAAAGCAATAATAAATAAGTAGGGGGATAGAGGACAACCTTGTCTAATACCTCGGTTGGGATGAAAGGAAGGACTTGGATCACCATTAATAATGACAGCATATAGTTGTAGTAGAGATGCAACTATAAATAAGAGATATAAAATGATGACTGAAGCCCCGGCGATACAAAGCTTGAACAATAAAATTCCACTCAATTCTATCAAAAAGCTTTAGCAAGATCAATTTTGAGGAAGAAAGCTTTATGATTCCAGCTTTTTAGATTAAAGCTATGGATAATTTCCTGGGCGATAATAATATTAGAAGCTATGTGCCCGCCCTGAATAAAAGCTTGTTGAGAAGGATGGATAATATGGGGAAGGTGGTGCTTAATTCTTTCTGCTAAAGTTTTAGCAATGACTTTATAAGACACATTGCATAAGCTGATAGGCCTGTAGTCTTTAGGTGTTAAAGGATTTTTAACTTTTGGAATAAGGGCTATGTGAGTATTGTTAATGTCCGGAATTAAAAAGGCACTATGATAGAAGTCTTGAACTAAAGTAACAATATCCTTACCCGTCCACTGCCATGAAGACTTATAGAAATGGGCACTTAGACCATCGGACCTGGTGCAGCGTTATTACGCATGCTTTTAATGATGGTGTGAATTTCTAATTCATCTGGAGTTGACTCCATGTAGAGGTCTTCACTAATCGGTTGGATGTTAGGCAAATGCAGTTGCCATGCTCCTTCATTTTCCCCTGCAAGTGGAGTTACTAGAGAAAATACTTTTGAAATAATTAGTAGCAGACATAACTAAATCTTCATGGATGGTGGAGGCAGACCCATCAGCATTGATGAAATGAGTAATAGTATTTCTTCTGGTTCTTTTGATAATAGCCTGATGGAAAAATCTAGTGTTCCTGTCCCCTGCAGAGGCCCAATTCTTTTTATAACGTTGCTTATGATAGGCTGCTTCTCTAGCTAGGATTTGTTCATGCTGATCTGCAAGATGAGCTTGCATGCTGAGATTCTGGGAGCTCGGAGGTTGCATTTGGAGCTTGAGAATTTGCTCCTCAATGGAAGAAAGAATATCAGAGTTCCTAGGCTTGGACCTGTACCATCTTTGAAGATCCTTAGCTAAATAAAAAAAAAGTTTTTTCATGGAAAGCACGCCTGGAGGATTTCTGCCAGCTTTGTTTAGCTACTTTTTCATAATCATCAGTTAGAGCCACCAATTTTCAAACTTAAAGGATTTGCGATGCTTACCTCTTGAAGAATCAATAACGGCTAGGATCGGAGCATGGTCACTTTTCATCATGGGTAAGTGGTAAACTTTGGTATTGGGAAAGGCGGAGCACCATTCACTGTTGGCCAGGAACCTGTCTAAACGTTCAAAAACTAAATTTGCATTGGAGCGCTTGTTAGACCAAGTGAATGCGGGGCCATTGTAGCCAAGATCAAATAAACCACAGTCCTTGACAAGAGTACGAAAATTTGAGATAGCACGATAATTAGCCGATCTGGGGCCTAGCTTTTCGGATACATCCATAATCTAGCAGAATAGAAACCAGGGGCGACACGAACACGAACACAGGGAAAGAAAAGCGAACTTTGACCGAGGAGAACTCTGGCAGGGAGATAAATCAGTCGGAAAAAATTGGATAGATCGATAGATCGCAAGAGCAGCTTTCAATCGATGATAGGGAGGATGGATCGGATTGCGATTTGGAGGAGATCGATGAGGAGGGAAGGAGACGGCTACAGGAGCCAGAGAGAAGAACTGGCATACGCCAAACTCACCACTGGCTGGCGGTAACGTTGTCAAAAGCCTAGGTATACGTCTTCATACGCCAATCTGGTGGATGGGAGTGATCCTCACCATTTACATGGGGTTAGGCGAACGTGCTACCGCGACCCTAGCAGCACACGTGGTGTGGTTGTAAGCATAAGCATGGCACTGAATTCTTGGCAAGAAAAAAAACTGCTGCATTTTTTACTCCGCAAGAAAAACAAAAGAAAAGAAGGAAAAAGATGCATTAGTACTCTTGTGATCGCGAGTTTGCTAAGATCTAGAAGAAACGAGGGTTTGGCGATTGACACCGTCGTAAAAGGAGGGCCTCCCGTCCTTCCAGCCTGGCCCACCTACCAGGCACCCAGCCAGTAACCGCGTAACAGTAACCAGATTGAAGTAAACCTCCTCAACAATTGAATTTGAATTTTCAAAAATGGTCATCGGTGACGGTATACCTGGGCGTGCTTGCTTCTCCCCCCTTTCCCAGCAGCTCCAGCCAGCTCGTTTTTAACAACCCCACACAAATTTTAATCATCAACACGATACGTACCCAAAAATGAAAAAAAAAAAAAAAAACATTTCACTGTCATTACCTAATCACCGTCCATTAATTATTCCGTTCTCCCGCTAGCCGTCTGATTCAATCAATCATTATTCGTTCGCGCACCAAACCAAACCGAAAAAGAAAAATTCGTCGCGCACCTCGGGCTGTTTCGTCTTTCCCCCTCGATCCCTGCTCGCCAACCCAGCCAGCACACCGGCACAACAACCCGAGCGCGTCGCGGCGAGCGGGCGACAGCTCAGGAAGCCACGGAGAGGGAGGACCGGAGGAGGAAGAAAAGGGGCGGGGCAGGAAAGCCAAGGGAAGCGGGCGCGACCACCGCCACCCTCCCCCATTCCTCGCCGAGTGGAAGGAATCCCCGTGGACTCCCGCCCCCCGCCCACGCGCGTCGCTGCGGCGCGCCGGGCCGATCTGCTCCGCCGCCCCGCCCGGCTCCTCCTCAGGTGCGCTTCTGCCTGCCTTCACGCTGTTTCCATCGCTGCTGCCGCGTCTCCTCCCTCGGTTGGGCTGAGAATGGCCCGGGGCCGGATCTCCACCGGGGACGCGGCGGTGTCGGTGGCTGCTAGATCTGTTGCGCGTGACACGGTCCATGACGCGAGGTTGCCGACGGTGTGGCCCGTGTAGATCTAGCTCCTCCCTCCACCCCCTTTTTTTTTTTTTTGCTTCTCGAGCTGTTTCGAATTCGGTGCTGCCGGGTTTTGAATTGCTGGGCTTGAGCATCGTCTTGGATTCATGCTCTGAGCTTCCATCTGAGGTCGAAATGGGAGTGCAAGTGGGAATGCTTGTGGTGGGATCTCGATCGCCTTTGGATCTTACTTACGCCGTGAATGAATTGACTCTTGTTGCAGGTGTCCAGCTGAGGAGGACATAGAGCTGGGCGTACAATAACGAGCTAGATTTCAAACAAAAAGGGGAGCCATGAAGAAAGTGTTCGATCAGACCGTCCGGGATTTGTACGTGATTTGCCTGCTGTATTCCTGTCGTTTACCGCCTGTGATTTCGAGCAGCGTTTGTTTGCTAGCTCTCTCTCCTCTCTCTCTGGCTGTATGAATTGACATAGGATTGCTTTTGCAGAAAAAGAGAGGTGAACAAGAAGGTCCTCAAGGTGCCTGGAATAGAACAAAAGGTGAGGGATCTGTGCACTCTCTGTCCCCCTTTCATCCACAAGCATGTTCTTGGAGGGCTTTTGTTTGTTTTCTCTTATTATTTACATAAAGGAATTGTTTTGATGTGGTACCTCCGTTCTTGTTCTGATTTGTGCACAGATCCTTGATGCCACAAGCAACGAACCATGGGGTCCACATGGATCTCTGCTGGCAGACATTGCTCAAGCGACGCATAACCAGTATGTTTCCTGATTGGCTACCTGTTAACAGAAACCAGTTGTGCTGATGCTAATGTGGTTCGCGTGTCTGTTTGCAGTCATGAGTACCAGATGATCATGAACATTGTGTGGAAGAGGGTCAGTGACACTGGTAAAAATTGGCGTCATGTTTACAAGGTAAGAAATTGTCCTGGCGCCATGAATATTCAAACATTGTTTATTTGGAAATATGTAAAACATTAATAATTATTACATCAATTTTTTTTGAACAGCTGAACCTGATTTCTCTCTTCCATTCTGTAGGGATTGATTGTCTTGGATTACCTGGTGGCGCATGGTACTGAACGAGTTATTGATGACATAAGAGAGCATGCTTATCAGATATCAGTAATGCTAACTGCCATCTTTTCTGCATTGTATTTTTAATACCCTCTTTAAGTTTGATTATGGCATTAGGGATTCTTGTATCATGCTTGATTGTGGCACTAACACTATGCTTGAAATTCCAGGCACTAGCTGACTTCCAGTACATTGATTCTTCTGGGAGAGATCAAGGTAGCAATGTACTACGAAGGAAATCCCAGAGCCTTGTCAGTTTAGTTAATGATAAAGAAAGGATACAGGAAGTTAGACAGAAAGCACTCGCTACCAGGGACAAGTAAGTATAGCTTTATGCCATGCTTGCTTAATATTGATTAGTGCATATTGTTTTGCAGGCGCTGAAGTGTCCTGTTGTTTAACTGATCACCTGTATCTGATCATCTTTAGGTACAGGAGTTCGTTTGCCCCCAGTGGTAGGAGCCCAGGTCGATATGGCGGTGGTTATGATAATGACCGCTATGAAGGCAGCTATGGCAGTAGATATGATAACAGAAATGGAAATGGGAGGGACAGAGACTATGGATACAGGGACGATGACAGATATAGTGGACCTGGAGATACACCCAATAGGGAAGGAGATCGTTATTCGAGAGATTCTAATGAACGCTATGGCAGGGATTATAGAGAAGATGAATACAAAGGAAGTCATAGCAACCATGAATATGCTGAAGGAGCAGGTCGCAGGAGCTATGGCCGGGAAAGGGATTCATATGGGGATGATGAAGCTTATTCATCCCGGTCTGTTTTCTATTTCAACTTATTATTACTTGCTGTACATAGTTGTGAGCAACTAATGTACGGAATAGTTAGTTTCTTAAATTCGTAATATACCAGCCGTTGGATTAGAGCTCTTAGTGGATCTTAACACCCTTCTTCCCTTGCAGTGGCCGTGGCAGCAATGCTGACGCCCCTACTCAGGATGATAGGTAAATAATGGAGAGTGGTCATGTACATTAACTTCTTAGCTTATTTGTTGGAGTAATCCTTCTAAGTTCTGTTACCTGCGATGACAGGCCTATAGAGCGAAAGCTTTCTAACCAGCAAATTGCCTCACCACCACCAAACTATGAAGATGTTACAAGAGATGGCCAGGGCAATCTCCATGATGACAGGTCTGTATTCTATTTTGAATGCTTTAATTTCTTTGCTGCACAATGGTCTCTTACGGAAACTCTCAAATCTCAGAAACGGAGGAAGTGTTCCTGCTGCTGTACCAAGGTTGTCCTCTCCCTCAGTTCCTGTAACAAGTGCTCCTGCAGCTCAGGTGAATGGTGTTCATGAGACTACTGTTGAAGATGTACCTGCACCACCAACTGCTCAGGCTGAGCCTAATGGATTTGATGAGTTTGATCCACGTGGATCTGTACCAGGTATAGTTTATTCAGTTTCAGCAATAAATACACCACTTGTGTAAATGGAAGTAACGAAAACATCAGTATGGAAAGGATATTTGGTGTTTTTCATAGAAGAGATCAATGTACAGGGGAATGGTACCTAACCTGGCCTGTTGATAGTATCGACATCTTTGTTTGGTAAATATGTGCTGATATTATTTGGTGATCTATATCCCTTTTCAGATTCTTCCCCTCCTGTAAACCCTGCGCCTGCGCCTGCGCCAGTAGCGAATAGCTTGGAGATGGATTTGTTTGGATCAGATCCTATTAGTTCGTTGGCTTTGGTATCTGTGCCTCAACCAACGACCACATCAAATGTTGAAGCACCGGCAAATTCAGGTTTTGAGACAAATAGTTTCATGGGCATGCCTCCTGCTTCCACTGGATTTGGCGAGGTATATGCATAACTTACTGCCATTCATATATTTGTTCTTGTTGGGTTTGTGATGCTATTTTACAATGCATAGGTTCTTAAATTCGCTTGCAGCTGTTCTGAAATATGCAAGAGCTTTTCATGACTTTGTGGAGTTTGATGTATTAGATAAGCTGAATGCTATAAGGGAAATGCGTTGTTGACATAGTTATAACTTTCTATTAAAACTGCACTTAAACTTGAAGCACATGGAGTAGTAACACAGAATTTGTCAGTAGGCATGTTTCAAATCAAACATCAAGAAAATTCGTTTGGTGATATTGTCTGTTGTGTTTTCTTATAATTTATCTAGTCATAATAGCTAATCTAAGAATTTTTTTTTGACTTCTAACTTTGCAACAGATTGATGCATCGAATCCTTTTGGGGATCCTACACCTTTCAAGGCAGTTCTTGATGAAAGTCGGCACTGCCTCAGACACATGCTGCACCAGCTGGTTCTTTCCAGTCCACTGGACCTGTTGCGGATGTGAACCCTTTCCAGCCTGCTTCAGCCGCAAGCTTTGGTTTTGGAGACACTCTTGGCGATCTCACTTTTGCATCAAACGCTGCACCTGAGCAGCAAAATATGTTTGCAAACACAGTCTCCTTGCCTTCAGAGGTGGCACCAGCAAACCCATCTGCGGTTCTCCAGCATCCAGTTCCTGCTAGTTTCCCTCTCAGGCACCCCAGCCAGTTGCTGGCCCATTGCATGCTACTCCGACAGCATTTGCTCCTTCTCAGGCCGCTCCCACATCATTTGCTCCTTCTCAGGCACCTCAGGCAGCCCCTGTGTTTGCTTATTCACAAGCACCTCATCCTGGTGCTGCCAACCAGTCTCAATTTCCCCAGACTGTTGCTCCATCATTTGCTCCTTCACAGGTGCCTCAATCTGTAGCGCCCAATCTGTCACAAGGCCAATCGGACTTCTATATGCATCCTGCATCAGGGTCTGGTATTGACAGCTTGTCTGGGGTTCCTACACAGAATGGGGCATCGTCCTACATTCCTTCACAGACTTCTCAGTTCACTGCTCCAGCAAATCAACAACCATCTCAGCCAAGCTTCCTCCCACAAACTAGCACTCCAGCACTCCAGCCGACCTTGATCTCTCGGGGGGCATCCCAGCCCCTTGGTGTGCCAAATTCAGTGCCTACTGGTGGCAGCTTGTCATTGCAGTCAAGTTCATCAGCACCCCCAGAAACAATGATTTCTGCTTTGCAGGTTAATCAGACTGAGCCAGTGAAGAAGTTTGAGCCCAAATCTAAACTGTGGTCTGATACTTTGAGCCGAGGTCTAGTCAATCTGGACATTTCTGGGCGTAAGTGGCCTGTCATGGTGTCATTTCTTTTCATGCAATGCCAAGCTACCTTTGTGTTGGCTGACCTCATTGTGTTTGTTTATTTTTACAGCAAAAGCGAATCCTCATGCTGATATTGGAGTTGACTTTGATTCAATCAATCGCAAGGAGAAAAGGCAGGAAAAGAAAATCAACCAAGCACCTGTGGTGTCTACAGTCACCATGGGCAAAGCCATGGGAGCTGGTTCTGGCGTCGGTCGCTGGTGCAGGTGCCATGGCACCTGCTCCCAACCCAATGGGTGCTGGCAGGGGCATGGGTATGGGCCCTGGTGCTGGTGCCGGTTATGGTGGTGGAATGGGAATGAACCGGCCAATGGGCATGGGGATGGGAATGGGAATGAATCAACAACAGATGAGGATGGGGATGAACCAACAGCCGATGGGAATGGGAATGGGAATTGGGATGAACCAACAACCGATGGGAATGGGGATGGGGATGAACCAACAACCGATGGGAGGAATGAACATGGGGATGGGGATGAACCAGGGGATGCCGATCGTCCCCCTATGGGGATGGGTCCTGGTGGAATGCCGGTGCTGGCTACAATCAGATGGGCGCAGCATACGGTGGTCAGCAGCCATATGGAGGATACAGGTGAGGAGGGGGCTATACAGATTATGGGGGCGAAGTGTTGAGAAACAGTTTAGGAGGCACCTGTATTTTGCTCACCTGGTTTTGCTTTGTGTATGATTTCTTGTTTCTTTTGGTGGTGGGTGGGAAGGGTATAATTTTCGTCACTATTCTTTTACAATCCATGTTGGATACTGTACCTACTAAATAGCAAATAGCAAATAGCAAACATGTGAACAAGGCCGGTGCTACAACTACTGTGTTGTGTTGGATGCAAAGCCTTGATATATTACAGAGCTCCCATGTAGTTGTATACTTTGCTATAGGCTGTTTCTTTTTAGTGGACACATATTATTTGTTTCAGCATTCTTGCTGGATGGATAATAAATGGCTGTACCATTTGGTTGAATTCTCACGTTTTTGTATCGACTTGTATGCATGTGAAATTTGACATGCTTTGTTGATATCATCATTCTTGTATCAATCACTATGAAGGAACTAACTACAATGGCTTGGAGCTAGCTGGACAGAGAGTCATCACTCTGAAGGAACAACAATCAGTCAGAAACTAATCAATTTGGCTGCTGAAGATTGGCATGAACAGCTTGTGCCAAAGAGTCCCCTAGCCGAGTTGGTTAGGTGGCTTTGGCGGCACCCGATTTTAAACTTGAGGGTAAAAAAAATCGAAGTTTGTAGCAGTTTCATCTCATGGCGATGTGGTGCCGTTGTATATTGGTGGGGCTGGGTACGAGGATTTTCTCCGAATTGCGTGAGAAGTTATTCTTAACGAATATCGGTGGGGACATCACTCCCTAGAGTTTTAGCATGAACAACTTGTGTGGGACATTTCTGCGAGAGTACTTACTAGAATGAAATAATGATGAATACACCAAATGTATGATTGTATGAACTGCATGAGTCTTTGCGAAACCAATAATGGGGGCACATCAACGCTTTCATAATCTTTTAGAGCAAGTATTATGACAAGTTGTAAGCAATCCGATATCTACGTGAAGGAGAGAAATGAAGAGAGAGAAAAGGGTCGACCTTTTGCCAAGCGCCCGCTCAAGCGTGCGAAATGGCCTATTGGCTTACTTCCTGCGGTGCATTAAAAATCAATGGAGTCCGCCACCAGCCGGGTGGCCTTGCAGCCGGCGGCGGCGAAATCCATAGTACCTGCTCTTAGTGGGAGAAGGCTCTTAGTGGGAGAAGGCTACGATGTTCGTTAAGATAAGTGTAAAAGATGGCTACCAAACATGCCATATGTATCTATCAAAAGCAACTTAAAAAAACTACCCACGAGGGACTAAGACTGGCCTAAGAAGAAGACCTTCTCACGCATGAGAAAACCCACCGAACCCCCGCCCACCACCGACACGGGGGCACCGTTACCAGTGAGAACCGAGGCCGGGCCTAACAACCCGTGCTTTGACCATGAGACATGCGAGGAGGGTTTTTTAACCACGATCAAACCCATGACTTGTGGAGTGCCTCGAGTGGCTCTAACCATTGGGCTAGAGGCTCTTTGGCATCAAAGCAACTTAATGAATTTAGGTATGTTTGGATCACAGGAATTTCACATGAATCATGTAGGAATCAGTTTAACTTTTATGGACATAGGGAATTACATAGCAATCAATTTATTTAACTTTATAGATGTAGAAACATATGTCATTCCAGCTAGTTACCATCGGCTTTCACCAACAATCAAGCTCCTATTTAAGTTTAACTTTTCTATTTCTAGCAATTAAACTCTTTTCCTTAGATTTTGCGTCACGATCTTTGATAGTGTCAACTAAAAGTCATTTGAAAACTGAAAAAAACATTTACCTACCAGATCGGATATGTAAGTCCACTTAGCTTTGTTTTGTTGTTAACAGTGCGGTATTCATATTTTTATTACAAAATAGAGAATTGCTATAACTCAGGCCCCTAAACTTTTTCAAAAAAATCAGGCAACGAATCCAAGCCACGAATCAAAAACGCGCCTCGGATTGGATCGGCGGTGTTCATCTTGTTCATCTTCTTTCTCTCCGCTCGCTCCCCCGCCACCCCCACCCCGCCACGAGCGCCAGGGTTCGCCGGTGAACCCTAGCTCCCGCGGCGGCCACCCTCTTCCCTTCACAGATTTGACAGAGCTTTCTATAGCAAGGACAAAAACAGAGAGGAGGGGCCTTGCCGCCGTCGTCGTTGCCACCACCGGAGTCGTGGGAGGAGGAGCCACCGGAGGGGAGGAGATAGGGAGGTCACTCGGGCGTTCGGTAAATACCGAACCGATCGGTTCGGTTCTTCGGTATCGGTAAAATTCGGTTCCGAGAAATCGGTACCGTCGGTTCCTAAAAAATTCGGTACCGAGGTATTCGGTATCGGTAAATTCGTTCGGTTTCGGTATTTACCGAACAAAGACCGAACTGATCACAAAAGAAGATGTAATATCATGTTTAAAAACTAATTTTGACATGATTTCATAGATAATAATGGTACAAAATACAAAACATATAAAAGTCCACATGAATATAAGTGTGAGTGCCAAAAATATATAATATAATAGTCTATAATAGTACAATCAATAATATAACAACACTTAAACTTGTCACATTTCGGTAAGTTCGGTAAATTCGGTAAATTCGGTTCGGTTTCGGTATTTACCTCGGTACTTCGGTTCACGAGAACTTCGAATCGAACAGGAACCTAATTCTTCGGTTTCGGTACTATTCGGTTTGGTTCTCGGTTTTTCGGTTCGGTTTCGGTTTTCGTTTTTGATGCCCGTGGTGGAGGGGAGGCGGCGGCCGCGTGGGGACCTCGACCTCGCGATGTGGGTGCGTTGCTGAAGCGATTTTCAGACGATTGCAATGTAGGAAAGGTGTATAAAATATTACTTTCAACCTTTTATTTCAATATAGTATATATTTAGGATATTGTCGATAAAAGATAGAATTACTCAATAATAAATCTATTTTTGGGTAGTGAGTATAGTTCTTCGCTTGTAGTCATAAAACTTTTTGGTAAGTTCAAAAAACTTTTGGTACAGCCTTGCACCCGAAATCATTATTTTACGCACGCTTGCTCGTTCAGCGCAGCGCCGCGGCTCCTCTAGTCTCTCTAGTCTTCTCCATTCTCTTTCGGTCGAGCCGAAGGGGCCGATTTGGGAGGGAGCCGAGCGGAGCCCACGCGCACCACTGGGGCCCACCACGTTCTCGACTGCGGGATTTTTTTTTTTTTTGAAAAGCGAAACGCCGCCCGTGACCGCCTCCGGCGTTTCCATTTCTCCCTCCTCCTTTCCCCATTTCCCCCGCCGACGCGACGAAGCCCTCGCCGGAGTTTCGAGTTGGGCGCACGGCGGCGCGCGCCGCTGCCGTTCTCGCGTTCGCGTGCTCCATCTCCTCCGCGCACGCTGTGTCGAGTCATCGATTTCGCCGCCGCGGGAGCATGGCTACCGCTTATTCGCTGGCGGCGGGGTGGCGACAGTGTTCATCGGCGCAGGATTTAGGGTTCGTCGCCGGTGCTTTTCATTCCGGCGAGGAATCCTTCGCGCGCTCGCCTCGGCGGGGGGTCGGTCGATTACATTTCCGATTTGGTTACGAGTTTGTTCTTGATTTGGATTCGGGCGGGCGGATTTCGATGTTGATCCGTTTTCGTTGTTCTAGTTGTAGGCGGATCCGATTTTGGTGCCGGTGCGAGACGAATCGCTTGATTTTTTGTTGAGATTTGACGGATTGGAGTTGGAGGAGCCCAGAATCGGGCAACATCTTCAGAAATCAGCTCCACCAGCGGCCGCCGCCGCAGCTAGGTCATCGACGTCGTCGCATCGGCGCCTTTCACACTAGCATCCGTGCACGACAATGTACTCCCCGCCCCTACGTGCTCTTTGTATGTGTTTATCGTTTTTCCCCACAAAGAACTCGGTCGATGCGAGCAAAGTTGTATCATGTGTTTAGATTCAGTTAAGAGGCACCATGGTTGTTCTAGGTGCCAATGTAGATAAATTGCTTTTTCTCCTCCTTAAGGGTTCCAAAACATTGCGAACATGATGAATATATATCTGATTGGCTCTTTGTGTTTTTTGTGAGGGGCAATCGAATTGCTTTTTCACGCTTTTGGTTGGGGTGGGGAGTCTTTGAAGTTATGTATGACGACGAGGATGTTATTATATTCTTCTTGAAGTCATGGCTCGAGCCCCCTAATGAATCTTTCAACACCCGTAGGTCGCATACCCGCTAACATTTTTTACAAGAATCATTGTTATGTTTTGTGCTGCAAGAATGAGATGTTTCTTCATTGAAAAATATAACTCCTGTTGAGGGAGAGATAGGTAGAGAGGGAGAGGAAGAGACGTATGGAGTGAGAGAGAAAAGGATAGAGACAGAGACCTAGGTAGAGAGCTTAGATGGTTATAGGGGGATGAGATATACCGATTGTAGTCCGACTTGGTTTAATCAATGATATCATAATAGTTCTGTGGTACTACTAGTTCATTAGGTGGCTTTGAACTTTTTGAATTAACATATTTCAGATTGTATTTGCATTACACTTTTTTGATGTCCAAAAGATCGATGTTGACTGCTTTTCTTTCTTTACTTCAATTTTGACTAAATGTACAATTATATACATAAACTGCTTGGAGTACTTCTTTTTTAAAATGTATAGCCGATATCCTATCTCGATCCCAAGTAAGCCCATGTTGGATGAATAGCTGAAATTCTGAATTGCTTGAAGTTAATTAGAGAGGTACGAGAGACAAAGACGAGAGGGATAGAGATAGGGATAGCTAGATGGAGAGAGATAGGATAGGGAAAGATTGGTTCATATTTAGAGATAGAGGGAGAGCAATATGTAGAGAGAGGAAAGATAGCAAGAGGGAATTGGGTAGCAATATAGAGCTTGGGAGTGAGAGACTGATAGATATATTGAGATCGAGATAGAAAGAGAGGAAGAAAGATAGAGAGAGATGTAGAGATATGAATCTTTGGCAAATCTATGTTTTGCTAAGAATTGCTCTTCTTCTTATTGTCATCTACTCTAAAGTATGGTTTTAGAACATTCTCACTATTTTTTCCAATTGCTATAGAGCCGCATATATTTTTAGCACAATCGCCATTTGTTTTTATTTTATTAGCATTGTTTTTCCATTTTCCAAGATGATATCCGATTTTTGCTCACCCATTAATGCATTTTCTACTCAGATATGTGCAGAATAGTTGCTCCTACAGAGAAAGACCTTTGCACCCGCAGATAAACATTCTCAATCAATTAACACTCATGCAAATGTAATTATCACCTAGCACCTAGCACCTACAGTAAAACACACTCAATAATAATTATACTTGAACCAGAGAAAAAAAAAAATGAGGGTAGCGTATTCTTTTAGCATTAACATATATATTTTTTTTCATGATGGGAGCACTAACCAAGGGGGTATCAACTATCGAGAACTTTAGATTAGTGGGGGGGGAGGGTTACGAGGGTTCACGATTAGGCATGACGTGATAACCTATGGATGTTTCAATCAGAGCCCCCTCAACATGTTACAAAGGCATTGATCTACTATTGAGGTATGGCAAAATAGGCAAACCCAAAGAATGGTTTTTTAGCTTCAATGATTACATAGTTTGTTGAGGACCTGATCAGCCATATCCTCACACTATAGTGGAAGATGATGTAAACAATTAGAATATGTTGTTTTTTCAATACTAAGCATGTTGTGGATCAAACTATGTCCGATATGTTCGATATCCCGCATTTTTTAAAAACATGATCATCCACCGTGAGTTGCACCTACTAGTCTTAGCGCAAGTGTTACTGCTATGTTCTCCTTTTTACTTTTTATGAGGATCCAATCTGATAGTACTCACGAGCCCTTTTGTGTTTGTATTGCGAAAACCTTATAAAAAATGACTTTTTTTTTTGGTCATGCATGAGTGATGTTTGCTATTTATGAATTACAAGGAAACCATTCGGCTTCTAGCTTACATTAATGAATGATTCTTTTGCATTATTCATTCATCACATCCAAATAATTAAGATATCCTTTTTTCCTACACGTTTGATGTAGCATAGCATTACAAGTTTGTAATCTCACAGTTGAAAGTTCATAAATTACGAAATGTAAATTTTTTTTCAATCTAGCAAAGGTGAAGTTTACAATAGAAAGTTTATTAATTAATTGAGTGCAAAGTGTTTACCCTATCAATAGAAAGTTTATTATAATGTGATAGTTCAAAATTTTTACCACTACTGCATGTAAAGTTTTTGATTTAGCGAAAACAGAGTTCATAATCCGATAGTTCAAAGTTTCAAACATAAAAAGTACAAAGTTTGTAATGTCATAATTGAAAGTTTATAAATTGTGAGTGTAAAGTTTTGAACTAGTAGTACAAAGTTTGTAATGTGATACTTCAAAGTTTTTATAAATTAAGTAAGTGTAAAGTTTATACATGTGCTAGTCTAAACTTTATAACCTACCTAGAATGTTTATAATATGCTAGTTCAAAGTCTATAAATTCTGAGTGTAAAGTTTTGAACATAGCACTATAGAGTTTGTAATGTAATAGTTGAAAGTTGTATAAGTTTTGAATGTAAAGTTTTCAACTTGTCAATTCAAAGTTTATAATGTGATAGTTCAAAGTTTCGAACCTACCATTACAAAGTTTGCAAATTCTATAGTGCAAAGTTTGTATTGTCTTTTTTGTGTGTGCCTCTGTGTGTGTGTCTCTTTTAGACATGTCATCAAATTAGATGGTGGCTGCATTTGTTGCTCTTGTTGAGGTTTGTTGACGCAGCCTTTACCCAAAATCAAAAAAATGCGCAGCTTTACCCAAAATAGGGAGTGAGAGGCATGGAGAGAGGAGAGAGAGAGATATAGAGAGGGATAGACATAAAGGGAGGGAGGGGAGAGGGTGAGGTAGAGGAAAAGGGATAGAGAGAAAGAGATAGATAGATAGGTAGGGAGATAGAGAGAGAGAGAGAGATTCGGATCATCACTAGTAGCGTATAAAGAAATCCTGTGTTTCTTTGGGCCTAGTGGCCAATGCAACCACATATTTATTGGTTTTCTCAGTATCTACATTTGATAGGACATTCTTCATTTACATCCACGCTTTGTTAAAATATAGTAGCCGCTGGTCTGATTTTTGGCAATGTCCATTAACCGAAAGTTAATGTTTCTATCCTTTTTACCGTATAGTTTATTTGGTCATATCTATGTGTAATTGGTAGCACCGAAGAGGTTGAGATAGTGTGACAAAGAGGGAGAGATAGGTAGAGAGAGAGGGGGAGAGGGAGAGGGAGAGGAGAGGAGATGTAGCTTTATTTTTTTTTTCAAATTCTGTTATGACATAGAAAGAGAGAGAGATATTGGTAGAGAAGAGGGAGAGGGGGATGGAGGGAGAGATAGAGATAGAGAGAGGGATAGGGAGATGGCGAGAGATTGTGAGTTACATGTTGCATGCTTAGATTCGCACTATTTTATTTTGTCCACTTTTGTACACCAAGGTGTATACCAAGGGGGATTGGTATTATATTTTATGATCATGAGAGGGAGAGAGAGGGAACGATGGAGAGTTAGAGGTATAGGTATAGAGATGGAGAGAGAGGTAGATGGAGAGAGATTGGGAGAGATATGGAGAGAAAGGAGTCATAGAGAGATAGATACATAGAGCGAGAAGGTTGTGTTGGCAAGATAGAGACATTCATGGAGAGAGAGATATATATATATATAGAGGGAGAGTGAGATAGAGCTATTGGAACAGTAGTTCTTTTTGTTTTTCTGTCTTATATTGCTACATTTTTGCTTCTGGTAAACATTTTGTTATAAACATCTTTCTTATAAACATTTTTGTTTTTCAATTTTATGATAACAGATTCTAAAAGAGTGAAGCTATTACCCGCATTCCTTCAAAGAAAGTCTTGAAAGCAAAAGCAATGACGAAGAAGGTATGTCATATTCTGAAATAAGTTTATTATCAGCACTACATGTACTTTTTTGGGTTCAAAATACTTTGTATCTACATGTTATAAACTTTTAAACTATGAAATAATATAGTTTCGTGTTGCAATGTTACAAACTTTTGAATGATAGGTTGAGAAAATTTAGTTTATGGTTAAAACAATATACTGCAATGTTACAAACTTTGAACTATAAACATTATAAACTTTTAATTACTAGGTTTAAATTTTTACATTATAAATATTTTACAAACTTTTTACTTGGTAGCCCTGAAAACTTTACACTATACTATTAGGAACTTTTCATTGCTAGGTTCAAAACTTTGTACACTATATTTTAAACTTTTAATATTATATTGAAAACTTTAAATTTCTAGCTTAAAAAAGTTTAGACTCACTGCTACAAAACTTTGAATTATGACATAGCAAACTTTATATTGGTATTTAAATAACTTTGAACTATTGCTTAATAAAGTTTTTTCTTTTGAAGTTGTTGGTACTTTATATTTCTAGTATGAAAACTTTTATTTTATAGCTTGAAAACTTTGAACTATTGCAACATAAAAACTTTTATTTTGAACCATTTTTTAATTATGTACTGGTAGTTAAAATTTATCGCCTACTACAAACATAAGTAATCTGATGTATGAGAGGTTGAATTTTTTTTTTTCCATGTCATCATACGTACTTAGATTGGTTCTTTTTTTTCTGTTTTGACAGAGTATCGAGACAAGTACAAAGTGTGGGCGCTTTTTCAAATTTCATAAAGAATTTGACCGATGGACAAAGAGCTTTGGTCGTGGCTTGTGGATTTGGTAGCTTGTTACACTTTGAGTGCAATCGACTTACCTGAATCGCAGCATATATGCCGGCATGCAGATTTGATGTGCCGACGAGGACCGTGTGGCTGGATAATTTGTGTACTTTTGAAGTAAATGCATTTGTGGCACATCGATACTTGGAGTACCTTTAGGGGTTGGAAAATCAAAGAGCATGCTTCAAGGAACAAATAGCAACCGTTCTTGGTGATACCGAACCGCAGCTGCAATCGACTATCAATGAGTTGTTGAGCTTGGTCAGCCTGTAACTTATCGGAGAGAAGTTTTTGTTCGTGTTTTCATCTCGATATCACTTTCATGCCTTCTCCGCCTCTACGGGTTATCCAAGAGCCAAAAAAAGATATTACTTACTCGCAGTTGCTTGCTTCTGCGCATATAGGGAAGTATGATGAGCTCTTTCATTGTTGACCTGGTTAGTAGAAGGAATACAAGCATTCCGTAAATCAGAATAAAACCTATCGATGCCTACATTTTGTGGTTGCATCATTCTCCTAGTGGTGGGTACTTTTTTGAAACCTTTTTAGCATTTCTTGATTATCCAAACCGACTTTTTTTGTTGGACACACGCTTGCATTCTTTGAATACATCAAGGCACCGTATCATACTACGCGGACGATTGGCCTCGTGTCAAGGTTTGGAATGATCGGATGGTTGAGGAATATTTGAGTTGGAAGGGATGAGTAACGACGATTCTTTCAGGCGCATTGAGGTATGTTCTTTAAAGATTTCGAAACTAACTATTATGTTCAGTATGTAGTTTATGTTTAAAACTTGTTTTGCAAACATAAATGTTAATTTTAGTATGATGCAATATTTATTTTAATATGAAATTTATATAGTTTTTTTTGTAACAGCTAAAGCATGTCGGTGAGACCCCGCTTTGCGCTTTGGTTCATTGTCTTCAACAATTTTCAATAGATTGCCCGCACAAGTCGAGAGTTTCATTGAAAACATGGCACCACACTATGATGTCAACTTGGCAGACACAACAATCAAGGAAATGTAACTACTTATTTCCCTCCTTTTGATTTTTTTTCATTTTTTGTTCATCCAATTCAATCTTGCACTACTAGTTTGCTTATCATATTATATCTTTTTGGTGTATGCCTTCGTGAACAGTGCAAGGAGTCGATCGAGAGGCATGTGCACCAAATTCCATAGAGACATCATGGCATCCATTTCCTCGCAATCCAACCTATTGTCTCTAGTCAACTATGCTCCATGGCGTAGTTCATGTGGAGTAATCGTGGTGGCGCCGGCACTTTGCCCCGTGAGCTAATGATGCCCCAGTCCATCCGGCCCCCTATGTACACCCGCGGATGGTGAAGCGACCCCGCCAGTGGACAGGGAATTTCCTCGAGGAGTGACTACCGGCGTAAGGAAGCAAAGGGATGCTTCACCATTGCACTGGCTGGCTTGAGAAGGCGTAGAGCGTATGTGCAAAAGGACTCATCGAGAGATGGAAGTGGAAGATTCTCGTCAGCAGTAGACGGATGTTGCTCAAGGGTGACTACCCGTGAAGCGTAAGCAAGAAAAAGGGAGGCTAATCCCGCTTATGTTGGCTTGAGAACGCCAGAGCGTAAGTGCAAAGGGGCTCATCGAGAATGAAGTGGAAGATTCTCGATCGTGGAGAGACGGATTTTACCGAGGGTCGACTACCCTACCGTAAGCAAGCAAAGGCAGGCTACACCACAAGAAGTTGCATTCATGTCTAGTGCAAAGAAGAAAAAGGGAAAGCAATACTTGACGGACGTATGCCTAGTCGAACTAGAATGAGCAAAGCGGTGGACGTGAATTAGTTGATGATTCACCCTAATGATGTGCTTGAAAATTTGAAGACCAAACATAGTGCAAGTAAAGTTTGAGATTGTTCTTGAGCGCAATGAAGCATATCCATTTGAGGAAGACAATGAAGTTTTGTTTGCCCGGCAGGGGACAATTCTATTGGTGGCGTAAACTCTTTTGTTGACCCTCCTGTTGCTCAACCGGAAAATAATGCTGTGGTTGACACTGGCCAACTAGGTGGCCGTCCTCTAAATTTTGGTAAGCAAGTATTCGTAATACTTTTTTTAAAAAAGTAAAGGTTTTTTCCTTACTTTTGTCAAATGTGCCAAACAACATTTTTGTTGTGTGTTATGTGTTTCCTTTACTTTTTTAAACTCGCGACCGTAAAGTGCATGTATATTATCGAAAAGATAGATGATCCAAATAGATATGGTCACCAAAAATTATGTTTGCATCAAGAAATATAGAATCCCAATCTAGATGATTTTAAACATCATCTGCGTACCGGACCACATCGTGGGATAATAAGTATGTTCCCAATTCTTGTTATGAATAGTTTCCCAAATTGAGAGAGAATAGAGAGTGGGTTTGAGATCGTGACATGTAGTCATATAGAAATAAATAAATAGAGAGAGAGAGAGAGAGAGAGAGAGAGAGTAATGAATAGAGGTATACATAGTTAGTGTAAGGAGGGGTAAGAGTGATAAAGAGATAGTCAAGTAGAGTTACGATATTTATATATAGGGATAGATGGAGATAGATATGGGGAGAGAGTAGTAGGGATGCATGGACATAGAGAGAGTAATAGAATTATAGGGTCGTGGAGTTAGAGATGGAGATAAAGATAGTGAGAGTTACACAGAGAAAGGGGTAAAATATTGAGTCCTAGAGGGAGAGGGACAAAGAAGAGACAAAGAGGCATAGTGCCAAGATATTTTATTTTTGGGGGACATGTTTGCATCCGGTTACTTTCATTTTATTTTTGAAATTAACTTTGTTTTTTGTATATTACTACGTGCTGAACACCGCTTGAACAATGCATTTTTTTTTTTTTTTTTTCCACGTATTTGGATGGTGGGTGTAATGCATAGAGATAGAGGTAGTGGGGAGATAGAGAAATATGGATATTGGGAGAGAGAAAAGAGATAGAAATGGATGGAGTTTTGGGGGGAGAGTGAGAGATAGTGTGGGTGATATTTGCGATAGTTAGAGGGAGAGCAATAGGGAGATATATGCAGATAGAGGAGATAGTGTGGATCTCTATGGTATAGAGAGACTAATGAATATAGGTATAGAGAGTTAGAGTGAGGAGGTGTAAGAGTGAGAAAGAGAGAGACAAGGTGTATTAGAGAGATTTTATGGGGTAGGTGTTGAGAGATGGGGTGAGAGATAAGTAAGAATGCTTTGGGACATAGAGAGAGTGATAGAGGTATAGTACATGCCTCTCAAAAAAAACTACTTGATTTTTTCGCTATATGTGTTTATGTGTGCAGCCCTCTACACCTAGTGTAGTACCGCATTCTTTTGAAGGTGAAGTAGCTCCAAATAGTAGTCAAAAAAGCAAGAATCATGTTGTCAGAGCACAAAGACAAGAGGTTGTAAGCGACAAAGACAAGAGGTTGTTTCAACTTTGGTGGTACGAAAGAACCTATTGTTTTTGAGCCCGATTTGTCGAAGATTTTTGGAATGATGGTGCTACGACTTTTCTTGAGAATGTATTAGGACATGAACAATTAGGACAGGATGGTAGCAATAGTGGAGACACACCCATTCATACCGAGTCAACATCATTTGGAATTATCAACCGTGCTCACTCGATTCCTACGAACTCCAAATAAGCCACCCATCCCTACGGTTGGGATTGAACTTAGCAAATTTGAGTACACAAGTAATTTGAAGACTCATGCCAAGGGTGATAATGAATCTGGTTTTGGTGAGTAAGTGTCTTCTTTTTTAATTTTACTTAAATTCATTCATGCATTCATTTTACCTAAATGTTTATAATTTTCGCTTTACTTTTTTTTTTTCATGTGCGCACATTAATTCTAAGAGGATGATTGATTTTGTTCTACCTAATCCTTTGGAAGGTGTAGAACGCCCAAAGAATTGTTTGAAGAGAAAAGTCTGCTGTGATGTCTAAGACTCCAAAAGTGGTTGGCACTGGTCCGCTTTTATAGTGGCAAGACTAACAAAAGCAAAGGTCAAGTGTCAAAGAGTTACATGTGTCAAAAAGATTATTCCGATTCTACGTAGAGATGAACGATCGAGACAACGTAACTCTTGATATCATAGACGCACCAAAGCGCCAAATCCACACCTCCTCGTGGTGGTAAGCAACCTTATCGTTCATACGCTTTTACATGTAGCTTCATACGCTTACTTTTCTTTGTGCTCCCGATATGTTTATATATTTTTGAACATGTATTTTTTTCGACTCAAGAGAGGAAGTCATCCGAACTATTTGCAAGGAAGCGTGCTTTCGAAAAACCATCGGTTTTTCGGGTACACAAGATCTCTTCTTCAACCTTGCACAAGAGAAGATTCATTGTCAACTTCGAGGATAAATTATATGAATTGGCAACTAGACGTTTATCTACACGAAAAGAAGAAAGAAAGGTATTTATCCAACTATAATGTCGGACATTTTTCTAGCATGAGACCTTAATTTTTGCATTTTTGCAATTTTAACGTGGGTGGGTATTTTTTTTTGTTTCATGCTCGAAATTGTGGCAAGATTCACCGGCCAATACGGTTTTTGAATTGAAGTATGTAGTGAGGGATGGACAGAGAGAAGAAGAAAGAGGGAGATTGGCTTAGGGAGAGCAAGGATGAGCGAGATAGATGGAGGGAGTTATGTGGATAGGGGGAATGAGATAGGGACAATGACAGGATGGATATATGCAGGAGTTTCATATGGATGGCGGGGTCAGCTGAGAGGGGACAGAGAGATAGAGAGGTAGAGAGATATGGTAGACAGATAGAGTTGAAAGCATGGCCCTAACTCCCGATTTTCATAGAGATATGAGTGGTGTCAACACTTCATACTGGTACATAGAGTTATGGGTCGTGGTGGGGAGAAGGACGAAAAGAGAGAGAGGTAGAGAGATAGTGAGAGAGAGAGAGAGGTAGAGGAGAGGGAGTGCAAGTGATAAATACAAAAGATTGTGTGCAATCAGATGTCATTTTTTTATTTTCTTAACCGACTATCGCCCCGACAAGATATATATTTTTTGATATAAATGGTTGTTTTTGTATACTAGTGATATATAAATGAAAATATATATATAGACAGATGACGAGAGATGGACGGAGAGATAGAGTGAGATGGTAAGATAAAGAGAGATAGAGATAGGTTGAAAAAATACATGTTTGAAACTTTATACTGGTACATTAAAAACTTTGTACTACTGCATAAAAAACTTTATAGTGATACCTTGAAAACTTTGATCTATTTTAGATGATAAACTTTATCAGGTACAGCAATGATGAGAGAGATAGATGGAGGGAGGTATGTGGATAGAGGGAAGGAGATAGGGAGAAGGAAAGGATCGATATAAAAATAGTAGTTTATAGGATGATAAACTTTGGTTATTTGATGTTATATTGATATTTGTTCAGTTATAAGGGGAACATTGTGTTTGGATATATTAAAATAGCAGTTTGTGCACCTCCCTGAATTCATTTCAAGACTTATAACACATTGCCCTTCTTGCCGAAAAAATACTAAAGCTTGAAGTTTGAGCATGTTTACCTTTATTATGTTACTTTGATAGTAGCTAGCTCCGTTACCAAGTTGTTGGGAGGCTGAGTCGAGTATTCTATGAACCATAAATAATTCGTTTCTCACAAGCTGAAAGTGATATTATGCAAAGTCCCACCTGTCTGTTTATTAGCTTTTTTCAGTTTTCACATGTTTGGGAAAGGCAAAGTGTTTTCGATCATTTCAGTTTTAGGCCACATTTAGGCCTAATATGCTGCACCCACAAAGATTCTTGTATTTGTATATGATATCTTTGCATGTCTCCACATAGAGTATCCTTGTGGGTGCATCCACTTTATGTCTACACATAGATAATGATATGAATCCATTATCCGACACCTGTTTTTTCAAACTTGTGGTCGATTTTTGCAAAAACTAAAATAATTTGTGCTTCTTGTTAGCCTCTCACAAATGAGCATTGGGGAATTAATAGAACCATTGCATGTCAAAAGCTTATATTTTATTTTAATTTTGTTGTAATTTTTAGCTACCAGAACATGTTTCTCTAGTAGATATCCGCCATGAAAGGCATCAAACATAAGTCACAAATCCTTGGGGTCGCCTCGAAGTTTGCTGCCTTTTACGTCCAAGATTCACTTTGTAAAGCAATAATCTCACGTAACTTGAGACTCAATGGTCTAGCTAGCTAGCTACTCTATCCGTAACTCGTCCCGTACTTCCCATTAGTTGGTCTTGGTAATTGGTATTTTTTTAAGAGCCGCACCACCTATTTAATTAGTCTGCATTGTTTTGAACAATTATACCATGTATCTCCCGTGTAGATTAGTTAATTAGGTGGCTGCATATTTCGCACCATATATGCAAATGCTTACATCTAGATATGGGTGGTGTTGGGAGAGGGACAGAGAGAGAGAGATATAGAGATAGGGAGAGAGATAGAGGTAGAGGAGAGGGAGTGCAAGTGATAAATACAAAAAGATGGGGTGCACTCGTCTCATCATTTTTTATTTTTCTTAACTGACATCGTGTCGACAACACATATTTTTTAGCCATTCTTTTTTTCAGTGACCGCATCCCTGTTTTCCATGCACCCACACACATAATATGTCTTAGTAGCATCACCGCTTGCCAACCGCCAAACCAATCATGGCTCCTGGTGGGAGTGATGCATAGAGATATAGGTAGTGGGGAGGGACACAAATATGGATACCGGAGAGAGAGAAAGAGAGATAGAAATGGATGGAGTTTTAGGGGTAGACTGAGAGATAGTGTGGGTGATGGATAGGAGAGGGAGAGCAAGAGGGAGATATATGCGCATAGAGGAGACAAAGACATGCTCTCACAAAAAACGACTCTTGATTTCCTTCGCTTTGAGATGTTTGTTTCATTCTTCTTTTTTTTTCCGTAATATATTGACGCCACTAACTTTTTTGTTTTCCATTTTTCATGTCCTTTTACTTGAACATAGCTGCCAGATATTGGTCGGTTCTATGTTACGAAGATAGATTTGCGTAATCTTTCAAAGCAAGGGGATGGATAGGCAACTTTGAGATGGATGTGTTTTGTGAGGCAATGAATCTAGACTACATTTCTCAAATGAAAAGCGATGACAAGAAAATAAATCCCAAAGAAATTCTTCTTTACTAGTGATATTGTGGTAACATTTATATCTTATCCCTCTCTCTGTGATATTTGTTTTTCTTTTTTTTTTTTTTGTCCACATTTGTTTATCTTCTACTTCTTACGCTACATTTTAAATTCACAGATTACCTGCTTTGTTTCAAATGAAACAGATAAACTAAGTGTAACCAAGAAGTTCAATGTCCCTGCAGTGAAAAAGGCATATGTTATGAGGAAGTTGGAAATATCATTGGACAATTATGATATGGTTAGCTTAAGATTTAATTCCCTATTATGAATATTAGTTAAGTTAACTCAAATATTTATGTTCTCAAACAATACTCAGTCATGATCCCCGTTCTTGATATGAAACATTGGTGGTTAATAGTTGTTGACCTCGTAGATCATCGATTTTGATTTTCTAAACTCATGTCAAATGTCCGATAATTGTTTGAAGATCTCAATTGGATAGTAAGATAATTTCTCTCTCTCTATCGGTGCATGTAATCTCCATCATTTTTACACTTCTTCATCATGTTTTTTGTTTTTTCTCGTGTCGGTGTAATAATTTGTGTGCTCTACAAGTCTATGTATGACAAGCCCAATTTTGATGATTTCAAAGAACAACAAAGTGCTGAGACCACAACAGAGAACAAGTATGTGCCCAATGCGTTATGAATAGTTTCTCGTATTTAGAGAGAACATAGAGGGAATTTTTTTGAGAGGATGCTCCCGCTTCCTTGCATGAAAAAACTTGTGATCTACTTTTTGAATAATCAATGCATTGGAGTTTTTGTGCACAGCAAAGAATGTTTTAGATCCGGTAGAGAGAGATAGATGGATAGGAGGTATGTGGATAGGGGGACGGAGATAGGGGACAAGTTACATAGAGTTTTTGTATGTGTATAGGGGAGGGAGATAGGAGGTATGTGGATAGGGGTGGGCTTAAGAGAGAGGTTTAGTGAGACAGTGAGAAAGAGATAGAAGTAGAGATATAGGGGTAGAGGAGAGCGAGTGGAAGTGAGTGCCCTACAACATATTATTTTTTAGCTATTTCATTGCAAAGAACAAACCATTTTTCCATACACCCACACATAATTATATGTTTTTAGTAGCGGATGGAGGGAAGTGGAGAGTGAGAGAGAGTGTGAGTGTTGTATAGGCACGAGGGGACGGAGAGTAATAGGGAAATATATGCAAATAGGTGAGAGAGTTTGGATATTTCTTCATTTTTTTACAACTATAAAAGGCCCGAAGTAGCTAGGCAACACTTGACAACAAGACATAATATGTGCTTTTAAAAAACTAGTAGGCATTAAAGTATGCATTGGTTGAAAACAATGAAACCAAAGGAGCATTTTTTTTGAGTCTTTTGTTTTTTTCTTAACTCAAGATTTATGAATCGCATGTGAATTATCTCGAAAGATAAATGATCCACACGAATAAATTATTTGTGGATCAAGAATTAGAGATATAGGTAGAGATTGAAAGTGAGGGGGTTTCGAGATAGAGAGATAGAGAAAGAGAGTTAGAGGGAGGGAGGGACATAGAGAGGCAGAGAGAGTGATAGGCACAAAATGACAAGGACAGGGAGATTGAGTTTCGTGATAATGATAGTGAGAGTTAGACAGAGATAGATGGACATAGAGTGGACAAAAATTGTGAAACAAAGGGGAGTAGTGCGGAGATGAACATGGACAAAGACAAAGATGAGAGCAGATAGGGATATAGAGGGAGGTTTAGAGTTAGATGGAGGGAGATACATAGGTTGAGAATGAGAGACAGAGGGAGTGAGGCCGATATGTATAACAAGGACAATCTAGATGATTTTAAACAGGGGATAATAAGTATGTTCCCAATCTTTTTATGAATATTTTAGACTGAGTTTGAGAGGGAATATAGGCGAGTAATAAATAGAGATATATAGGGAGTGAAAGATATATATATATATATATATATATAGAGAGAGAGAGAGAGAGAGATGAGAGAGAGAGAGAGAGAGAGAGAGAGAGAGAGGAGAGGAGAAGAGAGAGGAGTCACGCATGTAAGAATGAATAGAGGTATACAAACATGAGACTTAGGAGGTGAAACAAAGGAGAAGGAGAGATAGAAGGAGAGTGACAGAGATTTAGATAGAACGAGATGGAGAGAGATGGGGAAGAGAGAGGGAGGGACGCAGGACATAGAGAGAGTGATAGAGGAATAGGTATAGGGTCATAGAGAGAGTGATAGAGGAATAGGTATAGGTGCAGGGGGATATAGACATGGAGATAAAGATAGTGATAGTTAGATAGAGAGAGACGGACCCGAGATTGAGTAATAGATGGAGTGAGATAAATCGAGAGGGACAAAGAAAGAGATAGAGAACTATGATCTTCCCGACATGGTTGTATGCATTTTCAACTTCATATCTTTTCAGATTTGTAATGTAATATTCCAAATTTGTTATTTATTATTCCCTTTTTTTGTCAATCGGACAGCTATGACTCGTGGAATATATGTTATGAAGTACATGGTTTTGTGGTGCGGCAGAAAGTGTCTCCAATGAGTAAAAAGGTATTTTTTAATAAAATTTATATTTATGCTTCAACCGACGATCGTAGATTTTGTTCCTGTTTTTATGTTAAAAAAGAAAAAGAAAAACTCATATTTATCATTGTCTTATGCGAGAACATCCCACAAGACTGCAGTAAGCGCATTGTTAACTACATCTTAAGGCACGCAAAAAAACACGAAACAACGGATGCCATCAAAGAATTTATAAGCTCCAAGACTTAAACTTCCTCGGTACATATTTCTTTTTTCTTGAATAATGCGTATACATTTCTATCTATCCAAATATAACAAGAATCGTAGTTTAACTTCAAATTATAAGACTTCTTCTCTTGTGGAACATGTCTTTTGTCCACCTTTCTTTCTTTTTTTCGTCAACATCATCTTGTATTGAGTCTAGATGGACATTTATCTTTGAAATGTGTTTTACGATCCGCAAATAGTGCACCTCCGAATCGATACTTCTTCTTTTCCCGCATTGCTATAATCTCATGAGTTGGTTTCAACCTTTTTGCATTATTCATGGTTGATTTTTTAGCTTGTGGTGGATCATTGTAGACTGAGCTCTGCAGAATGTTTGGATGTCATGCATTGCTATGTTATGTCTTTGCAAGATAGTACCCGGTAGGACATGCGATAGGACATGCGTGCTGACTCGATGGGACATGCATTAGCGGCGGTAGCACCTCCCGATGGCGGCGTGGCGACTCCGATGGCGGCGGTAGCACCTCCGATGCTTGGCGATGCTGACTCGAAGAGCAAACATTAGCACCGCGAGCTGCACTAGCATTGCCGATAGGGAGGGGGAGGCTGTACCTGCCGGCGGCATTCTCATTTCTAGCCATAGTTTCCCTTCTCTTTTTGATGCTCTTGACCAACTTCTCCAACGCCATCATCGAACAATTGCCTCGACACCTGGTCCTTGGACATTTACGCACAATGCTTGGACATCTTGCTCATCATGACAATGTAGTGCCGCAAATTCTCATCTTACATGCATTTGCCCCCACTCCTTGTGCTTTTGTCATCTCATCAAGTTTTTACGTCCATGTCAATCGTCCATCTTGGATGAATGAAGGACTCGTAGTTTGGTCGGACCTTTCCTCGTTGCTATATTGAAAACATGGCGAATGCAGCCCCATCTCTCTCGAAACTTCGCACATGAGCATGTATACTTGCTGTCCATCTTCAGATATGCTCACCTTGTATTTTTTCTTGTCATACTCTGGCTTGTCATAGATACTGACTCTATTTAGGAGGAAATGTCTGCCACCACTTTCTTCTTCAACAACGTAGGTCAGGTCTTGTTCAAGATCTCTTTCTCGCAACCTAGACATGATAGGTCTTGTGAAGATACTCATAGCCTCCTTCTCAATCGGAGAGTTTGACCAAGTGGGGCCTACGGTTCCTTCCAAATGTACCTCTTCCCGTCCCAAATTTGTTGAGGTTTTTTCCTAATGATTTGATACTGCTCGAAGAACCTTGTTATCGTGTCCTTGTGCATGACATATCCCTTGAAGAGTGAGTTTGTGCTCTCGCTTCTCCCTGTGGTCGAGGAGAATGGGTATAGCTTGCCCTTGAAGTAGGCTGGGGCCCAAAGATGTCTGATCTCATATAGGTCTCTGAGATAAGTGTTCCCCTCTGCTCTATGTTGAGGGTCCGACATAATCTTCTGCCAACCTTCCTCAAACTCCTCCGGGGTGAAGGCGTTCTTTATATGAGGTACCACAGGGAGAGTTCCCATGTGTCCTCGAGTAGCTAGGTAGCTCTTGATTCTTCTTAATGTTCTCGAGAAATGTGCCAAAAGCGAGAACCTATGTGTTGCATCGGGGAACATAGTTAGGATTGACTTCCCCGATACGCCTTGTCTTGATCCGTGATGATGTTGATGGGTTTCTTCCCACCCATAGCATCGAGGAAGCGTAAAAACAGCCAATCAAATGTTTCGACTTTTTGGTTACGGGCGGTCCAGACCAAATATGATTGTGTTTCCATGATTGTTGACCCCCAATTAAGGGGAGCAAACGGCATGCCGTACTGTTTGTCTTTGAGCGTGGTGTCAAATGCCAAATAGTCTCCATACAGCTCCCAGTTCTTTCTACCCATCAAATCGTCCAAAAGACACTCTGACCCGATCGCCCCATCATTCGAGTCTAGTCAGAGTGAGTAGTAGAATCCGGGGATCTTGCTTTGTTACGTTCTAAACATCCGCAGGAGGTCCTGTATATCTTTGTTGGCGTGTCTCCGTTTCTCGCCAAGCGGCTATGTTGCTGTTGATATGAACTTCGCCGAAACCAACCGCTCTCAAGCTTCCTCTTAAGGATCCGTAGATGGCCATTACTTTCCGGGAGGCACCCTGCTGCTCAGAAGACTTTGATGAACTGCTTATCGCGCTTGATATGTTTGTGTGGCACCTCATGAACCTTGTTAGCCATTCCGAAGGCAGCAGGTCATGGTTATGGTCCAGGTTGACCGTGTCTGCAATCCAACCTTCGGGCCGTATCTTTAACTGGACTCTCACTTGACAGTCTGTTTTCTGAATGTAATTTGATCTTCTCTGCTTCACTGGGTTGTCACTGACCACATTCTTTCTATGCTTGTTACAAACTAACAACAGTTTTGTCATCTGCCCTTCCTTGTTTCTATAACTTGTGTTCCTTTTTATTGCAAATCCAACACGCCTAGCGTAGACTGCAAAGAAGCTGTAACCATCCTTTTTCAGATTGGAACACCATCCCTTCAGTTGGTGTGACACCCTAAATTTTTGTGTTTTTGAAAATAGAATAAAAATAAGTTAATTATGTATTTTTGTGCTCATGAAATATAGGAAAATAAATATTTTTGACAAAAATAAAATTCATCATAGGAGTTAGCAACATTGTGTGTGCATTCATGCTGCCTCATAAGATTTATTGAGATGTGTGATTTTGGTTAAATCTCAAAAAGGTTCAAAAGTATTTGGAAATTTTGTTTAAATAAAAGAAAAGATTTTACGTTATCTCTCTTTGGCCGTGGACATTTTCTTTTCCTTGGCCCATGTGATACTTTTTCTTTTGGCCGATGGCCTGTTTTTGCTCTCGTAATGACCTGGCTCCTAGGTACAAAGGAAACCTGAAACCGTATCAATCTCATGCCACCTCGATTGACCTATCATCCTGTATATATATATACGTATATATATACACACACGTTCCCTTCACAAAATCCTGCAGCACCAACCACGCCGCCTTAAGCCCTAGCCGCCTTTGTTGGTCCGCCGGACTGCCGGAGCTTGTTTCACCGCAGCTGTCCTCTCGCCGACGCTGCAAGTTTACTCCCGAGCTCGACATCAAATCCCACCGGTTCATCACCTCTGCTTTTCTGTAAGCTTGCTCGATAGTTTTCCCTTGACCTCACGAACTTATCGTTGCTGTTTTCCTTTGTACGTTGTCAATTCATCTCGGATCGTCGGACCTTGCAGGAGTCTCGCTGCTGCTGTTCCGAGTTCCACCTCTTACTGTCTCTCGGTGCTGTTGCTCACACGTCGTCACCATGTTTGATGTACAGGAAGCAGCCCCGTCTAACGAACTGCACGTCCTGGATCATCGCGCCTTCATCGTCGCCGGTTGAGAAATCCCTAGGTGAATTCTCGATCCTCATTCAGATCTTATTGTGTTCCTTTCCCGATCAAGTTGAGCCATGTATACCTTCCTTTCATTGAACTCCAGCGAAGGTAGTACCATCGCCGGTCATGGCCTCTATTCTAGCGCTGATCCTATTGTTAGTTTGATGACATCACCTAATCGTTTTGTGGCCGGTTTCCTTTACAAAAACAATTCCAAAAATACACGTATACATCTGAATACCAGAACCACATCGTATGTCTTGCCATATTGCAACATCCTCTGAAGTCAAGCATGTGTGGATATGCACGCACTTCATCATGCTTTGAGCACCACGTAGGCTGAGTACATGCATGGCCCTGTTGTGCTCTTGTTAGCTAGCTTGTTAGCTTGATGACACCATCATGACATCACACTCATTTTATGGCCGTTTTTCTTTGTAAAATTAAATCATGAAATACACTCCAAATATATCCTCATGCCATCAGATTTAAATGTCCATAACTTTCTCAAATTTTATCCAAATTGATCCGTTCAAATTGCGTTGGATACGTGATTTCGTAATATTGACGTTTATGGTGCTGTTCAGTAGGTTTCCAACTTTTAAATTTCGATTTTATGTTTAGTATATTATTTTATTACTTTTAAATTTGTAAAATTCATATCTACGCCGTTCTAGCTCCGATTTCGGTGATCTTTACGTCTGTGTGATCGTAGTAACGTGTAGAATAGTTTTATAAGCTTTTTAAACTGTTTTTACACTGTTGGTGTATTATTCTAATTGTAGCCTTGTTTGTTATGCATGATTGGATCCATATGTTTGTCCGTTCTTGATTGGAATCGGGTAGGCGGTGAGCTTTATGTTGGTGATCTAGAAGAAGTTGATGATCAAGAAGGAGTTCTATTTAAGAGTTGGACTTGAAGAAAGGATCTCTATTTAAGGCAAGTATAGCATGGGACTATCCTTGTTACCTATTCACTTTAATCACTTAATCATATGCATGTGTCTAATTTGCCAACCTTAAGGACATCCTAGCCGCTATCTTGTTTATTGATTCCTATGGGTTCTTGCATATGGGTAGTTCTTGCTAGTGCTCTACATAAATAATTATGATATGAATGAATATATGATATGATGGTAAAGACTTGAATGTTGGTAACATGGACTTTAGAGTCGGGGCTCATGCCTTTTTCATGATGCTCGGACTCTCGTGAAGGACTTATCCGTCGCGGATCATCCCAGGGATATACAAGATGCGACTATGGGGGTCACATGGCTCGACTTTGGTTGTTCAAGGGGTCTACCTAACTTTGTTGGTGGTTTGCCAAAATAGCGAGAAACGGGGTTGTAGCTCATTGGCCATTCAATATTTTTAGGAGGGTCTTTGAACGACTTTTATATGGTCTTCACTTGGTTAGGGAGTCGCGAACCTACTCGGTGGAAACCATGACCCGTAGTGAAAGTGTACACCTCTGCTTGCAGTATATAAAAAGTTATAATGGCCGTGTTAGCGGTCATGAACGGCCTTGGAGACATTCTGAGAATAGAGATGATCTTGGGAGACATGGACATGAGATGATGATGATGATGGAACCGAATGACGATGGACTGTCATGAGAACGATACCTATGATGATAATGTGGGTTAATGGGTTAAGCATAACTTATTGCTAAATAAATGCTAAAACTTTGACTTACTAAAATGCTTACTACGAGTTAAACCATTGTCAAGCCTTTTGAGCCTCATAACCCCATGTTATGCTTATGAATTCGACATGGACTCACCCTTGCTATTTCTCCCTCACCTCGGGGAAGAAGTTAGGCTTGTGATCAACCAAATCGGTCGGTCCTCGTGGAGTTTACACCGTAAGATTGAAGAGTATTTCAAATTGCCTGCGCTAGCCGAGGTTATTTGTTTTTATATTATGTTAGGTTATATTCTAAGCATTGTGAATTGATACTCCATTTATTTGTAAACTATATGTGAGATTTGACTTCGGGGGCTCACATATAGCATCATCTGGTTTTGTTCTTAAACCGGGTGTTACGATTGGTGCGGGGGCGAGATGATTTCTCGATATTGTTGGATATTAAGCCTTTGGGAAACATGGCGTCCATCTCCTTCTCTTCTTTTCGTTTGTGGGATACTTTGTTTTCCAACTCTTGGAGGAGCTTTTCTATCTCATCAGGTCTCTTCAATGTTTGCTCCTTCCTCAACACTTGCTTCGTTACGTCTTCCCCTCCGCGCGATCGGCTTACGGAACTCTTTCCCCGGTCCGTTTGAAAAGTTTCTTGGTCCGCCTCAAGCACCCCCGCCCTTCTTGTTGTTCTCTGCCAAATTGAAATGTTGGTATCTCGGATAGGTTTGCATCATTTTCAACCTTCCCCATTTGCTGCCCGAGAAAAACACAAAGTTTGTTAGTAGGATACAACGATTACAAACTATTTGGTTTTTTGTACAACATATGTTTTACTTTTTAAATAAGAATCGGTTTTTATTTTTTTTGTATGTATTCCTCGGTTATTCAAATCTCGGACTAAGATATTTTACCTTCAACCATATAATTAATCCTAATATATCTCTCATTTGCTTATTTATGTCCATCAATCATCTAATGTATCTCAATATACCCTGTTTGCACATATTATGTCCATGTATATGTTTGATTATATGCAATACCAAACCTAAACTTTTCTTTTGTCGTTTGACATGGTAAAACTTAATATAAGATTGCCGCAAAACTAAACAACCGCTAGTATAATAAGGTTTTTTTTTTCTTTTTTTTTTTGCCAATAAGCCCCTCTCTTTGCATACACGGTTAAAGTTTAATGTCCGGTTATTCTCAAAAGCACCGGCCGATAGTGCAATCTGTACTTGTAGTAGCTCTTCCTCTTGTTGCCTCTCTTGTCTATCAAAGTCTAGCAAATCATAAAAGACGCCAAGCATGTGTTAGTTTAATTTTTAAATTCACGAAACCATCGATACTTTGATATAAGGTGGAGCTTAACATGTACCCTGTATGAATCTGTCCTCGTACCCCCTGTGTTTGCACAAATTTCATCTTCTTACATTGCTCCAATAGTTTATTAGCTTACATTACTCATCCGCAAGAGAACGTAAGTTTCTTTTTAGTCAAGACATGTATTCCAAATTGATATAAAGATGTAGACAAAATGTAGAATTGTAGTGACACATGAAGATGTACCAAAAATGTAGTTGTGTCCATATCTTGTCACCTATTCCTATTCATGCCCCTTCTCGGTTGCTTTTACTTTTTAAAGTTTTTCCTAATGCTCAAGTACTTATCCCAATTCTTGAATGAAACGTTCTTGACTATTTTTTTTCCTGCTATTTTTTTTATGTCCCCAATGAGATAAATTCCAAAACCATGCTCAATGATGTTGTCCCCGAAAGGGAGTGATCTTTGCAAGATTGTGGAATTAGTCTCGTAGTAGTTCAAGTCTGCAGGCATATTAGTTTGTCCACTTGCCATTTCTATTTTTGTAACAAATTTTTCGGTTGTATTTTGTGTGTGGGTGGTCTGATGTTGTCCATTTTAATTGCCTAGCAAAACATTATTGTAACCTTTATCTTGTTCAATGTTTGACTCTAAATGCCGCACTATTCCAAGGAACATCTCTGCTACCTCTTTTTTTTTTTTATTTGACTTCTCTCCTTTTTTTTTATTGAATAGTGAAGTTTGTGCGAAAGCAATGTATATACAGTAGTTTTTTTGAAATTAGTAGGTTTCGGTGGTAGCATATGAAAGTATGTACAAAGGATTTGCTTTTCAAAAATATGTCCTTTGTGAAGATCTCGAAGCAAACTAACCGATGCAAGGTTAGTGTATTCTAATTAGTAAAATTGAAGATTACCAAAGTTTTTAAGAATTTATTGATGGGCATTCGATATTTTGATCGAGAATTGTTCGGTTTCTTACCTTTGTTGTCGGATCCGCTTCTTTGGATGCTTCTCTTCCCCCCTTGGTGCCCCCCATTCTCGGGTGCTTGGCGGCCGGGCCGGTGGGGGCTGCAGATCTGGATGATCCATTTGATCCCGCCGCCGGTTTGCTTTCGGTAGCGACAAGAAGCCCAGCGGGAGGAGGGGAGGATTCCCCTGGATCGCCGGAAGCAAGAAGGAATTACACGTTTCCTTGTTTGTAAGTCTAGTGATTTTTTTCGTTTTTTAATTCTAATTAAAAAATGGCCCACATGGCGGTGTCCTTGTTTCTCTTTGTTCACCGAGTGGTCCCTTTTCCCCCCTCTTTCTTTTCTTCCTCCGATTGTGCAACTTCGAAGCCATTTACGCATCTCATTGGATACACCAACTCCCTCCGATACTTGAGGGAAACCCGATGCAGATTTGGTGAGGGCACCACGCAACTCCTCCGAGATGGGTGTCGGGTTCTTTGAACTTCGTAGATGCATCTGTCGAGTATAGTGGCGGTGTAAGTGGATTTTAAGGAAACTTTATGCTATTTATGTTCAATTTCTCATTTCTTCTCACTTCGGACCCCCTTTTGCTTTTCTGTTTGTTTCCCCCCCCTCGAGATCCCCCTTTTTTGCATTTTGTGCTTCCCCCCCTCCCTCCCCCCTGCCCCCCTGAAATACCTAGAACTTTGTGAGATAAGAAATGTCTTGTAATTGTTTTTATTTTTACGTAAAATTTGGTATATAGAGCAAGATATAGAGAGAGATCGAGAGAGGGGAAGAGAAATCGAGTTAGATGAAGATAGTGATAGAGTCGGATGGATAGAGAAATAGAGATAGAAGTAGAGTTAAGTAGAGAGGTAGAGGAAGACAAAGATAGAGGGATGTATAGGTAGAGACAGGATACATGGAGAGAGAAAGAATATACAAAAGATTGTGTCGATTGATAGAGATATAGGTAGTTATATTTAGATAGAGCGAGTTACCAAGAGAGAGTGATGGATCACAGAGACGATATATATATTGAGATTGAGATAGAAAAAGAGGAAGACAGGATAGAGAGTGAGGTACATATAGTGTTAGAGTTGGATAGATGGAGATTCAAATACATATTTTGAGAGAAGCGAGACGAGCATGAGAGACTGATATATATTTTGATAGAGATATAGGTAGTTATTATGGATTTCACCAACTTGTTAATTACGGACAGACCCTAATCCTATTTATTTAATGATTTTATACTATGATTTTCGCAATGTAGGTTCTAAGACAACTAGGCAGTTAAGTTTCTCCACATGTCTTTGCTCGTGTGAAGGATCCTAAGTTTTTAGGACTGGACTAGTCCATTAATTATAGTTGGTCCGAGTTTCTATTACACATCGGCATAATTTCATGCTCGCTAGTCTGATTTCTTCGGTCGTTGTGCTTAGATAAAGTTCGACACATGCTTGACATAGGCGGATAAGAAATTGTGATAAATGTTAGCTGCAACTTTGCTACAACATTATATGTTTTGATCCAACTAATATATTATCAACTGTTTTTTTTGATTGCGGTCTGCCCGACAACAAAAGGTTCTTACGACAACGAGGATTTATTTCCTCTCTTTGCCTTTTAATTACTCCTTTTAGATAGCATCGGGTAAGGTATCTTTTCACTTAGAGTAAAATGAACATCTGTTACTCGACACTTAGATATAGAGTTCTGAGAGAGATGGAGATTGGTAGGCAGAGAGAGAGGTTGAGGGGTCCATTGAGAGGGAGGAGACTGAGTATAAGATAAGCTTAATTTTAAGATAGATGGATTTTTAATAGATTTGCCTCCTCTACTATTTTTCTAGATTTGTCCCGCTTTACACATTATTACTCGTTATGTTTCTTTAATGATATGCTATTTTGGTACATTTGTTTTAGAGTTAGTTTCTTAAGATGCATGCTTAGTCATCCTACCTCCACTGTTTTTTTCATTTCGAATGTGCTATTGGGTTTGGGCCATCAATGTAGGGTGGAGATGAGGTGTTGTCTCTCTCGCATTGGAATGGGTTCTTTTTGCACGCTTTTGAGAGAGAAAGAAGAGATATGGAGAGAGAGTTAGAGGGAGATGTATAGAAAAATGGAGGTAGAGGAACATAGAGAAAGAGTTAGTGAGAGGGAGACAGAGAGAGAGAGAGAGAGATTTTTTTTTGGAGTATGGGAGAGAGATAGAGAGAGAGAGAGGTACAAAGAGAGAGATAATGTGAGAGAGAGCCGGATAATGTAAAGAAGGAGATGGATCAAGGATACATAGGGAGATAGCCTGCTTTGGGCAGAGGTAGCTAGTTAAGGCGAGACAGGTAGAGAGAGAGGAAGAAGGAGAGGGTCAAGCGGATGAGAGGGTGGGAAGTTTTAATGCAAGTTTTTATCATATTTCTCTCAATTATCTTCTCTATTATCTTGTGTTATATTTCTACTTGATATTTTGCTTGGCTTATTTCAAGTATCTCCTCTTACTTACCTTAATTTATTGGATAAGGCGTAATCAAAGTGAGTGCATATAAGGTTAGCAGACCATTTTTTTCTTTGTCTTGTTACGTCTTGAGTTTTTTAATGATACATCGATATGTTATTGTGCATGTAATTGTTTTTGTTTACGTTCTCTTTTTGGTATATAGAGGAAGATATATAGAGAGAAAGGATATATAGATATAGATACGGGTAGTGGGAGAGAGATAGAAATATAGAGATAGTGGGATAGAGATACAAAAGCAGATGTAGAGGAAAGAGCTAGTGAGATGGAGGTAGAGAGAGACTGTTTTCTAAATTGAGATGGATAGAGGAAGAGATGGAGACATATAGAGATAGAGATGGAGGTAGTCGAGGAGAGGTAGAGAGAGGGAGATACTGATTGACATATTGAGGGGAGAGATAGTGGATGAGAGAGAGAGAGAGAGAGATAGATATGTTTGTGTATTAGTTATTGATTTGTTGGTAACTCGTTGAGATATGGAGGGTGTGTGAGTCTAAGAGAAGTAATCTGTGAGTTTTAGTACCATTGATTCACAACATAAACTTAGTTATTTTGGTATATTGTTTTAGAGTAAGTTTTCATGAGTTATCTCCCCTGTGGTTTTCTCTCTTCTTGTTTTATTTATTTTAATCTTGTCATCACTTTTACTTGATAAGATATGATGCACGAGTGTATGTTTGGTGTACTTGTCAATTCTATTTAGGAAATATCTCGTATTCTCAAAGTTGTATTAAGTAACTAGAATATTATGATCATTTTATGTTTGAATTGAGTTGATAAAATTACCTTTTCATAGTCGAGATAGTTTTTGAATTGGACCATGTCTATGTCTCTTCCTACGCCTTGTGCACAAACCTTTAGTGTATTTAGGTGCATGCCCGTGGCATTACGGTTTGTTTTTTTTCTCATGGGTTACCTTTTTCATAGTCGAGTTAGTTTTTTCTCATTTTACAATTCTAGCGCAAGTTGTAATCATATTTCTCTCAACTAGGGTTTGGGGACTGGACGACTAGATGGAGATGGAAACAGATAGGCATATTGTGTTTTGAGGGGGCAAGGGATGGATATTGGCATGAGTAAAGAAGCAGGCTGATGAAGAATAGAGAGGGAGATAGTCAGATAGAGAAGGTGATAGTTAGGCAGATACACTGAGAGGAATAGGGACAGGGAGAAGCAGAGTAGAGGCTGAGAGACATAGAGAGGCAGAGAATTTTATAAAAGATGCAGTACTTGTCAATCCTATTTACACAAGATCTCGTATTCTCAATGTATTATTAGGTAACCATAATATTATGATATAGAGCAAATTGAGATGGAGAGAGTTATAAAAGGAGATGGAGAGAGAAGAGAGTGAAGCGAGTTAGAGATTTAGTTATTGATACATAGTTAGTGAGAGGGAGAGAGATGGAGACAGAGAGGGAAAGATATATCTGAGAGAGAGAGAGGGGACAGAGATATACAGAGAGGGAGAGATAGATTCCTTTTTTTGAAATTTAAAGCATGCCCCCCCGTAAGTAGGCATTGCATGTTTTGGGGCATTTTATATTTTAGGATTATAGTAACTTGTCCCCTACTAGACATCACATTTTAACAATTATCAGAAATTGTACTGTGTGTGGTAATGATGTTTTTACAAAATAAAAATTGGGGTGGCCTGCTAGTTTATCAATACTAACTTTATAATGTGCAAGTTTTGTAGGTCTAGAAAAGCCCACAGTTATGGATTCTAAGATAGTGTCGTCTTCAATGAAGCAAAAGCATAGTTTGAGGAACACATCTTCCAGTGTAAGAGAAATTGAATCTTTTGCTTACATTTTATCCCTCCCCTGTGACTATTATATCTATCTCTCTATTTTTGTGGCATTTTATTTAAATTTTGAGTCATGATTTCTTTACAGGGCATTCTCCACAAAATTGAGTGCCGCCCCCAAGTTTATTTTACATTTGCAAGGTCGCTAACAAATGATCAAAGAAGATTGGTGAAAAGTATTGGGTTTCATCACCTTCTTCATATTCGATGTGATTCGGTGCCAAGAGGCATATGTCTGTGGCTAGCAAGACATTTTGATGTGAAGTCAAGGTCAATCCAAGTTAGTGATGGCTCAAAAATATCGATTTACTCTAATTCTATTCATGAAGTGTTTGGTATTCCAACCGGTGGAAGAGCAATACTCAAGAAATGTGATGAGTCATTAAAGAAATTGATTCTTGATGAAACTAATTGTAGAGGCAATGCTCCTACTATCAATGAGTTGAAAGCATTACTTTCTCGATCTTGTTGGAGACAAATTTAAGAGGATTTTCACACTGTTTGCTATAGCTTGTTTTCTTTGTCCTACTAGCTATGATTGTATCAGTACAGATTACTATTCAAATGTAGAGCATCCAGAACAAATCTCTTCATTTGACTGGTGCAGTACTGTGCTAGAGAAACTCAGCAACTCGATTGAGTCCTACCAAAGATCAGCACCAACATCGTCAACCACAACTCTTGGGGGTTGCATTGTTGCACTTGTAGTACGTATTTTGCAACTTCATCTACATTGTTTTCCTTTGCTTTCTTCCTTTTCAAAATGAGCTGTGTTTGTGCCCTTCAGCTAACTACTTCTGTTACCCCACAGATAATATACTTCGAGCAACTAGACATTCCAAGGCATACTAATCAGCAAGTTGTCCCACGTCTGAACTTTTGGTCAACAGAAATGATCAAAGCTTTTGAGACATTGGATGCTAAGGATTTTGATGAGTGCATCTTCGGGGCATTACCGGTATTTTTTTTACCCTAAAGACAGTCTTCATCTCATCTCTTATATGTGTTGGTTTTTTTCTAGTTAGCATGTTGCATTACTTTTTTAAATTTTGATTTCATTTACAATTGCGGTGAAGAACAGGGAAAGCACCTAATATGTTAAGAAGTTCTATAAAATCGAAGCTTCCAGTGGTTACGGATCATTGCATACCAAATGTATTCTGAATCTTGCAATTTTAAGCACGATGTTGCTTCTCTTTCCGTGATATAGCAAATGAAATAGTAAGGCGCATCAACCCAATCTTGGCAAAATACGGCGACAAGTTGCATGCAGCGTGGCATCGGCCACCAGAGCTGACTGGTCAAGATTGTTTGCTTCCTGAACAGAATTTGTCTTTTGATTATGGAAAGTCTGTATGTCAACCAGACCTGAAAGCTGTTGACATAACTGAGAGGATAAGTGAGCATCTTGTCAACCCAAAATTAGTCATGGATACATATTCAGTTGCAAGTCAAAGAGAGAAACTTGGGGCAGCTAACAGTGTTGTTCTACCAACTCATGATGTTGCAACAAGAGCCAATTGCACGCGTGATAAATGTTGATACAATTGCACCTCAAGTTCAACAAACTATAAGAAAAGATAAATCAATATTGAAGGGGGACAAAGCTTTTGAAGAAACATTTGTGTCCAAAGGAGATGGTGCATGTTCTTTCATGGATGTTCCATCTTTCAGCCAAGATAGTTTGAACACGTTAGCTATGATGATGTCGGTTTGCGCCCTCATCTTTTCGGGCAAAAGAAGCTGCTTTGCATGAAATTTGCGGTTTGGACCAAGGGACTTCTCGGGTGAAGCCATGCATAAAGAAGGATGGAAAAGGCATGGATGCAGTCTTTGGCGGTGTTCATTTGTCAGACAGTAAAACCTCTGGAATCACAAAGAAAACTTGTTGATCATAATGGCGTTTCATCGATTTCTATTGATCCTCAGCATCCAGCAGCAATGACAACTGTTGCCTGTAAGAATCTAGGCGACAGGTCGATCGAAAGTTTCATCATTTGCACTTCCAATTGATTGCAAGCTATCGGATTGACTACTGCGACGGTGCTTTCGAATGGCAATTCATTTGCGGCTACAAATGATCTTCGACCATCGGTTTTGACAACCCCGGTGAATACTCATATTGCCAATTCTTTTGCACCTACAGTTCAATTACTTGGACTTCAACTTTGACACCTCCAAACAATGGTCGAATGGCAATTCATCTCCACCTACAAATCGCCTCGACCATTAGTTTTGAAAACTTCGAAATCAACCGGCCGATCTAGATTTTGACTTTTTTGGTCATTCCTTAGATTCTAATTTTGAGGTCGGACCACCACCACAGTTAGGTTGCTCTCGATATGGTTGATCGAGGCTTCATCAAGCGGCGACCAAGGTCTCGAACGATAAAGTGTTGCAAATGAATTTATCAAGGAGGCTTCTTGATGGATCTTCAAACCGTAGCGACGACGCTTGCGGACAATAATGTTGACAATGGTGGAATGTCGATGGAAAATGTCATTGAATCGACAATAGTATCGATCTAGCGGATCAGAGCTAATTGACCATGTTTCTCAATTCACACCACAAAACCATTAACCTACCACATCAATTTCACATCTACACTAGTCGAAAAGAAGTCTTCAAACTTATTGTTGATCAAATACCCTACGGCAAAAAGGCAAGTTTATAATTTTTTGTCCCCTATTTTATGTTGTACACGTTATCATGCCTACAGTTATTCATATATTTACTTGACTCACAAAACTGAATTTTAATATATTTATCTTTTGCTAGGCCCAGAGTTGTTCAGATCAAAAAGAACTGGGTGGATCATAAGACATTTGGTCTCTCCATGCAAGTCTATGGGAAAGTGTCATCCTATGTCATCGATGTGATGGGTAGAGCTTGTGTTGGTGAGGAATTTGAAAAGAACAAAGTCAATCTCTTGTCAACTTCTTATTGGTACGCACATATTGTCCAAATTGAGAAAGGAGTATGTTTTTTTTCCTAATTAGCTTTTCTAGACAATGCCATATTTTTATTTATTTATATTCTCTTGTTGTTTCTTATGCACTTTTTTTAAATGTAGAAATTGCTCCAGAGGAAGGATCTTTGATTCTCAATCTTTGTCAAAAGCAATTTATAGCACCAAATCAAGGTTACGAGGCTAGATGCAATGTCTATGGTAATGTTGATGATAACTTATTTTTTTCTTTCATGTAACAACTAGTTAATATAGACCTAACAAACTAACTAATAGTTTTTTCTTTTTTCCTTTTGTGTGTGTGTTTACACGGTGTTCATCCCCAGTATTCTATGATCGGTATTGGTACCTTGTAGTTGCAAACTTTAGAAATAAAAAATTTGAAGTATTGATCCCTAATCAGTTGTTTGAAGAAGTTGAAAGTGATGCGAGACTATCATTCTCAATTTTAAGAGAATGTTTAACTATGCATGCCCACCACAGCCATAACAAGTTCACATTTGGGAAATGGAAACTGTGTATCGTTCGGTGACAAATACACAAAACCATTCGTTATTCTATAAACTTTTTTTTGATTCACATTTGCTTACATTATAAGTTCTTGCCCAAAATTAACTTTTCTCTTTTTTTTTTTAACCCAAATGCACCGCGACGATTGGAATCTTTGTGATGAAACTAATGCAAAGCCATGATGGTGAGAGCCAACACCTATTCAAACCGGTAACTATAAGAGCACAAGCTGAGTCCTTTTTTTTCCCATATCTTCACTTTCTTGGAAAACACCATTCTTCGTTTTCATATTTGTAACTATTTTCTTTTTAATAGGAGGAAGCAAAACCATTACGAGAGTCTCTCACATATTATTTACTTGACTCACCCATACAATGACAAGTTTGATTCTACGGTTGATATCAAGAAGATATTATCAATTCAGATGAGTTATCTTTTAAAAAGGCTATCATATTAACTCTTTTTTATCTATTTACGTGCTAGTTTTTAATTGACTGATTTTTCTATGTGCTCGAGAATCGGTGTACATCTTTAAAAGATATCATTGTTTAACTATTAGATCGACAAATTGTCAAATTTTTTGTTCCCGATATTGATGTTGTGAGTGACTAGACCCAATTTCTGTTCTTGACATTGCTTTTTTGATTCACATTTATTTGATTGTTTGACTAGTCCATTCGACATTATTATTTTTTTAGGGTGTCCAACGGAACGCCTCCTACTAGCTTGAGAACAAGTTGATCTATTAGGTACACATTACGGCCCAGTCTTGGAATGACAGTTTAATTGGAAGTTCTATATTTCTAAGTACCCCTAAATGCTTAGAGTTTGAAATGTGTAGTGCATTAGCATTACACTGTTTGTTAAGGTTTTACGAAAGTTTATAATTCAATAGTTTCAAATATTGTTAAATTTCTGTATAAACTCATAACCCCATAAGGACATAATTTAGTGGTTACCTTTCTTCTTTGGTTTTAGGGTTGCCTCTGCAGGGGCTAGCCTATGTTTTCGGTTGGCTATAATCGGGTCACTTTTGTAGTCTGCATGACACTACTGCAGTGCTTATGTTATGGTGGTTCAGCTTTCTTTGTGCATGATTAGACTTAGTGAACTTCACATTGGGGCCATTCTGTTAATCATATTGAGTTGTTGGCATCTTTGATTAAGCAATACATTAGGTCATATGGCACAGGAACATGGCCAGATTCTAATTTTTGTTGCATGAGCCTATGTTTATTAAAAAAACTTTGAAATGCTTCCTTTTTGGGTGAAATGCTTCCTTTTGGGTGTTTTTTTTGTGTGTTTTGCGGATATCCTTGATAAAGCAATACACTGTAACATGCCCTGAATGGTACATACCATTGCAAAATGGTTGCCTTAAGGGATATGTCATTGCATTTTGGAAGCTTTTTAATTTTGCCCTTGATTCTTGGATTGCTTAACCACCAATTGCCCTAGTCATATCTCTTTCATTGGGCTATTCAAGTTTTTTGATTTGGTGAATAGTTATTACTTAGCTATGGCCTATTAGTATTAGCCGTCGGTTCACAATTTTCACAGTAGTAGTAGAACGGGGTATGCGGTCATCACCTTACCATGTTGGGAAACAAATAGAGAGCCTATACCACGATAATTTTTTTATATTAATAGCGATAAGTATGCATCGGGTGGGTCAGGTGTGCTTTACACATTCTTGCGTCTTTTTCTTTGTTTGTGTTATGTCATTTTTGGGCTGTCCGTGGCGAGGCAATATTAATCTGTCAAAATAATTACAATGCGTGCGAAACAGACTATGAAATGCATGAGTAGTGTAAACTTGAAACTATAGTATGAAGTTTATAATATAGTATGAACAGACTACAAAGTTTCTAACTTGGTAGTTGAAAGTGTTTGGAACTTTAGTACAAAGTTTATGATTTCATGGTTTAAATTTTAATATAATTGTTGTGTAAATTTATAAACCAACGACTACAAAGTTTATAATTTAGTACTTCAAAGTTTTATAACTACAGTATGAAGTTTATGATTTGATAGTGAAATGTTCCAATATACTAGTGTGAAGTTTTCAACCCAGTCATACATTTTGTATATACAAATCAAAAATTTGAATATAAGTCTATACTTTAATAATGAAATTTCCTCTCTTTTTTTTTCAGAATTTTCATTATTTTGAAGTCTTGAAAAACAGGAGCAACATCTTTTTTACCTTTTTTTGGTTGTATGCTTCTTTTTCAGGAGATACAAAGTTGTCACATTTTCTTTCATTTGTAGCACTTTTTTTATCATTGTATAATTGTATTTCGGGAGATGCAAACATTTTGCACTTTAACTTTCATATGGATGTGAAACCATCCCCCCGCCCTTTTATTTTTCCCAGAAACCGCTGTCCCTAAAGAGAAAATCTTAGCTTCTTCGAAATTAATTTGTTTTGGCCCAATGAAGGTAGACAGGAGAATATGAGAAATGAGAAATGCACACAACATTTATTTGGCCCAATGAAGCTAGACTGGACAAACTTGAAAAAAATATGGCCCTTTTAAGAAAGTTGGCCCATAGAAGCTTGAAGGGGGGAACTGGGAACGTTGGTCGTGTGGGCGCGTGCGCCGCTATGGATAATAGCGCGCGTGCGCTTGGGTGGTTTAATTGGTGGGCGCGCCCGTATCCATATTAGCGGCGCGTCTTGGCGTGTATATCGTTCTGGGCGCGTGCGCCCGGGAGTGACGCCCGCCTTGCACATACTCGTAGATTGTTGTGGGTCAAGATGGAGGCGGGGGCGGGTTGTGGACCGTCCACGAGCCGCAAGGTCGTCCACCAAACTATTTAGCGGGCTATGTGGACGTCCGCCCGGCCCGCAAAGCTATAGCCACAAACGTAAAAAAGTGGGATTAGCGGACAAACATGTGAAACCCGCTAACGTCCTCAAGCACTTGCATTAAGATACTCCCTCCGTCCCTAAATAGATGTCATTCTCGTTTCCTCGGTAGTCAACGTTTTAAACTACCGGCAATTATATATTAAAATATATAAATATTTATGTAAAGTAATTAGTACCATCGGAAAGATCTTTAAGTCTAGTTTTTAATAAATTTATTTGGAGATATAAATGTTGCACGTATTTTCTACGAACTCGGTCAAGATGAAAAAGTTTTCTTGTAGCACGCACTCGTAGTGACATCTAAAAAGGACAGAGGGGAGTATTTCTTGCATGTATATATGGTTGACAGATAACCAGATACAAGATTTGATACTTGTTAGATACAACATTTGCATTGCATTGCACGGACCCGCAAGACGTGATGATGAATGGACTAGCTAGCATTCAGCATTCTGTTCAGTGACTGCCGGAGGGGAGGAGCCAGGGCAGCCAACCAGGCAAGTGATTGTAGCGTGCACATGCACGCACGCAGAGGCAGGCTCTGCTGCCTGCCGTGCTGCGGCTGCTACGCTACGCGCGCTTCATGTTCCGCAGTTCCGGCGATGGTTGAACCAACGTACGAGAGCAGACAGTGACAAGTGCGAGATGCGATCGAGGCACAAGGCCGGCTGCGATGGATGATCTGCCGATGCCGAGCACGGTGGTGCAAGTGCGCATGCGTGCAGGAGGTCGACGCCGGCCGTGGGGATGCCCGCCGGGCGATGCACGGACGTCGACGTCGTCGTCTGATCCGATCCGGGTGGTCAATGGAGG
>JADLZK010010765.1:0-159173 GCA_015847255.1 Hyparrhenia diplandra | reverse complement strand
GGATGAAGTGAATATCGTCACGTGTGTATTGCACAGTTTTTAAACACGTGAAAGGTACAGTACTGATATTTTGATAAACTGTGAGGTGTAAAACACCGCAACGCAAAGATTATTTATGTAACGCTAGTCATAATATCTGGAAAAGAATCTATTCTTTACAAAACTGATGAATAGTAACGCAGCTTCTAGAGTGCATTTTCAGTTACGTACATGTAAAAGCTAATAGACTTTATTTGTATGGGTGACTAATTAGTGACTTTGTTCGTCTAAAAAAAAAAAAAAATGGATCCAATGTTTTGCTATATGCAATGCACCCGCACGTTCCGCGATTTGAATTCTGTAACTTTTGACCACAATAGCCAGAGAATAATTGGAATGTAGAGTGGTGATATTTATTCAGGGGGCTCTTTCGGCCATCAGCATGGAACTTTCTGGAATCCGGATAGTTCGCGCACTAGGTACCTGATGATGACAAATTAATTAGAACCTAATACTCCTACGAGTACTCTAGTAGCTGATGCCTTTTTCATTCACGGATGGTGCTCGATGCACATCGCCACCAGCACACGCACACGCAGCCTTTGAAACTTGACTTGCATGCCAATTGGCACGGCAGGATGGACATGATTAGCGCGTCGCGTGCAAGCACGTGTCGTCGCGCCAAGCCGCGTGCCCGTGCCCGTGGCCGTGGGCGTGAAGCTTGACGTCGGGGAAAAGTCTCCGCTCTCCGCCGCGCCGCGCCATCACGTTCACGTCCGACGCGGGAGCGCGGAAGTCAGCCCACGGCCCCACATCCCTCTCGAGCCTCGCCGTCGCCATCTCGCAGGCTGTGAGAGGGGGAGGCGTCCGATGACCGCTGGGGCCGGCCCCGCCCTGCGCTCGTCGCGATCGGGGGGAGTTTGGAGGAGCGGTGGTGGGTGGGGCTGGGCGGCGGCTCCATCGTCATGTGATGGTCGCCGCCGGGCGGCGGTGGCGGGCCTGCTGGCGTCGACCTTTGCTTAAAATAATGCATGGCGCGCGCTGCCGTTTCCGGATCATGCGTGCCGAAAGTGAGACGAGGCCTCGGGATATTTGTCACCGAGCGTGCCGCGCATTTATGGCGCCAAAAAGGCTCGAGCGAGCAGCGGGCTCCTGTTTGTGTCGCATTTTCGGGAAACATGTTTAACGGTGGACTGCCTCGTTTGTTTCCGTGCATCGTTTTCTAGTATTTTGCACCTATATATCTACTATCTAGAAACTGATATATTCCTCTATTAACTGAAACTTTCTAAGCATTTCGAAATATACTACTAGTCACAGAAAATAGTGCACCTTTTCAATTAAAGGCGCCTCTACATTTTTTATCCAATCGCGAAGGAGAATTGATCTGCGTGCATGAACATACTTTGGTCCATATTTTTTTTTATAAATGGATGAGTCAACAACATCCGGACTCTACATTCTTAGATGTACACAACCAAATTACTCCACGAGAGGGTGGAGTATTACAAAGAGGATAAAAAACGAATCCACAAGACAAGTCTCTAAATGAATTTCGAGTACTAAAGCAGATGATAAACGTGCTTCCACCCTCTGTTGGATATATATTACTGCTACTATTAAGTTTTGTGCGGTTTATGATACATTATTTTCTGGAGTCCTTTCTAATGCAAAAAGAATATGGAGCTTTCGCGAAGGTACGCTGTACGTACGTATGCGTAACTTTGTGGTGTTGAAAGATCGATCTGCTGGGATTCTTGTTTTTTCGTACTAATTTCGTTGTTTACGTCTCTGGCTGCGTATGCATATCAGCATATGGCCTGCTAAAATGCTGTCAGCAGTAGCTATCAAGGTCATGTAGCTAAAATGGTTGTAAATAGATCGTCGTTTCAGGTATTGACACACATCTTTTGCGATGACGTGCACGAATTGATCGATGCTCCATCGATCAGCGGTTTGAACGGGCAGGAGAATTGGAACAGTGCCTCTTTCCAGATTCATACCAGCATATTATATTATTGAATTGATGTTTCGAGAGAAAAGTGGCCGTCCAGCTAGGGACGGCAACGGCACAGGTAACCTAGGATTTGATACAAGTGGAGGAATAAACTACAGTACAGGCACTTTCGATCACGGAGGCGATAGCGATCAAATTAAAAGCGGTCCAGCAAATATTCTATGCTACTACGAGTTGTTGGATGGCTCAAGGAATTCATCTTGGCCTCATATTGGACTATTGCAAGGAGACGAAGAGATGGTCATCTAACCGGCCGTAACTATCCGTGCAGCTCATAGTTATCCATCTTCTCAGCACTAAGTTAACCAACGTACGCACAACTGTTTTTATTTCCCCCAACAGAAACCAAAACAAAAGGATACATTTGGCGATACCCGTTCCTTTTTTTCAATCAATTAGTACAAAGGTAACGTATGCACACACCAACTAACACCACACAAAACTACACGTGTGTGGTTCCTGCTTCCATATGTACTTGATCATCCACTGTAAGTAGGACAAGATCCTAAACTATTGGCCAGGAGATGAAACATACAAAGCAAGTCCGGCCTTCTGAATTTCTAATTAAAGAAAAGACAGAGTTTTCCGTAAACAACTCAGGTGATAACCTGATCCAGCTGCTGATCCACTCCCCTTTCGGCATATGCAGCTCCTAGATAACCCAAATCATGCACACACTGATGGAACTGATCCTCCACAACAAATGCAACACAATCCGTCGCCATGTGATTCACAAACTATCAGTACACATCTGCTTCCTTCTCATTGGTATAAACACATGTGGTTTATTACACAGGTAGTATATATACTATATTCCTGTACAGTACACTGATTGAATCAGTCACACCGTCAAATTATTGCGAGTCCGCCAAAGTCAGAGTCCAGCACGTAGCATGCACGCAGCAGTGGTCCTTGTTCTTCCATTTCTCCATCAGTGCCGTCTAGCCAGCGAGCGCGATCTGCAGCTAGCCGAAAGCAACGTCGTCGCTCGCCGCCCAGCGCACGCCTTGAGATGCGTGCAGCGGGCGCATCGCGCGCGCACGGATCGCGGCGTCCGTCGTGGCGCGAGTCGCGCGCGCGCGGCAGGGGTCAATGCGCGTGGGGCCCGAACCACCGACCACGATCCCGTCCCGGCCACACAACGGGAATCCTCCTCCTTTTTTTTTCCCCGTGGAACGCCCCGGCGAGCAGCAAAAATCGGCCCGCCTTTTTGGCGCGAGCGAGCGAGCGATCCTGGACCTTTATAAAGCGCGAGGCCTCGCCACGGGACGACCCCCTCCGAATCAGAACCGCGCGCCCCATTGGCTCGCGCACCGGCACCGGTCGCCCGCCCGCACCCTGCTCTGGCAAAGCCTCGCTCCCTCTCGGCGTTTTCCACGCGCGGCTTGGCTTCAAGCTCCTCGGTCGGTGCGCTTGGCAGCGGGCGGCGGCACTCCACACTCCACACACACACACACACACACACACACACCTAGATTGCAGCAGCTCGATCGGCGCGTTGGAGGCAGCAACTGGCAGAGATGGAGCCGGTGGGCAGGGCGGGGACGGCGGTGGAGGCAGCGGGCGCGGACGCGGCCGTGGGAGGGGCGGCTGGAAGGGCAAGGGCGTGACTGCCTCGGGCTCCGCCGCGGGGAGGCAGCTGGCGCCAGTTTTTAGAAGACGCGCCAGCGGCGGGCCGCATTGCTCCGGCCCCTGAAGAAGATCCGCAGCCCGGACCGCGGCCTCAACCGCTCCCTCTCCTCGCTCTCGTCGGCTCCGCCTTCCCCTGACTCGTCCTCTGTCTCCAACCCCTTGTCGCCGCCGTCGACGCGGCACATGTTTCCGTTCGCGTATGATCAGGCTCCTGCGGCATCCACGGCAGCAGTGGCGGCAGCGTCGGCACGGCTGGGTCGCCGAGGCTCCTGCCGCTGCTGCAGTACTCCAGCGTGTTCCAGCAGCCTCTGCCACCGCAGCAGCACCAGGCAGCCTTTGCAGCACCAGCAGATGATCTCCTTCGGAAGCAGCGAGCAGCCGCACCAACAGTTCGGGGCGGCGGCGGAGGCGGCTCCTCTGTTCCCGCCGCAGTTCCTGGCGCCGGGAGGCGCATCAGCAAATGCTGCTGCGCTACTGGAGCGAGGTGCTGAACCTGAGCCCGCGCGGGTTCCGCGGCGGCGAGGCCGTGCCGCCGGCGCTGTACCAGCAGCTGCTGCTGCGCGCGCCGGGCCCGCCCACCAAGCTCTACCGCGGCGTGCGGCAGCGCCACTGGGGAAGTGGGTGGCGGAGATCCGCCTCCCCGCGGGACCGCACCCGGCTGTGGCTCGGCACCTTCGACACCGCCGAGGACGCCGCCATGGCGTACGATCGCGAGGCCTTCAAGCTCCGCGGCGAGACGCCAAGCTCAACTTCCCGGACCTGTTCCTCGGCAAGGGTCGCGTCGGCGGGAGCGGCCGCACCAGCGCCAGCGCCGCGGCATCGTGCTCCTCCTCTTCCTCGTCCGCTCCGCCGACGCCGGACGACAGTCACGCGAAGCAAGCTCAGCAGCATGGCGGTGAGCAGCCGTGCAACAACGAAGCCAAGCCTCTGCTCCTGGAAACAGAGCAGGCGAAGAGCTCGGAACCTGAGCCAAATCCTCAGCTCCAGTCGGCCGACCACCAAGGCGGTGACGGCAACATGTTTCAGCCGTCGGGCGGCGTGTGGGGTCCGGCCGACGAGGCGTGGTTCAGCGCCTGGGGCCCGGGCAGCTCCGTGTGGGACTACGACATGGACAACGCCCACGGCCTCTTCCCTCCAGTCTCGCTTCGCCGGTGAGGCGACCGGCATGGACTACGTGTCCACCGCGCCGGAAGCACCGGCAGCAGGGACCGCCATGGCCACCTCTGCCTCCCCTGTCTCCTCTTCCTCCTCCTCCCCTCCCCGCAGTCCAACCTACATGTGGAAGGACTGGAGGCATCGCACACGATCTTCACGGGATGCACACAGGTTGCAGGTTTTAAGAGTCAGCTTGTGGCATCTCGCAGTACGATCGGCATTCACCAAGGCAGGAGCATCTGAAGGACCACCATTTTATCTGGACCTTTCCCTCTGACCACCATTTTCTCCTGATGAAACACCATAAGCAGTGGAATCCCAGCTGGATTTTTGAGGCTGGGGACAAGGATGGCCTCTATTTTCAACCGCCATCCTTGCTGATATTTCCATGATTCAACATGATCTTTTTAGGTAATTCTAGCATGTTTCCTTGCTGCATGATTTGTAGTTGCATAGCGGCATGAACTAGTCTTCTGTCTTTAGGGATCCTCATAAAGGCTTGGGAGAGGAGACGGGTTTTATGCTCTCCTCTGCTCTTAGCTGAGGTTTATGCCTTCATGTTTTCTGCACTTACTGCATTGTACTTGTACTATGGTGCCTACTGCATTGGATTTGGAATATATGTGTGTCATTGGTAAAACTATCTTTTATGTAGTGTCAGTTTCATGTTTAATGAATGGATTTCTAGTTGCTTTAAGAATCGGTGATGTACATTTTTTTCTTATCCTCGAATGCATATTATGTCCTCAAGTTTAACTGATCAATCACATGAGCATCTAAGAGCACTTTGTAAGCTTGAACAATATAATTTGCATTCGGACCTCATGGCCGCTTTAACAAAGTTGAGTACTTGTCAATATATATCGACATATATTTTTATGCTAACAGGAAATCGTCTAGACATAAAAGTTGATTCTTGTTGTAGTGTAACAAAGAGAGAGAGACTCAGTATGTAGCTCAAATCTGAGCCCGGACACTGGATAGTTTCCTTCTCTCTGGCCCAATAACAAGGCCTTAATATCGTGCCGGAGATGCAGTACTCCTATTTGGGCCTCCACCGGCATATAAAGCCCTAAAGCTCAATTCAGCCCGGTTGTTATACGCACTGACGGGAGAATCTCAACTGAACAAGTCCACCTCCACCAGTTCGACGCGTTCGTTGCGTTGCGTCGCCAATCATGTCGCGGCCGCCGTCGCCGATGCTCTCCGTCCCGGAGAAGAAGACCGCCGCCGCCGAGCTCTTCCGCGACCGCCACTTCTTCGGCGCCGCCTCCTTCACCGAAATCCGCGACGCCCGCGCCGCCGTCGCCGTCCCGAACCCGCAGGCCCAGCCACCGGCCTCCCGCCGCGCGCTCCTCCTCCGCTACCACCGCCTCCTCTTCTCCGCGCGCGACGACCCCTGCGCCTTCGACGAGACGCTGTCCTTCACCTGGCACGATGCGTTTCCGCACCCACCTGAAGCACGCGGCCGCCTCCCTCCGCTTCGAGAAGGCCGCCCTCGTTTTCAACGTCGGCGCGGGCCGCCTCGAGGATCGCGGGCGGCCGTGAGCCGCGCCACGGAGGAAGGGGTGAGGGCGGCGTGCGGGGAGTTCCAGCGCGCCGCGGGGCGTTCCGCGCGGTCGGGGAGATGATGGAAGAGGAAGAGGCGACGACGGTGGATATGAGTTCTCAGGCATCGGCGATGCTGGAGCGGCTGATGCTCGCGCAGGCGCAGGAGTGCTGTTTCGAGCGCGCTCTCGCCGCGGGGAAATCACCGCCGGTGTGCTCCAAAGTGGCTAGGCAGGTGAGATTTACTGACTGCACGCACTGTCCTGTTCCTGTACATTCCTCTCGTTATGTTTCTGTTGAGGGTTTTAACTGCATTGCGCGTTGCACAACTTCAGAGGTCAAATTCTTTTGCAAAATACAGAAATGGGCTTCTAACAGTTTATGACTAGTGGCTGATCGAAGTTTGATGAAAATCCTTTTGGGTATTTTAAGATGAGAAAATGTATGTTAAAAGCAAACACTGAAAAAGATGGTAGGAGTAGGCTAATTGTTCTGTTGATCAAATGAGGAACTGAAGATGGTAGTGCTCCAGTGCTCCCCAAGTATATTTGCCAGGTTGGTCTAGAAATATGAATTCGAAATGTACATGTTCCCTTTTGAATGAACCCATGACAATGTGATAGGGATTAGAGGGCGTAAATGTTGATGCTTTGGAAATTCACATTAGTTTAATTGCACTTTAATTGTCCCCTTTATTTTTGAATCATATAACATATCCAAATAGAATCAGATGATGTCCCGGACAGAAAATTTGACTTATACATACTCGCTGCTTTCCAATTATATACTTTTGACCAAGTTTGTTAATGTATTTTTCTCTAAGTTTGAAAATTTGACTTAGGACAAGGCTAAGTGAACTGTAATTTGGAATGGTGCAGTAGTCAGTTACCTTTTCCTGTCCGAAATATGATCTCATTATGACCGGAGGATAACAAGGCATCAACCTGTCACTATATGTAAACTAATGACTAAAAATCTCACTTGGCTAGCCAACTTTTCCTGCCAAATCTTTGGCAAGGCAAATTTTGGTAGTGAACCAAGCAGGCCCTATAATTCTATAGGACCATAACACTGTTCTATAATGAAAATGAATGTCATTTGGTTTATTAAATACCTAAATGATTCTGTCATTGTTCCAGTAGTATGTTGCTCATTTTTATGTTTCTTGCATGCATATTTACTTTATTAATCACTGCAACACATAAAACAAACCTAATCGGAAAGGTTGGCTAGCCAAGTGAGATTTTAGTCATTAGTTTACATATGGTAACAGGTTGATGCCTTGTTATCCTTGACAGGTTTAGATTTTTGTACTACTAGATATCTTCGTGGATTGGCGAACACACCAAACATAAAAGAACTAATCTTTTAAATCCAAGGTTGAGGGTTACAAAACATGTGTCTGAGGAATTACATTCAAACTTAGGTGGTTTAGTGTACATCAAATCATCCGGTTCAGGAAGTTTGGGGATTATACCTGTTCTTAAAGCCAACAAGATGATTGAAATATTTAGAAAATATCCATCTACTCTTTACAATTACTATGTTATGGGATGCGCATCGTAGGCAACATCTTGAACTTTAAAGCTTAGTTTGGTCGGGGGAATGAAATTCAGAAAGAGAAAGGAACTTTATAGAGACTAAAGTAATTCAATTTTGTTTTATCGACTAAAGGTTAGCTTGAACTATATGGACAGTTCTGATTGAAATCTAAAGGAGAATAGAAACTAAAAGTAAATAAATGGATGATCCTAATTTCCCAAATTGATGACTAATATCTAGTTGATGGTGCTACTTCTATTTTTTGTGCCTTCTGTGATGGTACTAGTTAGCATGCATGCCACTATTTATCGTTTTAGTAGAGCGACAAAATGAATACATATGTTTGCACATTGCTCGGCATTCAAGAATTCTATATTGTTTCTTGTGTGAAAGATCTTGGTGGATTGGTGAACACACCAAACATAAAAGAATGAATCTTTGTAAATCCCAGGTTGAGGGTTACAAAAACATGTAGAAGAAATTACATTTTGAATAGATAAAGTAGAAGTGGATTTTGAGTGTACGTCCAAACCATTGGTTCTAGAAGTTTGGGGATTATAGCTGTTCTTAAAGCTAACAAGTTGATTGAGATATTTAGACAATGTCCATTACTCTTTCCAATTACTATGTTATGGGATGCACATCGTAGACAACATCTTGAACTTTAAAGCTTTGTTTGGTCAGGGGAAAAAAATTCAGAAAGGAAGAGTAACTTTATAGAGACTAAAGTAATTCAATTTTATTTTGTCGACGAAAGTTTAGCTTAAACTATATGGTTCTGATTGTAATTTAAAGGAGAATAGGACTAAAAAGTAAATAAATGGATGATCCTAGCTTCCCAAATTGACGACTAATCTCTAGTTGATGGTGCTACTACTATTTTTGTGCCTTCTGTGATGGTACTAGTGAGCATGCATGACACTGTTTATCATTTTATTACAACGACAAAATGAATACATATGTTTGTACGTTGCTCAGCATTCAAAAAGTATATATCATTTCTTGTGTGAAAAAAGCCATTCAAAAAAGGCTAAACTCTTATGTGTCTGGCTATATGCAGGCTGCCCTGTACTATGAAGAAGCTTATGCTGCATTAGTTGCTCCTCCGCTGCAGAACCACTTTGAAAGATCATGGGTATCCCATATCCAATTGAAGGCTGCTCTGTTCAATGCAGAAGCTTGCTATAGGCACGCTATTGAACTCCATGGGAAGACAGAAATTGGTGAGGAGATATCTCGATTGCAGGTCGGAATTAAGGCACTTGTGGATGCAAAGCGAACTGCAAGAGGTGCTCCCGGACCCCTGTATGACTGTGCTTTCAAACTAGAACAAGATATGAACAAGAGCTTGGAGACAGCGAAAGAGGAGAATTATCGTGTATATCTTTTTCGCATTCCGGCTGCTGAAACATTGGCCTCTCTACCAGCAGCTTCACTCGTCCGTTCTGCATCCTTGAGTGAGATCTTAGATCCAAAGACAGAAAACAGCACTCAATCTCCATAAACGGATGCTTTGGATATGGTAAAATTATGGAACGGTACGGCATAGTTGCATTTGCATGTAAAGATTTCCCTCCATAGCAGAATTTGTAGGGTTGATAATGTTCATTATCATTCTTATTTTGTTGTTCTGCCGGAGTCTATATAGGTGCACAATTGAGCTGATGATATTTGCGTTTGTGATATGTTATGCTGCCCTTGGTTAGGAAAATTTTGCTCCTAGATTTTATTTGGTGCTGTTCAACTTGAAGCTGTCATCAGTTCTACAAAGGCTGTTCTGTTGGGGTTTTAAGCCAAATGAGCTATGCGAACTCTATTCTCTGTGTACAAATAGCCTTTTTCTTGTTATTATGGTTTCGTTATAGCAATGCAAATAATGCAATCGTCAGTGGTATGTTTGGTTGATGCCTAACTTTGCTGCATCTAAGATTTGGTGAAATGTAGCCAACAAATCGAGCACAGCAGAAATGACCAAGGATTTTTCCAGGTGCCCGCTGTCAGGTATGGATGGCAGCGACCCCGGCGGCAAGTGGCCGAATAGAGCCGGCGCCACGTGGTGAGCCCGCGAAGTTGAAACCAAGTTGAAACCGTGAAGGTGCCTTGCCACGCGCCCATGCCAAATCGTCGCCGTCCCCGTCCTCGCCTGCCCGGGCGCCCCGGACGGGCGCGGCGAGCAGAGCAAACCACAGCCAGGCGTGCGCTCTCGCCTTATCCAGTTGATTTCCGCGCTAGATGCTGTGCAAACTCGCCAGCATTTCCCGAGGCCCAAACGAACCAACCTGGGTCGAAGGCATACGCAACTCGCAGTCGCAGCGGCCGTCCGCTCCCTCCGCCTTTCGTTTGCCCCGCGCCTCTATCCTTTCCTCACCTCTCCCGCGCCCACCACCTGTTCGACCCAGCACCGACCGGAGTCCGTCTCCCCATCCTCCACCCGTCCGCCCGCTCACCGCAAACCCCAATGGCGACCGCCACCGCGTCCGTGGCGCCGCCGTCCACCTCCACCTCCTCGGTCCTCCTGCACCGCCGCCTCCCATCCCCGTCTCCCGCGTCCGCCCGGCTCCCCGGCCCGCGCCCGCGCCCGCGCGCGCCTGCTCCTCCAGGTGGCGCTCACCAACGAGGTGACCTCGGAGGACGACGTGGCGGCCGAGGAGGCCGCGGCGGCGCCCAAGATCGGCAGGCGGGTGCGCGTCACGGCGCCGCTCCGCGTCTACCACGTGCTCAAGGCGCCCGACCTGGACATCCAGGGCATGGAGGGCGTCGTGAAGCAGTACGTCTGCGTGTGGAAGGGCAAGCGCGTCACGGCCAACCTCCCCTTCAAGATTGAGTTCCAGCTCGATGTCCAGGGCCAGCCCAAGCCCGTCCGGTTCTTCGTCCACCTCCGCGAGGACGAGTTCGAGTTCGTCGATGAGGAGTGACGGCGGCGGCGGCGTCGTTCGTCGAGTTAGCGTTCCATCGTTCTTTATAGAATAAGAATAAGAATCATGGCCGCGGCGGTCGCTTGTCTATATTGTTCCGAGCTCGTGAGGCAAATGCTTGCTTACTCGCTGTTCAGGCTCTTCCTTCCTCGTTCGGTTCAGCATCTGTTTTTCAGCTGTGGGGAATTGTTCGGATGTTGGTGATCATCGATAGTTATAATAGTGATAATTTTGCCGCTGTTTCTTGGCTATGCTCACTGTGCTTAGTTATCTTGCTCATGACTCTTCCAAGAAATTCGTTTGTCTGGTCGGTACGACGGTACAAAATGCATGTCAACTTGGAATTCTTACCTCCGGCTATAGGACGATTTCAATTTTGTTCCTTTCACATAACGTTTTAACATCAAATCATCGCGGCATATATTTATCTAAGGTCCTCTTTATCCCAGTGCTAAACTTTAGCATTTTTTTTTTAGCACTGTGACCCAACACAGGAAAGCTAAAAGTGTTCTAAACCCTACAACATAAGCTAAAAACTTTAGCACTCAAGGAGGTTTCAGTGCTACACGTGGCCATGTATCCAACACGGCAACACCCCCTAAGAACTGGCAAGGATTTATCTTATCTTATGCATAGTCTAATCTTCAACACAGAATGAATCCCTTAACGCAATAGTTATCCTAGATGCTAAACGACAGTCGGTCATTTGCCCTTTAGTCACTATTCGACCTAAAGAGCCACTTAAACGGGCAAAAAAAAAAAAAAAAAAAAAACAATTCCCGGACTCGTAGCCTCGGATGACCACCACATCGCTGCAATGCCACTGTTCAGTTCACTGTTTTATCACTTTTCCGTACTACCTTAGCCACTCAGACCTTTCGCGGTGAACTACCTGAGTGGTGCTTGAAATCACTTTTTGATCTTTGGGCATCACTTGGAGTGATGCTTCAACATTGCAATATGTGGTGCTACTTTTAGAAAAATTGGGAGCGGTACATGTGATGCACCAGTGCTTTGCTCTGTAAAAGCTGATGAAAGTAATGCTCGGGTCTCACTTCTCTTTCTTGTGTTGTTGTGAAAAGCTGATAAAAAGTACTTGGTTCTGCATGTTTGGAGAGGATACAAAGTCCTCTCTTGCCATTTCTATCTTGCCATACATGTCTACATATTTTTCTATATATATATATACTAGCACGTTTGATTACTCAATTATTTTTTTAAATTCATATGATAAGACTCTATTGTTAATGGCGCCCTAATAGATGAAATCCCGGTCGTAGATTGAGGCGGTACTCGTATCCTCCCTAAAAAAAAAAAGTGTATTGGTATCCTGTGAACCAGTTTCTAATGGAAATTTGTACCGAGATTAAAAAAAAAAAAAACAGAACATAAATATAGGCCATGGGCCTCAGGTTTTTAAGCCTTGTACAACTGGGACCTCGGCGGCTCGGCCCGTTCCCATTTTCCAGCCTACCAGGGTTTTAGGCGGCTCTTATACCTGTCTCTCCGCCGCCGCCGGCTACCCGAGCCCTATCTCCCCGTCGGCGGGGCTAGGTTCATCACACCTTCCCGTTCTCCTATGCACGCCGCCGCGCGCAGAGGCACGGAACGCCGGTCTTCGAGCAGCAGCGGCGGCGGCTTCAAGGCGTCGAGCAACAAGGGCAAGGCATCGGCTGTTGGCGCAGGCACGCAGCCAACGGAGGGGGCACGGCCACGGGGCGGCGTGCATTCCGCTCACCCGTGAAGCCACGTCGTGGTCACTTTCCCCTAGTCGCCAATCGAACCTACCAGTTTCAATCAGAGCCTCCTCTCTCGCCATGGAGGCCTCCGCCGCAGCTCAAGGTAGATCTGCTGGGAGTAGGACGGCGTACGCGAGGGCAGAACTCGAGGCGCTCAGGGATGCCCCGTCGAAGGTGGCTCACGCGCGGCTGTGGGCCGACGTCCGCGCTGCCCTCGCCGCCTCCGGGTTCGCCGGTGAGTACGACGGGCTGCTCGAGGAGGACGTGAGAATCAGGAGGGGTAATAGGGGGGTGAAGGCAATGGGCGTGAGGAAGTGGCCTGAAGAGGCGGCGCCGGCCCGGTTCTTGGGTACGTTTCTTCCTATTCTCGCCTCCTAGAGAAGAGCCTCTCTATATCATTCTTAATTGATAGGAATAGAGAATTTGGTGTGAAATACCTTTCAATACCTTCGTTAGGTGGGTCTCTGAATATTTTCGTCCTCTATTGGTATTTTTAGCGAGCCAATGACACAGAGAGTGGAACATATAGAGCGATTTTTATTCTAATGACTCCAAAAATGATCTAGAGAATTGAGAGTGTTTAAAAATTAAAAAGGACTCGAGATGCGCTTACAAACTTGCTTGTAATTTTCTTAGGTGTATTCATTTGTTGTATGATCCCTTGTAGGTGCGGCAGAGATTGTTCCACACAGAATTGGGGATCTACGGTTTGTCACCAACACGGCTTTGAATCTGCTCATGGCCATACTGGGGCGTGTGGAGTGGTTGAAGAGTCGTTTCATCAAGGTGAAGATGTGGAATATGAAGATGACAGTGACGATGACTATGAAGGAATTTTGAAGCCTGCATTTGCTGTGGATGGAGATCCAGATTTTGAGTCTGGCGAACCTCTTGATGGCTTTGAGTACCTTCGGCGTGTCAGGTATTCTTTGCTCTGGTTTCCTCTGATTTACAGGATCCGGACATGATATTAAGTTGCCAAACAAAGATTCATATTACTGGAGCTCATCTGTGCACGATTAATTGTGTCCTGTAGTTGTTTAACCTGGCCACTTACTATTGTTACAAGTCTCTATTGCATGATGCAACACCCTAGTCTTGCATATGCCTTTATTTATTTTCTGGCCATTAAGGACCTTTTATATGATTCAGTGTTGAATTGATGAATATCCATTATCTTAGTGAGATCAATATCTCTTACAATCAGGTTTAGTAACTGTGACTTCAACATATGAACAAATTTGAATTATAGTAAAGTGATATTTAAATACTAGGATTTCTCCATATGAGCTTATTTTGGTGAAGCTTACCAAATGAGACAATGGTTAGAAAATACAATGTCAAACTATGTGACTAGTTATATTTGCTAAATTCGATCCCCCAAACCTACCAACAATATATAAGGTGGGGAGCTCAGTTTTCTATTATTTTTGTTAGATATACTTCCGTAATCATCAATTGGCTTACCAGAAAGCATTACTTTGACTATGACACGAAAACGTCTGTTTGCAGGTGGGAAGCTAAACAAATTCCTAGAGTGAAGGTGGCCAAGATATATTCAAGTGCAGCTAGAAATGAGCAAACTCCTTATATGCCAGAAATTCCGGACATACCAAAGTGCTTACCTGATTTGCGCGTCAAAACAATGGGAGGACACATTTATCACCCACTTTGCAGAAACCAGGATGGTAAGCTATCTTTGTGTGGGTCTAAAGATTCAAATATTTCTAACCACATTTCAGTTGTCTTTATATTTCTCATAATTACCTTCGCGCTTTGCATAGACAACCCTATGTTTGTTAAATTGCTTCTAACTTGTTGACATATCATTTTTTTTAAAAAAGAAACGTATGTTGACATATTTTGCTATTTTGTTGTCCACTTTACCCTTAAAATTTGATTGGCACAAGTCTAGAGCAATTGCAAACATGTCCTATGATTCAATATGTTACTTCATTGGGCAAAAACTTCTTTTCTTATCTAACCTGTATGTTGGAATAATTCTGTATGTTATTACTGTATGGTTTGTTCTGTTGTCACATAAATTACTTTATTTTCATGGTGGGACAATCCGACAATGGTCATCCTTTGTTCATAGGAAGAGAAGTATTAAAAAAATTGCATCCTGAAAATCTGACAGCTATTGTACTGATAGATTGTTATTAATGTTCTGATGTCTGTTTTCCCATTTTGCTTGCTTTTTTGTACGATACAATGGTGAACGCTCCTTGTCCTCTAAGATGCAATCCACAATCTGTGTGCTAAAACAAACAGGGACTTAATCTGTGTCTTCAACATATTAAATAAATGGTAGTATGTGTCATGAAGCCAACAATTGTACCATTAGTAGGATTTCTTTGATGCAAGTCCTAGTAAGTAAGACCATACCAGTTAATCTTGAAACAAGTACTCGCTGGTTTGCAGGATGAAAAATCTGACAACACAACCACGCAAGCATTTTGTGCCCTTTTAATTTTGTTGAGACTGCCATTTAATAAATCATTATCAAAAAGGTTCTTTCTTTTTTTATTTGCAATAACTTACCAGTTTTTCAATTTGAATGCTTGACTGCCTACCATCTTCTGCATATTTACCTTATTCACAACGTCTACTAATTATATGAGATTACTATTTTCCTCAGGTTCTCTCTGAGCTTGAGAATTCTGATGACCCATCTGTATCTAGCGCGAGCGACACAAAACCTCAACAAAACCTGGCAGCAGATCGGAGCCACAAACTGAACCGACACTGACAATGATGCGCAATATGGATGCAGTTTCAAGAGCTGCGACACTTAGGAACTACATCGATATGATTCAAAGCTTGGATACACTATCAAGGAATAACTGTCTGTGGCTCTTTGCACTCTGTGTTGCCATTCACACTCCTTTGGACGCGGAGACGTGTGCCTCACTGAGGTCCTTGCTGCGCAAGTGCGCCAGCATCCTTGCCACCAAGACTGAGATGGACGATGAAGTCGTAATGCTGAATATACTGATGACCATTTCAGGAAGGTATTTTGGACAGGGTGAGAAAGCAGTTGAATAGGTGGTCAAGATAACACCATTGTGGAGCTGCATTTTCACTGATAGTTTGATGTCAGAATATATACTATTTTGGACGGGTTGAGAACAACAGTTGAATAGGAGATCAAGATAACACCATTGTGGAGCTGCATTTTCACTGATAGTTTGTCTAGAATATATGCCATATATAATTATATACGTGAAAAGCTGTATTTCATTTTCTTGAAATTGCTAGTAGGTTACTGCACTCAAAGCACCTACGGTGTTGCCCGCATCCGGGAGTGCAGAAGCAGGGGGCATAAGCTCGTTCAGGTCGGCATCAAACAACAGAGCCGGTCTCGTGAAAAAGAGGTCCCACTAGGTAAAGCAGACACGCTACTAATCCTCAGAAAAACAATTCCACCAGTCTTCTCGTGCCAGCCTTCTCGCGCGCACATCGTGGCCGTTGGCTGTCGCCCATCCTCACCCGCCCAACCCAACCGACCCTCTAGACTAAGGGCTTCCCCAGTTGGCTGTCGCCCATCCTCGCCCGCCCAGCCCAACCGACCCTCTAGACTAAGGGCTTCCCCAACGTAGTCATATGGCGTGCCGCTCCATCCTCCACGTCTTCACCATCCTCCATTTCACACCGGATAGTGGCCTTGCGGCATGTCAAGGACTCTTGCAAAGAAGTCGATGACTTCACTGCTAAACGTTGCAAGCAACATTCGGCGGCGTTGTGGCAAGGAAGCCACACGGAAGTGACTCACACGGCACATCTTGTGCGGCGAGAGGCCCGGAAGGAAGTAGCGGAATTAACTAGGTTAGTCGACAAGGTGAGCACATGATCTAGCCATAGCCTTTCTCGGCGGTTGAGGTGGCCTTCCACGGTAAGTGCTCTGATGATGGTGGTTAGGATGGCCACCGCCAAGAAGGGGGAGGTGAGTCGGGAGCATCACCCGTTTGGGGGTTGGGTGAGGGCTCATCGTATGTTGGCCTTATAGTGGGGGCGCGAGATTCTCTAACTTCTTTGAAGGTAAGTCGGTGACTTACCCCATGCCCGATGCCCTCCATTCCAAATCCAACGGGTGATAGAAGAAAATGACTTTCCCACCACGGATAAGAAAGGCCAGATCTTTGCTAATATGGCCCAACATGGTTGGCTGCCCTGGTGGCCGCCAACAAAAGCGCGGAAATTGTTTTGCCAAAAATTTTGTTGACGGAGAGGAAAAACATTCTTTTTAACCGTTTCATTGAAAATTCAAAACTAGATACTGCTCCAAAAAAATAGAAAGCCGATCACTTGTGTCCCCGTGATTAAGAGGATTAAGATTAAGATCACGTGATTAGGAGGATTTGACAAATCTCTTTTCCTTTTCATAGATTAATTAATAACTAATTAAAGAATCTATAAAAAATGGATCAGATTTAATTAAGATATTTACTTCCTAATATGTAAAGAGAATAACATAGCATTGCCCATTTAAAATACTTAGTAAAATACTCATTTAATTCTGCCATGAAAATATTTAGTTTTTTTTAAAGTATAAATACTTAATAAAACTTTATGTTATCTCTCGGTTTCATAGATAATAATCCTAATTTGGGCTGTACTTGGGCCAGAACCACAGCTGGGCTTTGCTACTTGGGGTAGAAATGTTGCTTCTTCTATGAGCCATTGGATGTGGAATGGAGGACATCGGGCATGGGGTAAGTCACAACCGACTTACCTTCAAAGAAGTTAGAGAATCTGCGCCCCTTATGGTGTGTGAGATCCACTTTAAAAAACATAAGAATCTTAATACGCTCCTGATGCCCTTAGACAGAACGTGTTATGGGCTTTCTACTAATCGCCTACACTCACAATGAGTGTCGTTAGTCAATTAGTTTACCTAGAAAACAATGGAAGTGTGGGATTAATGCCTTGATGTTAAGACTAAACATTTCCCCATTAGATTAGGGATGATGAGTAAAAATCAATTTTGGTCCTCTTTTGAATCTTTGGAAAGCTTCTATAAGAAACTATTGGAGAGAGGTAAATTAAGAGATTTATGTATTCGTGTGTTTGGAGCGAGAAAGCAGAGCAGAAACATGCTTGACGCATTCTTCAACAATCTGCAGTGCTAAGATAGGCTGATAGGCTTGTTGCAAGCATGCGCTTGTGATTTCCACGTGACATTGGATGTGGTGACAATGCGCCGTGGTTAACCACCCGTTATCCTTTCCTTTTTGCGTTAATTAATATAATCTCTCTATTCGTGTGACAAGGTTGCAATGAACTTGACACTAGTAGTACGTTTTTTTTTTTTTTTTTTTTGACAACACACTAGTAGTACGTTGAAAGGCATCGAAAGCAGTGCGTTGTGCAGAGGTCATGAGAAGCACAAGCCAGGGGCCAGCCTTTTCCTCGTGTGTTGGTCATAAAGAAAACAGCACGCCTCCTTTCCTCTTCGCGTTTTCATTTTCACTTTCACCCTTTGATGAAACAAAGCCCTCCAAGGCTGCTGCTCCATCTTTTTGGGGACTAGCCGCTGGGAAACTGAAGTCAAATTCGATATTTGGAGGGATGCTGCACCACGAACCTGAAGTCAAATTTGATATGTGGAACCTCCCGAACCTGAATTCTCAAAAATAGACTGACCATCATGTAATGGTATGGTATCTGAATGAAAAATTGAAATCCAAACATAGGTCGCGGTTTTACAGCCTGCGCTGCGCAGGGACCGTTCACGCGCGCGCGCGCAGCTCCAACTCATTCACCGGGGCCCGTGTGGAAGTTATGGTGGCAGTACGTAGTACGCTACGCAGTGCAGGCATGAATTAGCGGCCGGCATTGGATCCGGTTTGTATCACATGGTCGCTCGCTCGCAACCTGAGAGAGAGAGAGACATGGGCGGACACGAGTTGAAGGAGCCGTCAGAAGAATCATCGTCGCATCTCTCGCCGTATTATCCTGCCCGGTTTGCTGACGCGGTGAGCTGCTGATCACGTGCAGATCCGATCCCATCCCCCCGTCCCTTGCGGACGGATGGATAAACGTAAGGCGGATGGATGCTTGGTTGCTTGCTGCTGATCCAGCCGACGGCATGCACCTGCTTGCCCCTCCAACGGTCGGCTCAGGTTCAAAAAGCAGTAGAGACGCAGGGTGAAGGGGAGGAAGAGATCGCAACGGTCAGCGGCTCTGTCGTCGCAGGTGGGTGGGCAGCACGGCAAAAGGAATCCGGTGGAATCTGCGCGCCCGCACCGATCGCTCCGCTCGTAGCCGTTGGTCGTTGTGAGGTGAGGCTTGCGCACGCCACCAGCACAGCACGAGGTGGCCGGATCGATTCAAACCAAACGTACCTGCTCCCCTCCCCCTGCCCTGCATTTGAATCGCAGTGCCGTTGCACCATCCAGCTGCAACGACCATGCATCCTGACCTGACGAAGGGCCTGCACGAGGCAGCACGTACGTAACCAGGGTTGACCAGCTCTGGGCTGCAGAATTGGCATCCATCATCGACCTCGCAAACCTTTCCTGTGCATCATTACCCGTCTCAATGACGATTAGCAGCAAAGCACAGCACGTCAGTAGCAGTACCAGATGAAGTCATCACGTAGCATTAGCAAGCAGTTGACACGCGTCTCTGATGTTGCTGATGCTTGTTAGTACAACCCTGAACATTTTTGAAGACGAGATGATTGATGAGATAATCAAGACCCAGGCTGGCCCCGCGATGTTTGTAACGGATAGCGTCCCCACCAAGCCGCCGGTCCAACTCCTAGAACATATTTCTCCTAGACCGTCCAGTACCCTCCCCTCGGTCTCACCCGTCGGTCCACAGCACCGTGACCAGCCAACGCTGCCCCCCCACGTGCGTGCGTGCGCGCACGAGCCTCAAGGCGATGCGATCCGCGAGAGAGGATTTGAAATCCCCCTCGTCTCGCATCACACACCATCTCAGCCTTTGCTCATCAGGGTACAGATTACGGAGTACTAGCACAGAGCACAACACATAATTATTTCGCTAATCACACCTCCCCACGCGTGCTTAAATACCACCACGTCACAGTCCAACGCACTCTTCCACTCCCAGCTCAGCCCGGCAGCTCCAGCCTCCACCTCGCTCGCAGTCGCAGGCCGCCGGAGCTCCTGCCACGCAGCACTCACTCACCAGTCACCACACCACCTGAAGCCCCGCCATGGGCCTTTGCTTCAGCAAGAAGAAGCCACCGGCCAAGCCCGGGAGGACCGCGGCGGTGGTGTCCGACGCCAAGGCCAAGAAGCCGCCGCCGCCGCCGCCGCCGCAGCAGAAGCCCAAGAGGGCCGCCGCTGCGGGGAGGCCGCGGCGACGGCGAACAAGGCCGCGGTGTTCGTCGTGAGGCCGGGGTCGTCGTCGGCCCAGCCCCCGCGGCGGCGCCCGGGGGAGGATCCGAAGAAGAAGCGGTCGTCGGGGTCGCAAGAGCCGGCGGCGCCGAAGCAGCTGCCGGTGGTGCTGGTGCCGTCGGCGCCGGTGCGCACCTCGAGCTGCACCAAGGAGGAGGTGGACGCGATCCTGATCCAGTGCGGCCGGCTCAGCAGGAGCTCGTCCGGGGCCGGGAGGGCGGCGTCGTCCGGTGAGACGGGAGGCGGTGGCGGGCACCGCAGGAGGCGGTCGGGGTCCAAGCGCAGCTACGACTTCGATCAGGCCGGTGCCGGTGGCGCGGACGAGGAGTGCGACGACTGGGAGAGGCACGGCGCGGCGGCCGTGTCCAGGCCGTCGCCGCACCGGGGCTCGCCGCAGAGGAAGCGGTCGGGCAGCCGTGAGAGGACCGGGAGTGGGAGTAGTGGGAGCCGGAGGGCCAGCCGGTCGCCCGGGAGACGCGCGGAAATTGGCGCTGCGGCCTCTGTGGCCACGGCGGGCTCCGGCGGCAGTGACCGCGTGAGGCAGCAGCAGCCCGGGAAGATGGTGTCGGTGCCCGCGAGGGAGAAGGGGCGCGCGCCGTCGCCCGCGGCCGCGGCCGCGTCGGGGGGAGAGGTGCGCGTCGCCGAGATCGAGCTCTCCCGCGAGGCTGGCGCCCGGGAATGAGAATGCTGGAGGCGGAACGGCGCCGGTGCTGAGCCGGAGCTCGTCCAGGAGGAACGAGCAGTCTCCGTACAGGCGCAACCCCATGGCCGAGCTCGACGAGAACTCTCTCCGTAACAACAGCAACCACAGTGCCAGGCCGCAGAAGGTAAAGATCAGTCAAAACTTGAATTTTTCACTTCAGTTATTAGTGCAATTCTACTGTACCATTCGCTCAAAACTTTTTCTGTGACTCAGAAATCCACTGAAACTGCCGTCGCCGCCACGCCCAAGAAGGTTACGGCGGGGCGTGGGAAGGAGCCGGCGGCGGCGGTGCCAAGCAGCTGCAAGCCGGAGATCGCAGAGGACGCCGCCGTTGCTGTTGCGGCGTCGTCAGAGACGAGAGAGCAGTCGTCGAAGACGACCACGACGCGCACGGTGAGCATCGTGGCGGAGAGCCTGACCCAAAGCCAAAGGCCCGGTGCGGCGCAGGCGGGCTGCCGATCGCGGCGGGCGTCGCGCGACTTTGACCAAAACCCCGGCTCGTACACCACCCAGCTGCTCGAGGACATCCACAACTACCACCAGCAATCCACCAGCTCCGCAGCTCCCCCCGCCACGCCGGCGACGCCGTCCTTCTCGCTCCCGGCGTGCGTCGCCAAGGCCTGCTCCATCGTCGAGGCCGTGGCCGACCTCAACTCGTCGTCGTCCGAGAACCGCACCTACGACTACGAGCCTGGCCACCCGCCGACGACAAAGGCTCCGTCAACGCGCCGGCCGGCAGCGACGGCTTCGTCGAGCCGAGCGCCGCCGCGGCCGCGGCGCGCAAGCACCACCTGCTGCCGGACGTCCGCGGGGAAACCGAGCCTCAGGAGTCAGCCGGGAGCAACAGCGTCTCGGGCCACCCGTGGACGCCCTCCTGGGAGCCCACCTCGGTCGAGTCCTCGGACCGGACGTGGAGCACCGGCGACGAGGTTGTGGAGCAGTCCGGCGGCAGTCACGGCGGCCGCTGCAGCCCGATGAACAGGCCTCGACAGAGCAAGCAGAGGCAGTCCCAGCACGAACTCAGTGGCCGGTCACGCGCCGGCTCTGGAAATGGTAGCGGCCAGCACCGTGGACGCAGCGCTCATCGTGGCAGCGGCAGCGTGGCGAGCGGCCCGGTCTGGTGTTCGCGTCGCCTCGGCGAACTCGTAGAGTTTTTAGTGGATAGGAATTGTAAGCCGAGGCATGGTCTGATTGTATTTTGGTCCATCTAGGTGGTGATGGTGGCAAGATGGATTGCTGCTCCACATATGTGTGTGTGTGTGTTTCTTTGTTAGCCATACATGGTTCAGATGTGATTCATGGTGTGACATTTTGCGCACCATTTCATGCATGTTGGTTTGATCAGACCATCACAAGGTTGCTACTTTACAGAACAGGGATGGATCTCCCTCCCGGTAATCACAGAGTTGTTTTGGCATTAAAAATCATGTTTTCGAACGCATAGTCCCTGATCATCAATAGGGTAGTATGCTAATGCAAACTAACAATTTCTCAAATATTGGTATAAAATGTTTTATAATTTGTGTCTCCTGTGACGAGGAACAAGTTGTGAGCTTTTGGGAACAAAAGCTGAAGTCCAAAAGCTAAACCCATACAACCCCTTAATCATACTCCAACATGTTCAATCAAATACATTACCCCATCCTACCCCCAAAACGAATGTAATTGTAAGCTGATGACAAGTTTTATAGAAAACAGTATCAATATATTAATATTTACAAATAGATTTACTATAAAAACATATTCTATAATTAATCTAGTGATATTTACTTGTCATCTAGTAGTAATCTGTTGAATTTGATCCAACTTGATTTCTTTACTCCTTAGAAATTGCATCTTTTGGGGATCGACTGAGTACCTGTTGGGATTTGGCTTCGGCAGGAAAGCGACGTCCCAAACTTTGGAGTCAAATATTTTTAACAAATAACATTTTTGTTCAAACTTCAGTAGGATTAGTGCGAGGATGATCATTCGGCTTCAGACGAGGCTATGCTCCAACCCTTCATGATTCTTGGAAAGTTTACAAAGACAAAGTAAGCACTCTAGCGAAGACAAGAAAATGCAAGATAAGATAAGGAGGAAGCGAAGCCAACCAAGAGCGAGGGAAGAGAATTCACTGCATATGAATTGTTAGTTCAAATATAAAGTAAAATATCTATGAATTTCATTATTGTAAACTATGAAGCCGGTTCCCTATAAATACACATGTACCGTATGATATATGAAAATGGATGGTTCCATTGTACAGTTATATCATTCCAGTTGCAGTACCTGATAATGATCATCAGATTCTGCATCTGTGTAATAAGAATAGAGTAAAGTATTAAGTACTCTATTGAATTTATTTCAACGCAGAAGCTTTCGTAGCTCAGTTGGTTAGAGCACCCGTTTAGTAAGCGGGAGGTCTTGAGTTCGACTCTCAACGAAAGCAAATTATTTTTTGTTTATGACCAAATAAAATCCAACTTTTTTGTTTAAATTTTTCATATATTTTGTCATACCTATAATAAAACCCTATTTGGGAGATTTGGTAATTTATGTGCCTTGAGCTCGACTTTGGTGATTTCTAGGATGAATCTTGTATTGGATTGCATAGGAAATCTATCATGTTTGGATGAGTTCCTAGGATTCTGAGATTCTTTTTTATCGGATTTCAGCTTCTTTTTTTGGACAATAAAATGACAACAAATCATTTTAGATGAAATTTGGCAACAACAATCGGTCTTCTTGTGTTCCATCAAAGGCATCAAAGTCGACAGGGTGAGCAAAACTGGCTGAGCATATATGTGATATTCTTGTCAAAGAAGCTGACATGCTCTTTTTTTGGTTGGAAAATGTATTTTCCTAAACTGATGATGTTTTAGTGGTGCTCATCTAATTTCCCCCCTTATTTTTGGTTGGGCCACGGCCTCAAGCACCCAGCCGCCGCCGCCCGGCGTCCCGCCGCCCCCTTCTTCGCCTTCTCGGCCAAGCTAAAACCTCGCTCTCCTCGTCCAGTCACCACGGCATGAAATCCTAGGGCGCCCGTCTTCCCCGCCATTGCGCTTCGCGATGCAGGCGTCCGCTCGCCTCTTCTCCTCCGCCGCCTTCAGGAAAGGTGAATAAAGCTCGTCATCCTTCAAGTATATTTCGCCCCGCGGCCTCCCTTGTTCGATCCAAGCTCTGGGTTTAGGCCCCGGCGGTGATGTGATCTTGTTTTGACTGATCTGTTCCGTCTTTCCAGTGATGTCGGGTGTCTCTACCGCCACCACACGGTCGTGCTACCGGACCTCCCTGGGGAAGGCGCATGCGGCGCCGCTGCCTGCGCAGGAGCCGCCACAGAAGGGGAAGAGGAGGATAGCAATGCAGGAGAGGAGGGCTAAGATTATGGAATTTGTTGAGAAGTAGGTGACTTTTTTGCACTCGATTTTCTAGTTTTAGAGTTTGTCTTTTTGGTAAGTACCCAGTGCTTGTAGATTTCAGCTCATTAGCATTTCTGTTTTTTTTTTTTCCCAGCAGAGGGAGAGACACTTATGCTAGTTGTGCATTAAGGATTGACATTTGAGATTTAGAAATTAGCAATGGAAATGTGGCACAACTCATCCAGATTTGTAGGATTCTGATAAAGAGTGGCAATTATGTCTAGGAGTTATGAAAACGTTTTTTTTTTTTTTTTCCTGGTTAGTTATTCTCATGACTCTTAAACCATGTGTTTCTTTGTGGTTCTATTTAGTGCAGTTACAGGGCTTCAAATGATGGCAAGTTTCCTACTATGACATATACCCGTCAGCAAGTCGGGGGCGCTCAGTACACAGTGAGTGGTGTACTTCAAGAAATGAAGTATAAGCATGCAAAATTAGCACTTGATAATTCCAAGGCAGATCGACTTCAAGAAACAGTTAAAGTCATTGAGCAACCAAGGCCTAAGGATGAAGCCAGAGTGGCTGAAATTCAAGGAATACTAGAAGTTTCTGACCATTCCATGCCCAAGGATGATGCTGAGGTGATTCAACTTCAAAGAACAGATCAAGTTTCTGACCATTCCTTCTCTAAGGATGAAGGTAAGGTGGCTCGGTGTCAAGGAGCATTTCAGTTTCCTGATCTCTCATGTGGAAAGACTGCTAAACATGATATGGACACTGCTGCAGACACCCCAGCTTTATCTGATAAAACAGAGAGTGAGAGGATGAAGGAGGTATGAAGTCAAAATATTCTCTCGAGATGGTTATTTTGTGCTTGGCAAAGTTTTTTTAGACATATCCCTTAAGATCTTTGTGCATGTGCAGGACAACCCAGACCTTGGAAACCAGCAAAGGGAAATAGAAGCTAACGAATTTTATTTGAAGAATCCTGAAGAAACCCTGAATGCAAATGATTCAAATGGATCAGATCAAAGTGAAAGGGACATGCTGAATGAGGCAAAGATGCATGCCAGGTATTACTCTATTAGGCTTTTACGTGTAAAATGCTTTTCTTTCAATGTCATTAAAACCAACATGTCAAAATTGTTTGATAAGATTTATAGTATGCTAAAAGTTGTTATGCCTGTGTGGTTTATTTCTTTTTGTATGATCAACTACTTGGACTTGGCAAGAGGGCTTCTTCTGCCGTTTAGTGTGTATGATTGGTTAATTCAGGCTGTGGAAGATGAATCTTCCCTTGGACTTAGGTAGGGAATTGCTATTAGCAAACTGGTGACATGCAGTTCTTGGATTCCCTGGAAATATGGCTTTGCCAAACAGAGCTGAAATTCCATCAATTTGTACCAATGACTGATTCAACTAATTTATTCCTAGTCATTGTGGAGTCATTTCAATTCTGTATTTGAGAGAACAGTTCTATGCGACATAGAACCTTGTGACCTGATAGATTTACATGAAAGACTGAACCAGTTAGTTTCTGACTGACTTACCCAGAATTCATGTTCGTGCATGACTCAGAATTCAGGTTTGTGACCAGGAACTGGTTTGGGTCAGCTTTATAAGCCTTGTATTAGAGTGCACACCAATATTGTTTTGTTGAGCTGCTCTATTCTCTAAGATAATAAACACTTAAAACATTCTGTCCAGTTCATCATAGTTCATAGAGGACATATTTCGTTCCCTGTATGGAGTGTCATAGATATAAAAATATACCCTACTAAGCTGTTTTCTTTTGTTCCATTCCATGCATAGCTGGGAAAAATGCAAACTTGTTGCTTTAAATGCCTCCTTTGGACGCCATTGTAATTTTGTCTTGTATGTCGTGTTATGCAGAGAAGACAACCTAAAGCTTGAGGAATCCGCGAACACAGGTCTTTTGGGCAGCCTGAAATCTTTTGCTTATGGCATCAGAAACTTCTGGAAAAATATGTAAATCTGTCTTTGTTTTTTGCCGTGACCTAACACGCTTGGAGCCCCCCTCGTCCTCATGGTTTCATCAATTTCTAAGACATTCAGAAGGCTACAGAATTGATAACTTGCCCCTTTGTTAAGTGGTAGCAGTACCGGATCAATTTGTAAAGTTCTTTTTATGTCTATTTGACTTATATTTTGGATTGCTTTCCGGATAGAAGTGACATGGGAACTGTGAACAACTTTTATGGTAAAACAAAACAAATGCATGACAGCAAAAAAATGGCGTTGACCTTTAACAGCAACGGAATGTTGAAAACGCTTTACAGATATGGGGAGTAGCAGCTTAGCAACATTAAAGCAGCTTTCCATTGAATCCTGGTCCGAAACACAACCTAATAATAGTACATTAAAAAACCCTAATATACAATCTACATTTTGCTGTTTGGAATGCAGACACATCTGACAGGAAATAGTCCAGTTCCCATAGGGCTCACATGATCAACTATTCTTCGTCCGAACTCTCATAGGCTAAACCAAGCAAACTTGCAGCTGAGTTCTGTTGCTTCACCTCTCTTGGTTTATCTAGCCTTGGCGCTGTGTGGTCAGGATTCAGAGTCCCATGAGATGATCCCTTCTCGCCCACAAGTAGTCCTGACTGATTCGGCGATGAAGACAACTCGCTGACAGAATCCTCTTCCCCATGCTTAGGCTTATTGCTATCTGTTGGCTGTGAAGGGCTGCTAACTTTCGGTCGCTTTGGTTTGATCCCAACAATGTTCTTCAAAAGATCTTGTTGCCTGTCCATAACGCAAGCACCCAAATCATAAGAACAAACAAGTATTGCTCATCTTGGAATATACATATAAGGAAGAGGTACAAGGTACTGTTGAAGGATGGAAGGGGCTGTCTTGGAGGCAGCTTACCTTATATCACTTTTTAGGTTTAGGTTCAACACGAAGAGCCACTGGGACAGCAGGTGTTGAATCAGCTAAAATTGCTGCTTTGTAATGTCAGAGTTAAAGATAGCAAAGAGACAGCCTTAGACGACATGTTTCTATTGCACTACTCTAACGGAAGGAAACTGAATTATAAGAGTGTGCAACCATGCTGATGTAGAAAAACTAACTGAACTATATTGATCAGATTGTATCCTTAACTGTATAACAGGAAAAGTGACTTTATTGATGTTTAATAAGGGATATCTTAAAAGCAGCAAATGCCCGCTTCTCAGTACGGCGAAGAAGACGCCGGCATCTTCCTCAGCTTCCATTTGCTCTTTCAGGTAAAGCAAATCATCGCTGTCCAATGCTGAAGAACACAAAAGTAGCATAGACAACAAGGTTAACAAGGAGACTACTACAACTTTACAAGGGCCTTCCTGTAAAAGAAGCACAAAAATACCTCCTCGCCCATGAAGATAGCCTCCCCTCTCACCAGCAACCTCTTGCATCTGTTGGTATCAACCACCGAGTAGAGAGCCAAAATCCCTGTCAGGGCATGTTATAAGAACATTGTACACTGACACCTATTTGAAATGCATAGTCATTTAATCAAGCGTTCAAGGAAAAGCAAGACATCCTCATGTGACCAAAACAAACGAAAAATGTTATTTTGCAACAAACTAGCATTGGTCTGAAGTTTGCTGCACGACTGCAGTCTAAATCTAAGGCAACCTTTAACTTTATCTTTCCACGACAAAGCCAACCCAAATGTATTTATAGGAGATAATTAGTTTTTCAGGACTCCAATCGTTGGGCTTCACATATTTAGGACTTCAAACGTTGGCTTCATAAAAATTGGTACTTATATCCTTGACATCTTGATCAATATGACATCTACAAATTACTCTTAGAAATCGCAAGTTGCTCAAATGCATGGATGTTCGCTGAGACACAACATTGTCTCTTAGATCCAAAAGAATAGACCTATTATCAACTGCATAACATCAACACACCAACTACACTGGCAGGCTATACTTTTTAAAAATTTGTCACTTCGTTCTTAACAGCCTCGTTAAAATTAGCTCAGTAAAAACAACTTGAAGATACTGCCCTCAGCAGTGGCGGATCCAGGATGGCAACAAAGGGGGGGACAACGAAGACTTAGGGCTAAAGGTAAGGGCTGTAGCCCCGGCAGCCCCCCATCGGGATCCGCCCTGCCCCTCTTGCCCCTGCCTTATCTAACTTCTCCACTAGTCCTTGTAAAAAGGAAAGGAAGACAAAACAAACAGTACATGAAATCAGCTCCAACTCAGCATGTTGATTCATTCAACAATCAAACTGTTCACTGTGAGACTTGCACATAACTTAGTTATCAGCAGACAGCAACACTAAATAGCAATTACCTCTAAATGCATAGGATAACTACGTTAAGAGTAGCACTGTCGTATCCATCTCCCTCCCCAGGAACCGCAACATTTCACAGAAGTAGGTAGCTAGATGGCTAACCAAAATTTCGAAATGACTCTATTGCTAACATGCCTACATTTAAAGCCTATAACAAAACGACCATACAGGTATAATACAGCACAACAAAACAGTAAGCCGGAGCAGAGAGGTTGCATGACGATTCGGTCTAACCTTTGCAACCATGCGCTGGAAGGTGATGTCCTCATCGTCGATCTTGTCCTTCCCTTTCCCAAGCTTCCTGTCTGCAGATGGACAGAGCCAAAATACCCCATTCAGGAACTAGAAAAAACAGGGGTGGGTAAATCGACGAATCAGCGGAAGGAGGGGCACACCTTTGGGGTCGCTGAGATTGGTGTACTCGCGGACCTCGCGCCCGGACATGGCTGGGGCTGACGACGGGAGGGCGCGGAACCCTAACCCTGGCTCGTGGCTCAGAGCCGAAGCTTCGAGACCAACCGCGCGGGTGTCGATTGGGATTTGGGAGAGGCTGAGGCTGTTCTGTCTGAGGATGGAGGAGATTGGAGAACGGTAGAGGAGGAGGGGCTGGGCCAGGGGCCGAGGCCCAATTTGGATTCAGTTTTTTTAAAAAAAAAAAAAACTAATTTGGATTCAGATTGATTATTCAAATACTCCCTCCGTCCCAAAATAAACGACGTTTTGGGTTTTCGTGCCACAAGTTTGACTCGATTTGTAGAAAATACGTAGAAAATTTAAATCTCCAAATAAATTTGTTAAAAAACTAGATCAAAAGATTTTTCCAATGATACTAATTATGTAATATAAATATTAATCCTATTTTAATATATAATTGCCGGCATATGTTTTACTCGGGAAGCGAAAAACGTCATTTATTTTGGGACGGAGGGAGTACTATGAACGTGTATCTCGACTGGCAATCGTAATTCGTCAATTACCGTAATAACGGTTTATTGTCAGTGTGGAAAAACCACAAAAAGAAGAAGAGGAATCTGCCTGTGCAATCGATTATCAAAGAGGAATGTTTTATCTCGTGTTCAAACGGTGTCGGTACAATCCGTGTCAGTTATTGAAAATCATAGTAAATATGAAGTAGTGCAACGCATGCTACAGCTACAAAATGTTACAGTATAAACCAAGTCAGATATTTCTATCCACGTCCATAAGTTTAGAACATCCTTATTAGCATATGAAGGCACATTAGTATTTTCCTTTACCTGCTAACTTGGATATTCTAGCACTCTTTCATTGCAGGTTCACAATTTATCGACGTCCGTATTAGAATACCAGGGATAAATTAGTTTTCTTTTACCCAACTACAGGAACTCTGTGAGGTTTGTAAGTAGATGAAGCATTAATAATGATCAAATTTTGATCCTACTGTTGAGTTAGCGGTAACCAATTTTTTCGGTAGGCATAGACCTCAAACCAAACATCTTCGGACGCAAAGTGAAAATAACCTGCGAATTACTACTCCAGAATGAGTGCAAGAACAAATTTATAATTGCAATCAGACATAGATGTTCTAGTGCTTCAGGATAACCCGGCAACACAGTTAACGTAAACCAGCCAGGAAAATTTATAAGTGCAAGAATAAACAAGACGCTGTAGATTGTACAGAGCAAGCTCTCTGAATTTTTGGATGCTGCAGCATCTGAAAGCAGAGTTTCTAGAGGCCAAGGCCGACTGTCCTGCCATCTCTCCTGCGGAGGCCAGCTATGTAATGCTTCTCCAGGTTGGTGTCGAGCTCCTCCAGTTTCTTGGCTTCTTCTGCCGAGTTCCCAGCCTTGTCCTCGACCATGTTTTCCTGAACTGGGGCACTGCTCTTCACACCCTGCGTCATAGCATAGCCACCAAGGCATCCTCAGACTCTAAAACCGTGTTAGTGCATTGCAGAGTAATGATATATATGTCTTACTGAAATGGAATATGAATACATTTGCAAGGACCAAAATATTCAAAACTGAGCTTGGAAGAGAGGGAATTACCATGAGTTTGTTAAATTTCTCTTGGCGCTCACGATCAGAGAACAACTCCCAGCGTTTACTTGTCTGTAGCATCAGTGATAACAAACTGAATGAAATGAAAACGAAAAAAAAGGTCATATATATTCACTGGAACCTACCTCCTCTGAGGGATTACTACTCTTTTGTTACCCCAAAGAAGCTTTTTCTTCTGATCAGTGGATAGGCGCCCAGTTCCAGCACCAAATGCAGCAATGTTCCTATTCACTGCCATAAAACACAAAGGGATGGTCAATGATGCAAGTCGCAACTCAAATTGTCAGGAAGTATGTTTACTACTATGGCCATCTCATTGGATGGCATATGTTTTATCAATTATCAGTGGCTAAGTGCAATGTTCAGAACATCAAAATCATCAAATACAATTTCCCTTTTCTTTAAACCCTGCAGCATTGCTGATAGGTGAACGCGCCAAATGTAAAGACAAGCACCAGAGAAAAACAAATTAGCTAAGGAGGATATAGGTTTTGGAATTGGAGATATGACAGGAATGAACACAAAAGGTGTTGAAATGCGTACCTAATTCAGCAGCTTTCATAGCTGCAACTTTAGCCGCATTCACACCATCTACGGTTCCTGCAGAGTTATCCAAGGCTTCATTTGTGGCTGAGGATGGTTTGGCATCTGTGGAATTCCATAAATTTACATTGCCTGAGACTGAATATAGAAAAGTATGCACAAAAAGAGCAAACATGAATAAAAAAATCAACTAACCCCCTGGATTATCAACATTTGGCCCAGTAGAGCTGAATAAACTTCTTTTCTTCTCCCTAGTTTCCACCAAAGCTTCTTTCTCAATTTCCTTTCCATTTCTCCTCTTCAGGACCTCCTCCTCTTTGATGGTTTCCTTGTTCTTACGAACAACCCTGTGATGATCTCTATCATCTCCATAAGCTCTGTACTCTTGCTTTCTTGTATCTGTATATTTACTGTGTTCTCCACCATCATTCTTTTGATAGCCACGAGGGGACTCCTGCTTTCCTTCATTTATACTTCTCTGATCTCGATTGACAGATTTTTCTCCATATCTGCCAACATCTCGCTGGTCGCCACGTGATCTACCAGATGTGCTATCATGTTTTGAGCGATCATAATAAGTATCAACCCTTGATTCCCGGTCTGACCGAGAGGCTCTTGGATGGCTCCTACCATAATCATCACCGTACTTATCATGGTACCTCCTATAGTCATCATGCCTCTTGGATTCACGTGACGTTCCATAGGAATGCTTATCAGAGTGCCTACCCGATTCATGACCTCTTCTAACATCACATGTGTCATCTAGATCTCTTGGGTTATCCTTCCTTCCAGAAGTCTCATAATCTTTGTCACGACCTTCCTTGCATTCAACTGGGCTATGACTCCTCCTACGCTTAGAATTCATCCTACACTTAAGAGTGTCTATCAATTGAACAGCAATTCAATAGTTTAATATATACTAGGACTTTAAAGCGCATAAGTCAGTATTAACACCAAACATCATCGTTTACTGGCAACATGACCAGAATGCATCATTGATTGTTACATGAAAAGTTCTGCACAAATGAATTGAAGCTATATTGGAAGAACCAAAGAGAAACAATAGCACATAGTATTCACATTTTAAGTACATGATTGCACAAATCTGAAAGTCAATGAAATCCTTCATTTTACTAAATTTGGCTCCAAATGCGTAATATATGGATGTCACGTCATGTCTAATGGACCATAGGATCTTAAATATGATAAAAGAGGCTTCAGTTACACGAATTTTGGTTGAAATGGTGGAAAAAAAAAAAACAAATACTTTTTAATGAAATGGCACTGATCAAAGAAAATAAGAACTTTTAACCCCCAACACACACACACGCACACCCCGGTCCCTAAAAAAATATAAATAGCCTAAAAATCCTACAGCACCATTGAAACCAACTTCTAGGAAGTGTTTCAAACTCTGTTTTTAAAACTGAATCTGAATCCAGCAGATCTAAATTTCATTTTTGTATTCAGGTTGCTTTTTGGAATTGGAAATTTCCCCAAAATGATAACATCTAAACAAGCAGGAGTATAGTAGCAGCAGCCAGCAGGGGAGCAACCATGGCACCAGTTGTGCCATTGTGAACATGGAATGATAACATCTAAACAAGCAGGAGTGTAGTAGCAGCAGCCAGCAGGGAGCAACCATGGCACCAGTTGTGCCATTGTGAACATGGAGCAGACGCTTGTGTTTGTGGAGGCTGACCGCTGCATGTGTAGGCAAGAGAGTTCAGGCAGGCCATTGAAGGATTCATATTAATAGTCAGCAAGGATCTAGATGGAGAGGAGCACATAGCTGAAGGAGTCAACAAAAATTCCAGATCTAGACATTTAATGGTGAAGAGAAGAATCATATGTTGGATTAGTATACAAGTGGAATCATTTCTATCCTTCATGGAAGATGGCCCAAACTACTAGACTGTGGAATTAGTTTCCAGTTCTTAATTCCTAGGAACCAACAGTACAATCATTTAACCAATCCTCAGGGGCTCAGAACGTACTAATCGGCCAATAAGTGATATGTAGTTTAACCAATCCTAACGCTAAGTTTGTCACTTCGGTCCAAGGAGGAAAAGATAATAAAGAAACATAAGTTCATACTACTCCTCAGTTAATGAACAAGCTAAATGAACAAGTGTAGGTTAGTGAATGAAATGGACATAAATTGCATTACATTTAACCTGAGTCCTATGGAAGAAATAAACCATAAACACATAATACTATCAAGGAATGAAACACACAAATGACCATTAAAGTCCCTTGAGGAAATTAAATATAAAATCCCACATTCCCATTGGCGCGGTCTGTTGTATTTTCTTGGTCATATCAATAGGGAACTAACAGAGTGATAACTATTTGTTTAGGGGCTGACAATTTGTTACCTGGAAGGACTTTGGTGAAGCAAGCAAAGAAAGGGGAAAAAAGCATGCTGAGTAATATTTAAAATATGGAGATTAAGCACCACCAGTGTAAAATTGTGAAAAACAACACTATGCAAGCTGATATATGATATTTATATTTTTGAGATCCAATATTTTTTTTTAAAAAAATTGCAGAGGTGCAGGCAAAGAACTATATGGCCTCTGCAAAATACCCAAAACAAAATTTCAGCGCAGAAATCAGTCCAAAATCACAATTCCCTAATTCTCTAAGCCTAGCAAGGTCACCCTGTCAGCACTGGCCATAAAGACCTCCCTCCTTGCATATCTATGTCATTTGGGATATCTGTTCCTGCATTTTTTCGGTTGCTAAATCCACTATTATGTCACGACCGTATTCACAAAGTTTCCAGTCTCAGGTCAGCTGGGTAAAGAAATGTTGTAAGCTACTTGCGAAAGGTTTTTACAAGGCGCGAAAGAGAATGTCCCTGTGACTATGGTTACAATTTACAGCATCATGTAAAAGCTTAAGGTGATTTGTAAACAATTCAAGGTTTTCTAATGGGTTAAAATGCATTGATAAAGCATGCTATTTGAGTTTTTGATAAATAATGACCAATGCATAATTCCTCAATCTGCATTGCAAAACATGTATCTTCTAATGTGGTATTTAAATCCTTGAGTGCAAACTTCAACAATTAGGGCCTGTTTGGATCAGCTAGGACTAGTTATTAGTTGAGACTAAAAATTAACCCAAGGGGTTGGCTAACAACTAGGTGGAGGCTTGGCTCAAAAATTAGCTCACCTACTAGCCCCCCTATTCGGATGAGTTAGGGCTAAAAATTAGCTAGCTAACAATTATACATATGCATCCAAACAAGCCATTGATCAAGCAACCTGTTTTTCTAATCTCTGCAATAAGGAAGTCAGCTAACAATGATCACCACGATTCATGGGCGGATCCAGTAAAGGGACATGGGTGTACACATGTACACCCAATAATTTTTGCAAAAGGTTCGAAGTTAGGAGGCTTGTGTCAATCAAAAATAGCAAAATAGCATTACGTTAGGGTTTCGGCGCTCAGCTTTGCACAGCATGGAGGAAAGAGAAGGGATGGGAGTACCTGCTGGGTGCTCGTTGCCGGCGATGAGACCAACGAAATCCTAAGCACCTAGCTCAGGGGGCGGCGGCGGCGGCCCACCAGTCGTCGGAGAGCGAGAGGTGGGACGGGGGCGAGAGAGACAGACGAACACGCGCGGAGGAATGCAGCGGACCAGAGAGACAGACGAACACGCGCGGAGGAATGCAGCGGACCGAAGGGGGCGATCCTGAACCAAAAGAAACGATCTGATCGGCCACGTCTTTTCTCTCTTTTTTAGTCCGTTCGATCGTGCCAAAATCACTACCAAATCACAGCACACCAAATCTGTCTGTACAGGGCAACTAGGCAACTACAGAGTACCACAGCATACCTTGCGGGGACGTCGCCGGGGCTCTTCACAGCAAGTTGGAGGACCTCGCCGGGGCTCTTCACGTCGCCGGGGATCTTCGCGTCGCCGGGGCTCTTCACGTCGCCGGAGGACCTCTAGGGTTTGGGTTGGGGATGGATGAGTAGGGGACAAGGCGGGGAGAGGGGGCCAAGGGGGTACGGGGAGAGGCAGCCGAGGTGGCGCCGCCGCCCGCCGAGATGGATGACCGCGGTGGAGGACCGGCGGCCACGGGCGGAGTTCCGGCGGAGGCGGAGGCGAGTTCGGCGCTTCCTCTGTCGCGGGCGGGTGTCGCGGGCGGGAGGAGGCCGAAGGGACGGGGGCGGACGGAAAGAAAAGAGGAAAAACGATTCGGGGCTGTGTAACCGATGGCATTGCGGGTAATTGCGTTCGAACACCATGTCCAGGTCTATTCTGAGGAATTCTGGAGCTGTGGATGAGGTGCTCCGAGAAAATGAACTGGGGCTAAAAAAAACTCCATGGAGTTGCATTTTTTTGAGTTAGGGGTGTTTGGCTACCCAATCAGCTCCACCCTGAAGTTCGGCTCTGCATCATGTCAAACACCCCTAAGGTTGTGTTTGGCCCTAAGGTTGTGTTTGGTTTGAGAGCCAAAGTGAGTTGGATTAGAGCCGACCTATTTTTATAGGTTGGGGTAGGGGCGGATCCACGCCCCGTGCTAGGGGATGTAGCCCGGGGCGGAGCTTGAATTTTGTACATGTAACCATGCAAATCGTTGTCTTTTAGCTAAAAATAGTCCCTTGTACACCCAGCTCAAGTAGTACTTAACACCCCCGAGATGTGTTTCTAGATCCGCCACCGGGTTGGGGCACACCCATCTTATGTTTAGTTAGAAGGTTGGAAGCGAACCCAATTCTTTGTTTGGTTGGGAGGATTGAGAGGGTTACGATGGACACCACTTTAACATCGTTAGCACATGCGCCTGTGGGACCCACTTGTCATGCTCTAGTTTTTTTTTTTCCCTCTTTTTTTCTCGCCTTTTCTTCTTCCGCCGAGCGTCCTCATCGGCCGAAGCGCCGCCGCCCGCTCCCGCCGGGCCGTACCCGGCTCCCTCCCTCCCCCCTCCCACCCTCGCTCTCCAGTCCGTCCCGTGCCGCCCGCGCTGATCTGCCACTGGGCTCTCTAGCGTCGAACACCCGTGAGGCCGCTCGGGAGCCGCGGCCGCGGGCGCTGCGTGTAGCTCGTCGCCGCGCGGAGGCCAACGTGGTCCGGCGGAGTAGCGGCATGAGGACGCAAGTCATGGGGGCCGCAGGCCGCGGCCGCCGATGGATCGACCGCGCGCGCGCGTGAAGCGTGATGGCGCCTGCTGTGGGTCGACTTGGGTGCGTGGGCGCACCGTGGCGGCGGCAAGGAGTTGAAGGAGAAGTCGAGCACCGCCCTAGCTCCCGCCGGCCCGAATCCGCCGCCTCTCCCCTCCGCCTCCACTCCGCCGCCGCGCGCCGCCGCCGCCTCCGCCGCCCCACTTTCTCCCCCGCGCGGTCACCACTTCCCCCTCCCAACACAACGCCGCGACCATGGTCGCCCCCCGGTGACCCGCAAAGACGCCACCACCTCCCCACCCCGCACGGAGACGACGTCCATGCGGGTTCCGCGGGTCCGCCGATTTTAAGAAATCCCTCGACCAACATCTAGAGAGTATATTCCCTATCGTCGAACCCAACCCCACATTGCTTTTCATCCAAATGCGGGCTCATCCAAATACGGGCTCGCCTAGTCCAACCCTCAATCCAAACACTACCTAATACTCCTTTTCTAATCGGTTTCGAAGCGGATCAAATATTATGTGGAATCGGATGCGAATACGAATTTTTAGAATGTCGGAAATGGTACGGGTTCGGACCGGTATCGAAGTGGAAGCGGACTTTTAGAAGTCGGATAATATATGCTCACAAAATTAATACAAGCTCTAAATTTGGACTTCACAATATAAAAGAAGCATATAAAACAAGTAAATATTCTTAATTAAGCATAGGATCGAGTACACCCATACACGGCGACTTCATGTATGCTTAAAATATGAAAATAGGCAATCACAACGCACTCACCTCCAAATTAGACAAATAAGGAACCATAAGATTACAAAGCATGAAAATTGTCACGGTATGGATCCAAATAACTCTTTTTCTTTTACCGGAGAGACGACATCACCAATTGCGATGATCCAAATTCCAAACGGTTAATTTGAACTATACTATTATAAGTAGGTAAAATTTGCCACGGGACACGTAAAGTAGCCCTCTTTTCTTTGGAGGGACATCAAAAGTGGAGTCTTGTCGAAACACATTGTCGCTTGTTGCAAATTTGCCCGAGCACATTGTGACACATATTTTATTCTTTCTAGCCACCGAGGAGAGATAACGGTCGCAAACCGACCATACCGCCTTTGCCGCCGCCTCATCCGGTTGGATCGAGTCGCTCTCTCGCACTCCTCACCCCCTTCTCCACGACAAAAGTAGCGGCAGTGAGTTAGGCAGCGGCGGCTATTGGTGCGGCGGCGCATGCGTCTTCGGCTTCCACCTAGCGCTTTATGGCAACAGGCTCGAGTGGCAGTTCGACCTTGACTACGTCTGCGCGTGTACAGGGAATGAGAGAGGGGCAACCATTGTGCCCGTTCTATAGGACCGCGACCGTGGTGGAGCAGACCTCCCGAACCGTTAACAATCCAATGAAGCAGCTCTACTTAGGTATTGGGTAAGTTTTGTTCATTGAATTTGGTCGATTTGGGCAGTTTCAAATTGGGGCTAGGGTTCATCCATCCATCTAGCTTGAGGGCGGCGGCGGCGGCGACGCGCAATGGAGTCGAGCGGCGGGTGCTGAGTCAGGGATTGGGGAAACTTGGTGAAACCCTAACGTGTCGGTCCGGCCAATAATGTTTCGTCCGGGATCGGGTCCGACTTGAGCCAGGGACAACCGATGTCACTAACAAATGTTTCTCTCTCATTGGCTGGCTAGAAATGATAAAATATATGTCACGGTGTGCTCGCCAAATTTGCAACAAACGATAATGTGTTTAGATAAAAGACTCCACTTTGAGTGTCTCTATGTGTCCTGTGGCAAATTTTGTCTTATAAGTATCATCATTTATTTATTAATCCATCATTACTTATCTATTTGTAAATATACGACTGCAGCTTACCGTGTACTAGTTTTGTAACAAATTGCCATTTTCTACGTCCGATTTAGGTCGAGGGCGGCGAACCAGAACCAGCTCCCCGTGCCAGAACCAGCTCCCCGTGTCTCGTCGACAACCCTACTGGAAGAGGCAAGCACTGTGCCGTTACGGCGCGGCGGAGCCGGAAACTCCCGAGTCGTGTGTTGCCAGTCTGACAGAGTAAACGAAGGCGCACGAACGCGACGCTTCCAGTCCAAGCAACCGAAGCGGGGAGACAACCGAGGGCGAGAGCGAGGGCGGCCGCCATGGGGATCGTGGAGGCGTGGGTGCGGGAGAAGCCCATCCGCACCTTCCTAGCGCGACTCGCCCAGCGCCGGGCGGAGGCGGCCGCCGCCTTCCTCGCCTCCCCCTCTGCCACCGCGGTCATCGACGGCGAGGGCGGCGGCGGCGACGGCAGCATCCCGCAGCTCTCCTCCATCGCCAACTCCGTCGTATCCCGCTGCTCAAGGTAGCGTCTTCGTCTCACACGAATCTACTCCGCTAGGGGTTGGCTATAGAAGTTCGATCTGAGCTAGCGAGCTATCCACTGATTATTCGAAGGCTACGCACGAGTGATTTTTGTGATCGTGATTGGTGTGTTTACCACGGCTCCAGAGGATCGCACTAGAACTACACCCAAATGCACCAGATTGCTGCTGTCCTCATACTGGATTGGTACTAGAACTCTAGAATTACAGTTCAGAGAACCCAACTGGGCGATTGCTGGGGAAAAGATAGAACAATCTCAACATTTTGCTAGACTGAGCATTTAATAATTTGTATATTCGTCCTGTGTAAGGCTTATTCTTCCTATCAATTAGTGAAAGTAATGGAGAAAAGAACATATTCCACTCGTCAACAATTGTTCCTTTCAGAAATCCAATAGGACTGAAATTACCTATTTCAGGATACATGCACTTCACACTTAGGCCATGTTTGGTTCCATGGACAAGGGACTAGGGACTAAATGGGACTAAAAATTAGTCTCTAGTCCCTCCCAAGAGTCTATTAAAATAGGGACTAAATGGGACTAAAAATTAGTCCCTAGTCCTCATGTTTGATAATTTAGGGACTAAATGAGACTAAAGATTAGTCCCTAGTCCCTAGTCTCTTGGGAACCAAACAGGCCCTTAAACTTGCCAGAGTTCACACTGAATTTCAGCATGGAGTTTCTCTTTAAGTTTGGGCATGTTGTGAATGGAGGTAGCAAGCTACACAAAGTGGGTACAATTAGATCAACTAAGCTGAATTCATTTTTTTTATTATATAAACCAATTCTATGCTAAGAAGGATGTCATAGTGAGCACTAATATTAAAACTGGCTTAAGTTCATATTTAACCATAGCTTTGTTGTTGACGTGATTTTTCCTGGTTCCTGCCAAGATGCTCTGTTATGAACTGAAAGTGCTTTGTTTCCTAACTTTAACAATTTCAGGATTCTTGCTCTTTCAATCGAGAACTTACAGAAAAGCTTTGAGACTGATTTTCCACACAATTGTCATGAGGCCAATACATATGCAAGAGAACTTTTAGAGTATTGCTGCCACAAAGCTCTTCATGAAGTTACTACACGTCCGCACTATTTGGCTGATAAGAATCTTCGCCGCTTGATGTTTGATATGATGCTTGCATGGGAAACCCCAGGCGCTCAGGATGCGTCAGTAGAAAATGTGAGAAATTTAAGGCTGCATTCTTTTTAAGCAACCCATTTTGGCACCTTATTCATCATATGGATATCTTTGAAAGGAAAAAGATCGTGACCATGTCTTCATTTTCCTTAGCCTTCACAGTGTTATGGTTTTCTGTCTGTCTTGCTGTTGTTGTTGTCAGGGTTCTATTGTGCGTGATTCCCTTGAGATTGAAGATGAGGATGAGGGGTCAATTTTTTATGCAAATTCCACAAGTTTGGCTGTTCAAGTTAGTTCTCTACTGACAACCATATTTGTTCTGTGGCAATACACATGATAATCTACTGGCATTCATATTTAGGTTGATGACAAGAAGACAGTCGGATTAAGTGCTTTTGCACGAATAGCACCTGCATGCCCAATAATAGCTGACCTGGTTACTGTCCACAATCTGTTTGACGCACTTACAAGTTCATCTGGAGGCAGATTGCACTTTCTTGTTTATGACAAGTATCTCAAGAGTTTAGACAGGTAATGAATAAATAAAACTTCTTAAATTGTAAAAGATTTCGAGATCTATCTTACCTGTCATTTGTTAATAATATGTACTGTGTTCGTGCATAAATAATTGAAACCTCACTATTGAAATGATGATTCCAGGTAAGCTAATCATATCAAGTTATCCCGCTGCAACTGAAGCTGCGTAAGAAGTACATTTCTTTGTTGCAGCGGTGTGATTAGGTTTTGATGGTTGCATTTGGATCTGGAATTCAGGATATTTGTGTTATAGAAGAAATTAGGAGAGATAGGGGTTGCGGATCTTTAGTAGTTCATGATGTTATGATTGATCCAATGAGAGGTACCAAGAGCATCGTCATTGTTATTTACAGGGAATTGAGGTCTATGAAAGGTATCATGCAATCATCACTTGCCTCAAGTTGTCATCTTGATGCTGGAGAATGCATATTAGCGATTGATGGAGACAAGCCTATTCATCCGGTACTGCAACATATTGGAATATCAGCATGGCCAGGTGAATTGATTGTTTCCATACAAGTTCTCAACTGGCAGACATGCTTCACTTTGGAAAACAATTAATATGTTCATTCTTTTTGGCAGGAAGATTGGTCCTCACAACACATGCTCTTTATTTCCAGAGTATCAGAGTGGGATATGGTGATAAGATTGTTAAATACGACTTATCAACAGATTCAAATCAAGTGATTAAGCGTGATTTAACTGGACCTCTGGGTGTCCGCCTCTTTGATAAAGCTGTGATGTACAAATCAAGCACTTTGTAAGTATTGAAAGGGCGAAGCATTCTTGAATACCCGCTTTCTTGAACTCTGCAGTTGTCATTCATTGAATTGCCTTCAAAACTAACATCGCCTTATTTTACAGGACAGAACCAATTTATTTCGATTTCCCTGAATTAGGAGGTCCTTCACGAAGAGACTATTGGTTAGCAATCACCCGTGAAGTATTGCAGGTGCACAGATTCATTAGGAAGTACAATCTTGGAGATGTTCAGAGAGCAGAAGCACTCTCAAAAGCTATCCTGGGCATTTTGAGATACTCTGCTATCAAAGAAGCTTTTCAGTATTGCTCCTTCCCACTTTAAGACAACACTTACTTTTAGCTTAGCAGAAAAGCTTCCAAAAGGAGACATGGTCTTAGAAGCACTGTATAATAACTATTTTCAACTCTTGGACTCTTCATTGAGACATTTGGCAATTGATTCTGCAGTCGATAAAATTTCGGAGAACCATTCAGTACCATTTTCTTTGTATGCTCTCTCTAGAATGGGTTTTCTTCTGCTGAAGACAAAAGATGAAACTGAAAAGGAAATGAGCTTTTGTGCTGTTTGCTTTGGTGTTACAAAATCTCTGGAGGCTGCCCTGGAAGAGTCAATTTGTTACTCTGAGAGAATAGAGTCAGCACGTGCTACAGTTGATCAAGTAAAGGTGGAAGGCGTTGATGCAAATCTTGCCGTCATGCAGGTTTGTTTATATCTTCCTTTTCTGGCACATGCAGTGGGAAGTAAGTAAGCTTCTTTGTTGCTAAGGATTCAATTATAAAACATGTTGATTTGGATGCAGGCAATACTTTTATGCAATCATGCTTTGTAACAGTTCTTTCTTAGTGGGTTTCCTTGGCTTTTCATATTATCCAAGCCTATTTCTCAAATGATACTTCAGTAGCAAGGTGATTTGCATTCTGATGGATTGTCTTTTATTGCAGGAGTTACTCTTCCCTTTCATTCAAGTAGGCAAGATTGTTTACTCTCTCAGTCAATGGGAAGATCCTTTGAAATCACTTCTACCCTTAGTTTTTATGCTGTATGTTATTCAAAGGTAAATTCATTTTTGTTGTCAAATCTTATCAATTGTGCTTATACACATTAATTCAATTTTTTCCCTTTTGTTTCACAGGGGTCTCATAAGTTACATTGTGCCCTTTGTTTTCTTAACTTTTGCGATTATCATGCTTTGGCATAAGTATATTGGAGATGGAAAATTGTTGGAAGTGCTTGAAGTGAAACCTCCTCCAAGTAAAAGTGCTGTTGAGCAGATTTTAACATTGCAGGAGGCTATATCCAAGTTAGAAGATTTTCTGCAGGCTGCAAATATTACTCTTCTAAAGTTCAGATCTGTCTTGTTTGCCTGTGTTCCTAAGGTTTGTCTTTTTGATCTTTGCTGTGCTGCTTGACAATATCTTGATAATAACCAGGGCGTTAGTCCATATAGGCACAGGCTAATATATATAATATATAATAAACACTCTTAATATTCCTAATTAAAATTTACTTTACAAGCTAAGGCATGGTGATTAATGTTTCTTTAGAAGTTCTCAGATCGTGTTTCTGATTCTGTACCCCAACATGTATTTACTCCTTTGCAACATTGCACAGAATTATAAAGCAGGGTACTTGAGCTGAATAAGTGATATCCAGTTTGGCAAATGCTAATATCATGTTCTGCCTATGCAGGCCACTGAAGTAGTTGCGGCTGTACTTATTTTCGCAGCTGCATTTCTTGTCTTGGTACCTTCCAGGCATCTGCTACAGATGTTAGTCCTAGAGATGTACACAAGGGAGATGCCCCTAAGGAAACAACATACTGAAAAATTCCGCAGGCGAATTAGAGAGTGGTGGGCTCGCATTCCAGCTGCACCTGTGCAGATGATCAGACCTAATGAAAGCAAGAAAAAGAGATGACCATGGGCTTTGTGCTCTCGAAGAGAAAAAATAGCCCACCGAGTTCACCATTCCCCAGTTTGAACCTGATCAGCTAACTTGTATAGATTTTAATCCTGATTCTGCTTGTAGTAATCAAAATGCTACTGAATAGTGAGTTCCACCAAGAAAAAATAGCCCTGGTAACCGGTGTATAGCGCGGTGTTGCTATATGTGTAAAATGATGATTGCAAAAGAATCATTCATTTTTCTTGTAAGACATTCTTAGAAGTTTCCAGAGCTCTGATGTGCTCTAGAAGAATTTATCGGTTGTTTGAACTAATATACTTGGAATGTAAAGGTGGTTTCATATGGATTCTCTGAAGTTCAAGTGCATCCAGTTTTTACATATTGAAATTAAGGGGGAGCACGTTTATTTTCTATCTCCGCGGTGTGCCCTGAGTTGACGTTGCCTTCGGAAGTTTACTGTTGGCGCGTTTTTTATATGGTTGGTGGGGGAGAGAAGGCCAAGCGGTGGTAGCTTGACTCTTCTGTCCACAAGTCTACAGCACCTACTCCACCAACCTCGCACAGGAGGGAAGCCGCCCCTGCTCCGAGTCCGAGAACCGGAATGGCCGCGGCCGCTGCATCTTCGTCGCCTCCGGCCGCCATCACCTGCCGAGGTACGATCCCACACCGCCTGACTCCTCGCGTAGGCTTGTTTACGTACGCCGCTCCGCGCGGTGGCAATTAGTAGTAGCGAGTAAAATTGGATGGCTCGCGCGCAGCTGCGGTGGCATGGGGGCCAGGCCAGCCGCTGGTGATGGAGGAGGTGGAGGTCGCCCCGCCGGGGCCCATGGAGATCCGCGTCAAGGTCGTCTCCACCTCCATCTGCCGCAGCGACGTCACTGCCTGGCAATCCAAGGTATGCACTACGGCTGCAGCTTCTGTTGCGTTTACTATGGTAGCATCGTCCTCGTGCCGTCGTGCGTGGTGATGTTGACTGTCCCGATTTGTTCGAGAATTCTTGTCAAATCAGAAAAGTTTTTCCTTAGCTGAGAGCCTGAGACGTCAATCTGTTTGAACGAATTTTCCTATCGGTTTCCTGTTGCAATTCCTTCGACATGCAGGTCCAACCTGATCTGTTCCCCAGAGTCTTCGGCCACGAGGCATCCGGGTGCGCTCTCTTAACTCCCTTCATGCTGCTAGGTGCCGAGCTTTTGAAAATTGCTTGTAATGCTGACATCTGAACACCTTCGATCTATAGAGTAGTAGAGAGTGTCGGTGAAGGTGTGACCGAGTTCCAAGTCGGAGACCACGTTCTCACTGTCTTCATTGGGGAATGCAAGAGCTGCAAGCATTGTGTCTCAGGGAAGAGCAACATATGCCAGAAGCTCGGTTTGGAGAGGAAGGGCGTTATGCACAGTGATCAGAAGACCCGTTTCTCTGTCAAGGGGAAACCTGTGTACCATTACTGTGCAGTGTCAAGCTTCAGCGAGTATACTGTTGTCCATTCTGGATGTGCAGTGAAGGTTGGCCTGACCGTGCCAATGGACAGGGTGTGCCTTCTGAGCTGCGGTGTGTCTGCAGGTAAATCCTGAGGTTCAGATATCTGAGAGTAGCTGTGTTACATTGTCTGTTTCTAGGAATCAGTGCCTTAGTTACCTTGCATGGTTGTGCATTTTATGGTATCTGATCATCCCTCTTTGTCCATGATTTCATCTTTAGGACTCGGTGCAGTCTGGAACGTAGCTAATGTATCAAAGGGCTCAAGTGTAGCTATATTTGGTCTTGGGACCGTAGGACTTTCTGTGAGTATCTGCATAAGGGCCATTATAAGTTAATTATTACACATCAAGAACTGTAGTTATGAGACCTTATGTCTGTTGAGTTAGGTCGCTCAAGGAGCTAAGCTTCGGGGAGCAACAAAGATTATAGGAGTTGATACTAATTCTGAGAAGCAAGAAAAGGGTATGCTACCTGCTAAACTGTCAAGTTGTTACACTCTGCTATCAGCCCTTTCGTGTTAATTGTTTTGTTCCTGGTACAGGGAAATCATTTGGTGTCACAGATTTTATTAACCCAGATGAATTGAGTGAACCTGTTCAACAGGTATTTTACAGCACACAATTGGTCACCTGCTCATCACTCTCTATTGGTATCATGCAATTCTGCTTGACTGCTAAACTAATAAACTGTAGAATTATAATCACACTATGTATGAGCCAACAACTTAGTTGGGGAAATGAACAAAATACAGTGCATTATCGTTCAGACCAAGTGCATGTAAGTAGAATTTTTGTTTCATGCATGCAGGTAATCAAAAGGATTACCGATGGAGGGGTGGATTACTCTTTTGAATGTGTGGGTGATACTGGAGTAGTATCCACTGCACTTCAATCATGTTCTGATGTAATTTCTTGCCTTGCCTTTTCCTTTCAGACATACATAGTTCACATATCTCATTCCCTTCTATTTATTTGCTTTGCTTTTCCCACTTTCTAGGGCTGGGGAGTAACTGTAACTCTTGGTGTACCAAAAACAAAGCCAGAAGTCTCTGCTCATTATGCATTTCTTCTAACCGGAAGAACACTGAAGGGGTCGTTGTTTGGAGGATGGAGACCTAAATCTGATCTACCTTCATTGGTGGACAAATATGCTGACAAGGTATTTCTTTTTTTTCCCCCACAAACAAATGTTTGAAAATGAAATCAGATTAGTAATATACCCCCCCCCCACCCCTTGTGTGGTGGAATGGCAAAAACGATCTTAAATATGCATGTTGACATATTGGATGGTTATTGTGTACTAAAATTGATGGCAGAAATCTACTGATTATTATGACACTTAACAGAAATGAAACGTTCTGATTTCTTTGACATATTGGTTGAATGCTTTAAGCTGAAAAATGATTTAGAAATCATGAACTCACACTGACTATTGTATCTTTTATTCTTGTCACTTATCAGGAAATCCAAGTTGATGGCCTAGTCACACATGATATACCATTCAGTGAAATCAACAAAGCGCTTGAGCTGATGCTAGAAAACAAGTGCTTGAGATGTGTGATTCACATGCCACAGTAGCAGGGGCGAACAGCTGCACATGATTTCTACCATATGTTACATGTCTGCTCTTTCCCTTGATCACCTTTGTGGTTCAACTGCTCAACTACTCATCAGCACATCAGAGCTCGACTCCCCCCCTCCCCCCCCGGTGTCCTGGTAAAGTTGTTGTAAATCCAGCTATCCAAGTCCAGAATTCCGAAGAATTACACCGATTTGCTTTTTATATCTTATATACTTTTTTCTTCAAGAATTGTTTATTGATATTGTAACTGTAATGGCGGCTCTGTTATCTTAATGTTCCATGTATAAGGCATCAAGCCAATATTGTTGTTCTGTTTAACCTTGGTTTGATGAATTGAGATTCGAAGGATTCTTGTATCTGTAACATTGTGTAGGACTGAATAATAACAAAATTGAAGCGAAAATATTCCTTAATATGAGGGATTAAATTCTTTTTTAACAGTAACAATTCATATTACTGAAGAACCCCATAGTGACTGTCATTAAAGTCTTTGCGTATTGTACATTTATAGAGGAAATTTATTGGTTTTTGTCATATTTTCAGACTGAACTGTGGATCAACGGTCTTTTTTTTTTTGCTAGAAAATAAATATTACATAGGTGTGCAAATGAAATCCAGCCTGTTATTTGATTAAGCACAGAACGAAGGATATATATCAGGTGCCTGTTATTCAAAACTTTAGCCTAAGGTGCAAATGAAATCCAGCCTGTTATTTGATTAAGCACAGAACGAAGGATATATATCAGGTGCCTGTTATTCAAAACTTTAGCCTAAGAGTTCTTCTCAAAAAAGCGTTATCTTTTAGCAAGATTTTCTATCTTTACATGCTCTTCAGGTTACAACAGGGTCTTGCAGACTTGGTCACCAGTAACAAGATCATTCCCTCTTTCCAAAGTCACCTCTTTTAATATTAATCTTATGCGATGCTTCCGAATGTTTATTCTTCATCAGCTGATCTTGAGTTTCCAGATTCCAGAAGAGGCAGTTTGCCATTGAACTTTATCCATGGTTAGCTCCCTTCTGCAATGGATTCGAATAAGGAAGCTCATAATCTTCGGGGTTTAGAGCCAATGGAAAATCTGGCAATGGAGGTGGTGTCGAAATGATCTTGCTGACTCCTATGCTCGACGCTCTGAATTTACGCAACAATAACAACCAAAAAAAAAAAAAAAAAAGAATTAGCATATATGGTGTCAGCTATTTCTTCACCTCTTCCTTTGAATCTTAATTCTTACCAATGCTCTGATTTTTTGCAACAAAAACGAAGAATTAGCATATATGTTGTCAGCTATTTCTGCACCTCTTTCTTTGATTCTAATTCTTACCCATTTTGTGTGTTCAGGTCTTGGTAGCTTTGGAACTTGCTCTTTGCATCTTTTGGTATCATGTCCAAGAGATATTTGGTGGTTCCAAAAGCAGATGGACTTCTGCAAAAGTAAACAGGCGATCGAGTTTAATATCTTTATTAAACATTTGGCGGATGTAGAGGGCACAATATTGGACTTGGAGGCAGTTAAATTTAGATGGTCAAAGTAGGGGATGAATAGACTTTGAGGTGCCAAATCACCTTGATGTTGGTAGAGCTGTGTGGAAGGCCTCAGAAGCCTTTTTGCTCTCATTGATAAATTCTTCTGATGATTGCAGAGCAGCTATGGCCGTCTCCTGTGATTTTTCAGTCTCCCCTCATCAAGAATCAATCCGTGGAAATAATATGCTGCAGCCTGGCATGTGGAAAAAGAAAAAGAAAATGACAAGGATACTTACACACTGGAGAAAATATTTGTGCTCTGCCTAGAAAATTAATTTAAGTGGCTTATCAATTATTGCAAACACAATTTAGAAATGAAAATGATTAAAGAAAGAGAGTAAGATTGTGTTCACACCTTAGCTTCAACATATTTCCATTTTACAAATAGAGCATGTTTTCTTCCCCATCCATCTGACAAAGGAAGCTCTGGGATGCTATCCTTAACCTGTTGAAGGATAGCTCAGATATACAAGTGAACAAGATGTTTCGTAATTGAATGCACAATGAAATGGAAATTGTGATATGAAATAATAGATTTATGCATTGCTAAGGCCTGATGATAGGACTGAGAAAGACACCTGTTTCCAGCATTTGATCATCTCGCAAGCTAAGCGTCGTTTTACTGCTAATGTTGCCCTTGGGTTCTCAATTGCAAGTCCAAGCTGCATATCAACCCCCTGGAGGATATCAAGACAATTAGTTTTTTTGAATTTTCACCGGGGAGGCGTTCCCCACCTGTATTTCATTAGCATTGGCCCCAAACGGCCGTATGAAGTTTACATCGATGTCATGTACACGAAATGCCTGACGGCAAGACAAAAGCATTTGTGGCTCCAATTAGTGGCTCCAATTGAACCCTGATTGTTTACTTTCAATCAAAGCATTTGTGGAATTAAGTATTAAGGACAAGCATTCTAACTATTTTAGAATATCTGCATAAATAGTATATATAGATAGATGACAAGAGTTATAATGCAGTACCTGACCAAGGCCTTGCAAGCTAAGAGCTTTAAGATTTCCCTCTGCTAGATCTACTGGAAGTTCTCTTCTGAAATTAAAACATCGAACAGGACAATTCAGTGGATGTGTTGTGAATTTCAGCTCTCGGATATTCACAACCTTAGATCCTGAAACAAGCATCAAACCTTCTTTCAGGTGGTATATGTATGAGTACATGATGGACTGCACAGTCCAAATACCCAGCTGCCTTCAAGAAGAGATCAACAGTGGCTTGTCTACTCTCTGCGCACAACCACGTGTTTCATGTTGTCAACAGTCTTCACAGTGCACAACATATATGAAGATCGACAATAGTCTTAGGACCTAGGAAGAAGAACCAACCTTCTGACACTCTCGGTCCGTGACCATCGCCATAGGACCTAGGAAGAAGCAGGGTATTGGCCTGCAAGAAGCACACCATGGCCATCAAATGCAGCACGGACAGCACCTCATACCAAAGATCAGCCATGGATGTCTCCTGCAATCCAGTCATGCAGCACTCTGAAAACATTCAGAAGAACTTGCATAGGTGCATATAGAAGGGGACTCATTCTCACCTCAGCCACATCTTCCTGGTTGGCCCATACAAACTGCACCTTGTTTCTCATCTTCCTACCTGTAACATTGATGCCCGAATCGTGATAAATCAGCAAAGCAATTTAACATAAACAAACAGTGATAGGGATATTTAGTACGTATGATCACCTTCTTTCACCAGTCCTAGCAGAGCTGGCAAGTACTCTTCCAGAGCCTGGAGGAGATTAGCAGTGCTAGACCCTCCTGCAGATCAAAGACAATAATCAAAGCAAGAATTCTGGTATTCACCTTCGGCATGAACAATCAGGATGCTGCAACGACCCGACTCACCATGCCGTGCTGCAGCCCTTCGCCTTGGCTTCAGAGCCGTCGACGATTCCTGCGTCGCCATTGCCACAACCCTAGCCCTCAGAGCTGTCAACCTCTCCACCACGTTCTTGTTCAGGTCATCATCACCTAGTTGCTGAGAGAAGTCTAGGGTTCTTGGTACCCGGAGACCTGGGAGAAAGACAACCACCTCACCGACACTTGACAGTCCTCTCTGGCGTACGACACCGGGATCACTCCATTTTGACGCACCACAGCCCATGGATGCAGATTGTTTTCTGTAAGACCATGTTAGAAGCATCAGCAGCTCGATGTTGTGAAGAGCTAGCAAGATAATTAAAAAAAGAAAGAGCTAGCAAGAAGTTCATGGCAACGAAAGAACACGTGAAGCGAATCACAAATTCAGTGTGTAGTTCCTTCAAAAAAACAAATTCAGTGTGTAAGTCATAACCTTATGCTCGAGTGCTCGTCCTTTGTGGTGAACTTTTGGGGTCTTGTTCAGCCACTAGCAACATATCAAGATCAAAATCCAAACCTTGAGCTGTGCTTGTTCTCTGCGAACCAACTGCCGCACTTTTAAATTTATATGTATGCAATCAAATGGTGGAGCGGAGGGACGCGGAATAAGGAAAGAATGTTTATCCTAAGATGATAGACCAACGAACATCAAAAGGAGGGTGCAACTTGACCAAATTTAAAGCCAATTTGTCAGTGCCTCCGTCTCCGTGGGGGAAAACAAACAAGTTTTTGGCAAGTTGAGGTTACCATGGAAGTTTAAAAAGCATGTGCTTCAACTACTTTAGAAAATGGTGCACCATCGTCTGGTAAGTAAGCATAACTACTTTAGAAAAATGGTGCATCAAACTGTTGATGTCTGCGTATCTTTTTCTAGTTCAATGAATCTAGAAAGCAGTGGAAGGATTCAACGAAGATTTTCTTTCGAAGTGGATCTCGAGGAAGAAGAGGAAGTAAGAGGAACATAAAATTTCAGGAACATGACGTTGGTAGAGACGATGGGAATCTGGATTTGGGGAAGTATGAAGTGTAATTGTTTTTTCAGACACACCTTTCGGCCTTCAACGTCAACGGATCAAGACGGTAAATAATGGATGTTCCAAGAGAAGAAGAGAAGAGAGAGACAGGGCATGCTAGTTGCTTCTGGCAGAAAGAGGCATATTGATACCGACACCACCCGACTCCGTTGGGAGCTTGATCGTGCTGGGAGGATGGTCCAAGACAGGGGCGAAGCTAGAGCACGGAGTACCCGAGTGCACTAGTAACACTTAAGCGACTTCAGCAACCAATATATGCATGCACAATGAGAAAATAGTAGTGATAGAATACGTACTTCATTGAAGCGACTATCAAGCTCTTGTATCAACCAATCAAGAACTTCATTAAAACAATCGACTTGAAAATGATGTCTGTTGGGAATTCCAATTTTTTTCCTTGGCCTAGTTGGATCAATGTAAGCCTCATCCATTGCCAATTTAGAAATATCATGTTCATCACAAAAGCATACACTTCAGCAAGCACTTTCTCCCACTCTTCTCTTCTAACCTTACCTAGAAGGCTTCTGGTAGACCTCACACAATTAACAGCATCAGCAAGCACTTCTCCCACTCTTCTCTTCTAACCTCGTCTGCACAGGGAAGGGCCTGATTATCCGGCGCTTTTCTTTTCAACCATCTATCCATAAACGCTGCAACACAGACATTTATAAAGAACTTAATTAACTGCGGAAGAAGAATTAAATAATTAGAAATCCATAGACCACAAACTTACTTGACAATGATTGATTAATGATTGCGGCAATCGGCAAGAAACAAATGATTCAAGCAGGGAGTGAGAGGGACGATCTGCCGAGCGGAGGGCGGAACTGGCGGCCGCCGGCGTTACCTTTACTCGCGATTCGCGAATAGGAAGAGTCACGGAGCGGAGGGCATGATTAGCGTTTCATTTACTGGGCTTTGGGCCACCATCAAATGAGACATTAGGGGATTATCTATTTATGTACGTATATACACAGCTGATAGCCTGTTGGGCCATATGTCCATATATATACACGTAGAGCTGATGGGTTTCCTTTGCTAGTTTGCCAAGTTAGGTAGCTGCAGCCTCTGCATCCGGCCAGGTGGTGCACCTATCGATCCCAAGGGAGTGCACATACGGTGAAACATACATGCTAGCTACGTAAAAAAATATTTTTCCCTGGTGCCGGTGCACTCGGCAAGCTCTACTTGGCTTCGCCCCTGGTCCAAGAAAACAGAAGGGCAGCACGTCTACTGGCTCAAACGGCACCGCGCATCGCTCTCAAGTCGGCTGAAATGCATCAGGGGACTGGGCGTTACTGCTAATCAATACGGCCGGCAAAATTCAGTATCAGATCTGCTGCCTAATTAAAATCACGTCAGAGTGCTTGCCTGAATTAATATAAATCAACTGGCTGGCAATGGCATGGTATGGAGGAAGCTGCTTCCTGTTGTCTGTTGACTTTGGGGCCGGATTTGGACGCTAATAAAGAGTAGTCGATAATCACTTGAAGTGGATCCATGTTATATGTGGTGTTTGAGCTTAAATTAAACACATGAATGTGCTTATTAGCCAACGTTTTATGCATACGTGTGTCGATTAAAACGTTGCCTGCATAAACTAATCAACAATTGAGACAGGTAACCGACGTACTAAATATACGTACTACTAGTAGCTATCAAAACGTAATAGGAGTTGCCGGAACCCGAGTGACACCGGCGATATGATTACGCGTCACGTGTGGACGAAAATGGAAATCATTCAGCTGACGCAACACTACAAATTGAAGTTGAGAAACAAGTTTTCGTTTTTCCTTCTCAACTTCAATTTGTAGTCCAGCTTGTTAGCAACATAAATGGCCACCACTATGCTGCTTCGCTTGCAGTCCACGTGCCAAAGTATAGAGCAACATATATTCTAAGTATAAATGTACAATCTCACACTAGTCAATAGTTTCTAAGTAATAACCAAATATATAAAAATACTAATATTTAGATATCAAATAAGCATCATTAGATGAATCGCATCATTATATTTTTTAAGTAAACCTATTCTACACTACTACGGAAATGAACTTCCGTGGTGGTTTTTTTAATTTTTCATGGCGGTTTTTGAAACCGCCACGCAGCTAGGGTCACGGTTAATTGATCGATTAACCGTGACAGCTTATTTAATAAAAAACCGCCATAGTTAATAGATTAACCGTGGCGGTTGCCTTTAGATGACCGCCATGGTTTTGTAATTTAACCGTCACGGTTAATTAATTTAAGATTAATAAAAACATAAATCATAAATATTATAAAATTATAAATTATGATGTACACCACATATTAAATAGTAAAATAAGATAATATTTACACAAATCTTGAACATGCATCACATTTCGACATTCAAGTCACATGTTTTCGCGTTCAAGCACTTAGTTTAAAAGTTACAAATTAAAGAGACCGGTGACCATCATTTTTTATAAACTCGAACGATCGATTAAGTTTAGGTTACAAATTTACAGTCGACATCTAATCATCAAAAGGGCCACCCCACCTATAGTCTCTCATGTCTAACTTATTCCTCCAGTCCGTAGTTCCCATAACCCGTCGTCTACAGCAAGTTGGCTCTTAGGGTCAAAAAAAGTGGCCGCTAGGTTGCACAACGCCTCTCTGTGCCATAAATATAAATGTTAGTAAATATTTGCACATCTCACTTCCCGAGAAGTCAAACTCTTTTAAATTTGACCAAGTATATACAAAGTAACATCAATACTTATATCTTGAAATATTTGTTATTACCAAAATATGTTCTAATGTCAATCTAATGATCCTTGTCACACATCGTAAACATAATTATTTTTTTATGTACACTAAGTCAAAGTTAGAAATGTTTAACTTCTCGAGAAGCGAGATGTGCAAATATTTATAGGACAGAGGGTAGTCAAATTTGAGAATGCTTAACTCCTCAACTTTTAACTCCTCAACTTAGAATGTGTGGTGTGCACTTATTTTGAGACAAAAGGAGCCATATTAGAGCAATTACAGAATTGGCTGATAGCCAAGCAAATGCAAATGTGGAAGAGAGGAGAGCTTATGGGTTGTACATGAGTTGTCGACTCGAAGCGCCTTCACCATCAATCCAAAGTGTGCTTGGCGTGCATTAAATAGTTTACAAAGAGTATCTTGTGCGTGGGTTGTATGACCTGTCTTCATACATGTCTCGCACGATAGATTTAAGGTCTGTAAAGACGAATCTCGTCTATGGGTTGTACATGCCCTAAGAGATTTTTGTGGTATAGCTTGACTATTACCACTTGGCCAATAGCTGACATTATTATTGAATTGTTGTTGCGCCCGCCTCAATGAGAGTCTCATAATGTAGTAGCAAATCATCAAGTTTGCTCGGTTAGGACTTAGGAGGTTAGTTAAGAAGATAGAGATACAAAGAATTTTATAGAATTGTGTATAAATAAAGCATGTTGTCATATTGGGTGTGTTTAGAAGCCAAAATTTTTGGCTGAAAATTCCTGTGTAGCGTCACATCGCATTAATTTGTAGCATGTTTAGTTTGTTAGTGGTAAATATTATCCTATTATGGCGTAACTAGGCTCAAAAGAATCGCCTCGCAATGTACATCTAAACTGTGCAATTAGTTTTTTTTATTTATCTAAATTTTATAGTGGCCGGCAAAAGCGTCTTTAGGTGCATTGAATATTTCGATGTGATAGGATGTGATAGGATGTGATGGGAATGCAGAAAATTTTGGAGAAAATTTGGGCTTCTAAACACAGCAATTTATTAAAAAAGCTAATGTTTTAGTTTTGATAACTGTGTCATAGAACTTTTGACCTTAATGCTCGATTTAACATACTTACTCCATTCATAAATCTCTATCATCTGAGCAAAAAAAAATATTTTTCAAGAATCTCCATCGTACGTGGTTGGAACCATGGGATGGGCACGCCCCCAAGCATCAGGAACCAACTCGCTGATCATTTATTGCTCTTTGCTTGCATGTGTTGCTCATTAGTTGCTCACTCCTAGTATGTGCTGCACCCATGACTATTAAATGCAAATCAAATATGTCCTTGGTCTACGCCGAGGATAAAATGATGAAGATTTATGAACGGAAGTAGTATTACACAAGCCAAATACTATTGATACATAGCGGACTCAAAGTTGGCATTGCCAGTTTACATCGACTTTGGTATGCCACATAACTTGATGTCCACTCAGAACCCAAATGCTCCGTACACCACATCCACGCAGCAAGCTAGATAAACATCGAGGTTGAATGGGCCGATGAAAGGCCCTCGCTCTGGCATCTGCTCAAAGAACTCCAATTCGACCGCCGGTTCAGCGTGCCCATTATCGATGTGGAAGACGCGGAACAGACCCCATCTTGATCCTTGTCCATGGCAGAAGTACACTGAATTGGCGCTGGCAGAGATGGACGGAAACAACTTGGTGGAGATGGACAACGGCCGAACTGACCCAAGGAACAGAGCGCGGTCAGCACCAACGGTGCTCGTGGGAATGAGCTTCCGTCCGTCAATGTCCACCTCAAACACCTGAACTTGTTCACGATGGTCTTCGTCTTCGCCTTCGCCTTCACCTTCTCCACTGACGTGCGCGTACGCCATGATCATGAGCATCCCAGCGCCGTCGCCGGACGGGGCAAGAGAGAAGGAGCAAATGGCCGGAACCGTGGTGGTTGTCTTCCTAACAACGTTCACCAGCCGGGGCTCCTGGTGGAGCTCCACGGTCAGCACGTCTCCCGTGGACGTCGACAGGTAGAAGCGGCCGTGCAGCGAGAGGACGGACACATGGTGCACTCCGCAGGTCAGCGCGCTCGTGTCGGCGAGAGCCCAGTGCGATTCCCCGGGCCTGATGAAGGCAAGTAGCGGGACCTTCCCATTCCGAGTCAGAAAAATCACCACAGTCGGCGCTTCCGCCGCGGCTCCGACGCCGTCGATGACGCCGAAACCCTTGAAGAACAGCGCTGGGCCGTCCCCGTCCATCACGGCCATGAGCGCACTGACTGAGGCGGAGGACCAGGAGGAGAAGCTTGGGAGGTCGGTCACCGCGCGCGTGAGCGGGTTGAAGAGGCGGATGCCGGATGTGGCCGAGTTCATGAGGACGAGGAGGCCCTCTGCGTATCCTAGCGGCATGTGCCCGGAGAGCTCCGGGAAGTCGTCGACTATAGAGGAGCCCGTGGCGACGTTGAGCAGACGGCGGCGCGTGCCCTCGCCGTAGTTGGAGAGCATAACCCAGTTGCGCGGGAAGAAGCGGCTGTCGAGGACGCGCGGGTCGTCCGTGGACCGCCGCCACGGCTTGCACACCCCGCGGAAGCGGATGTAGTCGCTCAGGTCGATGGCGAGGAGGCAGCCGGCGATCTCCGCCGCAAGGTCCCGTGGAAGCTTGGCCCAGTCCCTCCTGTGAGCGTTGATTCTAGCTTGTCATGAGGTGATAAGCAAGTGGCGATCGAGAGGGGTGAAGAGTGGATGAAACGAAATGCAGGTACCTCCCAGGAGTATCGCGGTCTGGTTCGTGCAGGAGGCCCCTGACAACGTCACAGCCGGCATGCCGTCGTTGGTTGAACATCGTCTGATCAGCGGATCCGCCTACCGGACTATAGTCCCGGTGGCTAAACACTCATGCCAGCTGCTGGATTGTGCGAGGCTGCGAGCTAGCGGGGCCGGCGCGCCGGAGGCTCGGCAGGCTCAACTATGTGACGACTGATGGAAGTGCAGTATATATGTCCCATGCCAACTATGTGACGACTGATGGAAGTGCAGTATATATGTCCCATGCCATGTCTTGGGCGTGAAGAACCATTCTGTTGATTGTTGAACGGCTGGTGCTGGTTCTTATAATAACAAAAAAACCATACGCCCAACCTGTACTCCTTTCCAAGCTTTGGATCTGTCGAAATTTTGGTGCATATATATGTTGCCTAGTACTCTGAGTAGCTGTCAAAATGCCATGTTCGATGAAGAATCACAAAATACGACAACTGTTCCGTGGAGCTGAACATTTTGGACAGATCACTCGTTCCTTCCTTAGAGAAACAACCTTGTTTCTTGTTTCTTGCATTGTACAGGCCTAGTTGCCAGTGCTAATTAAAAATTACAATGCATGTTCTTTCTTAGTCCCCGTTTGAATGGAGTAGCACTAGTTATTAGCTATGCAGTGACGAAGGCTGAAAAATTTTTTAGGGCGAGCTGATACAAAGGAGATGTTGATTTGCATAAAAGATTTAATGGTGATTTTTTTTTTTATTTTTACTACAGTAATTAACCTTAATTATCATATTTTAGGGGGGCTAGAGCCCCACTCGCCCTAGTGCTAGCTCAAATCCATGTAGCTATGCCTTTTTCTTAGATGAAGAATATTTTTCAATCCGGCCTCTACGTCCATAAGTGGATATATATAGCCAAAACAATACATGAGTTCTCAGACCCTAAACCCTTAGACGAGAGATTACACAAAACATGAAAAAATCTAAAAACAAAATAAGAAAACTAGAAGCCTAAGCTTCAATCTTCTTCTTTGCTCCTGCCCGCTCCAAACTTACAAAGAATCCCAAAAACACCAATCCATCACATAGCTTGCCTACCTGATGTCTGGATCAATGGTTGCATATCAACTCTCTTTATCCCCCACACCGAAGATTCTCATCCAAGAACATGTAGGCATCGGAGTCGACCGCTAGGGCCCCAGATCCAGCCACCCAGGACCGAATGAGCCCATGTCGTCCCCACATGTGACAATTAAGAAGAGGGGGCAGCGGGGGAGAACATAAGGAGCAACACGTGGGGGGGACAACTCTCTTCATCCCCACACCGAAAATTTTCATCCAAGAACCTGTAGGGGCACCGGATCCGACCGCTAGAGCCCAAATCCAGCTACTCGGGCCGGATGAGCCCATGCCGTCCCACCTATGACACCTTGCGAAGAGGGGGGCGGTAGGGGAGAAGAAGTGGGAGGGGACGCGCGGGTCGCCGACGAGTGATGAGGATGTACGGATCCCGACCCATTAGAGGCGGAATTGGCGGGTGGGGCTGTCGGTGCATCCACCACCGGCAAGACCGTAAGGACTGCGACAACCACCGGATCGAGAATAGCACGCGTGAGATCCGACCATGGAGAGGACCTCAGCCGAGCCAATAGGCCCATATCGGATTTGAGGCCGGGAAGAGGAAGGAGCGGCGAGAGGGGAAAATGACGGGGAGGGTAGCCTTTTGAGCCCCTTCCCCTGGCCGCCGCCGCCACTGACGAGGAGGCGAGGTGCAGCGGGCGGCGACGGCGGTCGAGCTGGCTAGAGGAGTCTACCCTAGGCAGCGGGCAGGCGGTCGCCGTCGCCTTCGACGCAGACGACGCCTCTTTACATAGCCGGGGCAAGTTTAGGTAAGTGACCGGTTATTGGCTATGGCTAAAAAATAATTAGCTAAAAATTATCGAACTAGTTGTTGATTCGTATCTGTTTGGGTCCTAAACTAATTGTTGGATTCTATAGATTAGAATTAGTTGTCAGCCTTTGATGGTTAGATTTTATGGACTACTCCCTCCGTCCCTAAATGTACGTCTCTAGAAAACCGTGTTTCCCTCACGCACACGCTTCCCGGGCGACACACATAAAGGGACGGAGGGAGTAGTGAACTAACACAAGTTAGACTTTGGCTGCCACCGATTACTCCTCCTGTTATTGGATACTTAAGTGCTAAGCTTTAACCAACTAGTTCTTAGTCCAAGCGACTCAAACATGTCCTTATATTCCTTCTGGTTCTTTTTTTTTTCACATGTCTCATTAGTTTTATCCTAAGTCAAACATTACTATCATTGACTAACTATTTTTAAAAATTCTTATAGTTTCACAATAGCGCCTTGATGCTATCGTATTGGGAAGTAACGAACTGTCACAAGGAATACAAGAAGTTTCCACAAATTATACAAATTCTAGAGAATTATATGGCTAAAAGATTGTGGTCGTCGACTATTGATGAAATCATCCAAAATGATCCAGATCCTAAGACCATGGCAGAGTGCAAAAAAACACTTATATTGGGACAAATGGAAATATGCAATTAAAGCAGATATAATCTCATTAAAAGAAATTAAAGGTAGTCTCATCAGCAATACCTACACTTCCAAAAATCTTTCATGTGGAATTTAAATGGGTTTTAGTCTGGAAACATAATGAATTAAGGATTCTCGTAACGATCCGGCATTGATTTCAATGAAATATATTCTCCAATTATGAGTGAAATAACGTTTCGATAGTAGTTCAATATCATATATCTATGCAGTTAATAGATGTAGTGACAACATATTTATATGAGTCACTTGGTTTGAATATTTACCTAAAGGTTCCCGATGGAATCCCTATTGCAAATCCTAAAGCAAGGCAGGCCACATAATGTGTAAAACTTAACAAGTTATATGGCTTAAACAGACAGGATGAATGTGGTATAACTGATTGAGTGAATTTCTCTTTTACAATAAATTTATTATACAATCATGATTCCATTTTCTAACAGAAGAAAAATACATCCACGCAGCAAGCTAGATAAACGTCGAGGTTGAATGGGCCTTGCACTTGCAATTCGACCGCGGGTTCGACCAGTCCATTATCTATGTGGAAGACGCGAAACAGTTGTCCCCTATACCCTTGTCCATGGCAGAAGTACACCGCATTGGCGCTAGCAGAGATGGAGGGAAACAGCTTCGTGGAGATGGACAGCGCCCGAACTAACCCAACGAACACAGCGCGATCAGCACCCACGGTGCTCTTCGGAATGAGCCTCCGTCCATGGACGTCCACCTCGAACACCTCAACTTGTTCAATACGTTCTTGAAAGTCTTCTCCACTAACGTGCATCATGATCATGAGCATCCCGGCGTCGTTGTTGCCGGACGGGGCAAGATAGAAGCGGGGCACTGTGGTGGTCGCCCAGGGTGCAGTTGTCTTCATCCTAACCAGGTGCACCAGCCGGGGCACCGGGTGGAGCTCCACGGTCAGCACGTCTCCCGTGGGCGTCGACAGGTAGAAGCGGCCACGAAGCGAGAGCACGAACACTTCGCGCGCTGTGCAAGTCAGCACGCTCGTGTCGGCGAGAGCCCAGCGCGATTCCCCGGGCCTAATGAAGGCGAGTATCGGGACCTTCCCAGCCAGAAAAGACACCACCGTCGGTGGGGAGGCCGCGGCGCAGCCACCGTCGATGACGCCGAAACCCCTGTAGGACAATCCTGTGCCGAAGTCCGTCGTGGCCCTGAGCGCGCTGATAGAGGGAGAGGAGGACACGGTTGGGAGGTCGGTGATCGCGTGCGTGAGCGGGTTGAAGAGGCGGATGCCTCCGGACGATGTCGCCTCGCTTTCGAGGACGAGTAGGCCATCAGCGCATCCCAGTGGGTAGTGCCCGGAGAACTCTGGGAAGTCGTCGGCGATAGACGCGCCCGTGGCGACGTTGAGCAGACGGCGGGGCGTGTCGTGCTTGCCGTAGTTGGGGAGCATGACCCAATTGCGGGGGAAGAAGCGGCTGTCGAGGACGCCGCGCGGGTCGTCCGTGGACCACCGCCACGGCTTGCACACCGCGCGGAAGCGGATGTACTCGCTCACGTCGATGCCGAGGAGGCAGCCGGCGATCTCCACCACGAGGTCCCGTGGAAGCTTGGCCCAGTCCCTCCTGTGAACGTCCATGATCAATGGGGATCGAGAGGGGTGACGAGTGGATAAAATTAAAATCAATTGCTGGTACCTCTCCGGAGTATCGCCGTCTCGCCGGTCGGTTTCGTGGATGAGGCGGCTGACAGCGTCACAGCCGGCATGCATGCCGTCGTTGGTGGTCATCTAGTCGACTGATCAGCGGGTCCGCGTCCGCCTGCTCGACTACTCTTGTGGCCAGCTGCTGGTTTGGGCGAGGCTGCGACTGCGAGCGCGCAGGCCGGCACGCCGGAGGCTCGCTCAACTATGTGATTGCTGATGAAGTGCAGTATGTCCCTATGGCCATGTTTTGGGCGTGACGAACCGTGCATTCTGCTGTCCAGCTGATGATGGTTCTTATAATCCAGAATCATGCCTCCAACCTGTATTTCCTCCTCCTCAAGCTTTGGATCTGTCGAAATTTTGGTTCACATATACGCTCCCTAGTAACTGTCGACATGCCATGTTCGACGAATCACAACATGCGACAACTGTTCCGTGGAGCTAACAATTTTGGACAGATCACTCGCTCCTTTCATGAACAAACAACCTTATTAATTTGTGGAATGGGAAGTTGCTTCTGAAGGAATACTTGCAATGGTCCAAATTTGAAAGGAACACACCATGGGTTGGCTCATGCCTTAAGAGGACTCCACAAGTAAATTCTACTATATGTTCATATGTCATAATAAATCTAGCCATTTTATTTAGTTTTCTAAGTGCCTCCTAAGGTTTCTGTGAGACCTTGAGGAGTCCCCCGGCAAAACTACATGTTGAAAGAATGTCAGATATCAGTCATTTATGAATATAGAATATGTACCAAAGTCCATCCTTTTTGGGGCTTGTAGAGTTTGATATAAAGAAGGAAAAACTCCTCTGCTCTTCTCATGAGGGAGAGGCCACAAAAACTAAAAATGTAATTTAACAAGATTGAACATCTTGCATATGGAAATTGTAACAGATGTTAAATTAACATAGAGAAAAGGAAACAAATATGGCACCAACAAATCATTACCAGTCCATGTTTCGCAACCATAAAGAGCATGGGTGCATTGTGAACCTCATTTGATACCTCCCAAAGCTGGCCAACCTAGCAGTAAAACAAAAGCAAGACACGATCACACGATACACAATTGATAACAAAAAAGCATCCATGAGACATCTAATAAAATTTTAAGCACAATGTAATAAATCATCCTGTAGACATAACCTAAAAATTTTAATCAATCAGTAAGCTGTCTTCTGGAAAGCAAGGAAATTCATATATATTATCTAAAGCACAAACATTTTTCTGAAAATATTTCTTTTTTTCTTATGACAGCTCACTCGGAAGAATATAAGGGTGCAAATATTTGACAGGCAACTAAAAATCAAGAAATTGCACCGGACACATCTCAGCTGTTGGATCCAAATGCTGCCCTCTGTTTTCTGGGAATCTTTTTGCTAATTTGACAGTTTTTAAACTAATTACAAGATTAACACGGGTTGATTTCTTTCTCCAAGAATAGCACAATTGAGGCGCCTTTGCCAAAGGCGCCTCAATTCCACACCGAGGCGCCATGCATGGCGGCGCTGACGCTCCGCCCGCCCGCCGAGGCGCCGACGTGGGCTGGACTTGAGGCGCCACATGCAAAGGCGCTGAGCCAGCGCCGCCGGCAAAGGCGCCTCAAGGCCGAATAGCAGGCAGCGCCAGCTTCCCCAACCCCAACCTCCCTCACTCTCTGCCCGGCCGCCCGAACGGAAGAAGGCGAAGGGAGGGCGACGCCGCCCGCCGATTTGGCTGGCCGGCGGCTTCCCCCGAATCCTCCTCCATCCTTTGCTCCGGTGAAGGTATGGCTCCTCTCTTCCTTCATTTTCCCCGGTGGATTGAGGATGGTGGGTTGGTGGCTAGGGTTTGGTTGAAGAATGTTTTTGGTTGAGCTATGGGGATTTATTTTTAGGAGAATTAGATTAGTTCCTTGTGGATTCAAGGTTTAGTTTCATATTTGTTTAGTTCCATTTGGATTTACAAGTTAGGGTTAGTGATTTTTAGTGGTGCACCATATGATTAATTTATTTATTTATTGTTTGGGGTGTATGGTTACTTTGCTAAATTGTCACCAATTTTTGTTACTAGCATGGAGTATGACTATCGGAAATTGAAGTGGGGACGAAAAGGTCATCCTCCCGAATTGTACCCCGATAGGTCTTGCAAGGATGCCGACGTCCCTCCGGAACTCCCAGTCCCTAGCTGTGATTGTGGTTTGCAGGCCGTTGTTTCCCAGTCCAGGCATCCGGAGACAGCTGCACGTTGCTTCTACGAGTGCGGCTCATATGCTGTAAGTATTTGTCAGGATATTGTCGGTTTTCTTTTGTTACTATTGGCTAAGTACCAAGTTTGATGAAATTATATTTTGTAGGAGGACATTGAAAGGTGCTTCTTTTTCCAAATGGATTGATTTCGGCCGATAAGTTTGACCCAAAGTACCTCATGTTCAAAGACGAGTACAACTACCGAATTGCACATGAGCGCTTCGGCGATGGGTTCCACCTCCCCCTAACCCTCCACCAATGAGTGATTTCGACAAGGAGTATTGGACACATCGACGACTAGAATCGCCGCCATGATGCCATTGCGGAGATTATGCTGTGGTAGACAAATGGGATGAATTTTCGTGTGGGAACAAGAGCGACTGGAATCCCTAGATTGTGAAGTGTCGTTTCAGAGAGCACCTATGGGGTCCCAAGTCTCTTTGGCCTGATCAAGAAACAGACAAGAAGAGGAGGAGGGTAATAAAGCCTAGGGAGTACGAACCCGTGTTATGCAAATGTGGTGTTAAAGCGAACTACGGTCTTGTTCCTTCGGAGCTTGGCATAGGCTGCTTGGTGCGGGCATATGGATCGACTATGTTGAGGTTGGTCGCTTACCCCCTCGCATCGACAATGGCATCACACAATATTTTCGCTAACACTTGTTGATTTCTTATCTTTAATAGAGCAACGGAAATGCAAGTGGGAGAGTTACGAGGGAGAGGATGAGGTGAAGCACCGGATCTCGGCTCATAAAGCCATGGACCGGAAGATGCGTTGGGGTAGTCGACTTGTTGACTTCATTACCTTGTCACGCGTAGACGTGAGCAAAATAGGGTTGCCCGCAAGATGGGTGTGAAAAGCCGAGAGAATTTGGACCATGAAAGAAGAAAGAAAAAGAAGGAAGAGGAAGATGCATTGTCTTTGGAAAAGGAAGGAGGTGGAACAAGAGTACAATGCCATCAAAGACCTTGAGGATGGTCTACGTTTGAGTAAGTGTTCAAATAGCACAATCCTAATGATATGCTCTCTCATTTTAAATTATGTGGAATCATATTTGAATGTTTTTGTTCACGAGATTAGAGGACCGTGTGGTTTTAGTTGTGGGCGAGTACGGAGCGGCGCATTCGTTAGTGTGTTGGAGGAAGCACAAAAGAAGGCGGCCAAGAAATTGACAAACGCGTCGCCGGCGGAGGCTGAGTTGAACAACAAGGAGGCCCAAAACATGGATGATGACGGTGACTTTTGAAGATTGAACGAGCTCATAGCCCTCGCCGAGGCCGGGTTGAAAGTACCCGAGCAAGAGGTCATCAAGTGCCCATGTGGTGTTCCGACCAACTACGGCCCGACTCTTGCGAGTGGGGAATAGGATATTTTTGTGGCCATATGGTGGATTATGATGAGGTTGGTTGCTTCATGCATTGTAGGCAATATCATGCCTTATGTTCCCTAACTCATATGAGTTGTTTTCGTTTAACAGAACACTAGAAAATGTTTGTGGGAGCCTTTTGATGGAAGAGGGAGTTCCTCGAGACATGCAAGGCCAAGAACGAGATGGAAGATGGTGATCGGCTTGTCAAAGAGTACCTACTCATCCGTAGGCGGGAGCAAATGTGAGCATGCCCGGCAGTTGGGAGTTATGCGCCAACAAATGAACAATATGAGAAAGGGATTAATATTTACAAGAAGAAGCTAAAGGAGCGGCGAAGAGCGGAGGAGGAATTGTTGGGGAGGGCGACCCTCGCCCGCCCGGCGCGCCCCGCAGGCCTCACTTCACCGGGGGGGCAAGATTAAATCTCCCTTACCAAGTTTGGATGAAGCCTTGCAGGTTCGGTGAGCGGAGGCCCCTCCGCAATGGTACGAACAGCGAAGCCCCGTCCTTCATCGACACGCCTGGCCTTTCGAAGCCGCCGATCGGGATCAAGCACAAGGGCGGACCCAGAGGCAGCAAGGGGATGCCAGCGTAGGAGACCCTCCGCAGCAGCCCCCTCCGCGGACTCAGGCAACCGGCGGCTGGCGCAGGGAAACCCTACGCCCCCAGGCATGGAGAGAGTCGAAGGTGTTTTCCCCATACTAACCCTGTACGAATAGTTACTAGCCTACCCTTGTGGGGGCCCACACATGCGTATGTTCCCCCACCTACCATGTACCAAATTGTAAATCAGCCCCTCTGACCCATTGTATTCCTATAAATACCCGGGTGCGGCTCAAGGAAGGGGATCGGTTGTTGGCCAGTTTAAGCGCCATTTACTCGTTTTCACTGTGTCAATCGTTTCGCCTCACGCATCATCCCTCTCTCCTCCTTCGGAGGTCCGGACGCCCTCCGACCGCTCCGACCTTCGGCAACTCAGCGAGGGTCGGGTAGGTCGGAGGCCGCCCCGCGCCTCGTTTATATTTCCGTCTCATCCTGTGGGAAGCCCTCGCCCCCTCTCCCGCCTCCTCCGGAGGCGAAGGTCAAGGGGGCAGGTGTGAACACCACAGTTGGCGCCGTCCGTGGGGAACGACACGAAAAGCCCGAAGCCATGCCCACACCCGCCGCCTGACGGCTCTACGACAAAGCGGAGCGACCCCCGCCTCCCGAGGGACACCCCCGCAGGATCGAACCCATCAAGCGGGGCCACGCGTGGTCGCCACCCACCCGAGTAGCTCCGCGCCTGCCGCGGAGCGGCAGCACCCGCCGCCTCGAGACCCTCCCGCAGCGCTGGTGTCGGAGGTCACCGAGGAGGAGGGCCGCCCAACCCACAAGGAGGCGCTCCGCAAGGCGGGGTGGCGGTGGTCCAAAGACCCGTCGCGCTTGGGTCGCCAGGTCGCCGCAACACCCCGAGACCCGCTCGAAGGGCTCCTTGAGAGTGCCACGAGGGATGAAGAGGAGGAAACCGAGCAAGGGGAGCAGGCCACAGGGGCGTTGCGAGGCCCGGATCGCGAAAAGAGACGGCAGCTTGCGAGCCCTTGATCGAAGGCGGCGTCTGCGAATGCTCGGAAGAACAAGTCTGAAGCCGCCCGGGATCGAGTTAGCATGGATCAACCAGCAGCTCGGCGGTCAGAGGAAGTCAATGGCGGAGGGCAGCCGCAGCCCCGCGACCCCCGGCCCCGCTCGGGGACAAGCGCCACCTCCTCCAACCCCGCCGCCACCACAGCAAAAATCAGCCACCATCGCACAACCCACCGCCCGCGCCCTCCGCATCAACCAACTATACCCCGACGCGCACATCGGAGACGCCTCGGGCGCCTCGCCCGGGCGGTCTTTGCCGCGAGAGCCCCTCACTCGACCCCAAATCCCCACTCTCCTACGCGCTTCAAATCGCGGAGTGGACTCCGTCCTACAGCCACCAAAGATTTACCAAGATACGCGGGGATCACCGACCCCGAGCGGTTTATCATGAGCTATGAGGCCGCGGTGGAAGCGGGGGGAGATCACTCCACAATGGCAAAATTGTTCGTGATCATCGCAAGAGGAGTGGCGCCATCTTGATGCTTGCACGCTGTCCCCAAACACAATCGAAGCTGGTCCGACCTTCGCGATGCCCTCCGAGCAAACTTCAAGGGCGTCGACTCGAACTCATCAACAACACGAAACTACTCAACGTGGTGCGAAGCCAAACGAGCCCCTGCGGGAATGGTGGCGGAGGTTCCTCCAAACCAAGGCGAGAATCGAGAGGGTCTCCAGACAGGCGTCATCATGGCGGTAGTCTCCTGCATCCGCCCGGTCCATGCCACTCAAAGATCCAGCGGAGGCAACCAAAACCCTAAGCGGGCCGCACGAGATAATGGACAAGTATGCGCGAGCCGATAACAGCCACAAAGCGAAGCTCAAGCCTTCCGACCTCCGCAAAAATCAATTCCAAGCGCAGGCGCCCGCCGTAGCGGAGACAATTACACAAGGTCGAGGCCGTGAGAGTCGGCGCCATTGCCAACAACCCCCGCCCCGAGCAAAACGCCGGCAACCACCTCCAAGACAAAACTACCCACCAAGAACCCCCGGACCAAACCCTGGACACTAGCGCGAGGCCTCCGCAAAACAACCCTACCGCCATTATCTGCGGGAAGGCAAGGGTCACTACACCAGCAAAGCCCATACTTCGCCAAGGAGAAAGAGGCGATGGAAAGAGAGCTAACTTCGCGAACTCCCGTAGGCAAATTAATCACACAAGGAAACCGGCAAACACCCAATCCAACCACTACGGCTTTACCCCTTCGACACGGGGCCCCAAAGACACCCAAAGCTTTCATTACCCGACCTTCCACACCAACACCTTCACCCAAAGACCGACCACGCTACTACCAGCAAGAGTACCACGTTTCACATCCCCGAGCCTCCGCAGACAAACTACCACACCAAGCTCTACCACCACCACCCCGCTACCCCCACCACCTCCGACTCGCACCTACCAAGAAAGCAAGAAATCCGGACAATCGTCGGCAAACCAAACTCATCCTACTGAGTCATCCTCGCAATCACGGGGGCTCCAACGAAGACCACGGCAACAAGCAAACGACGAAAAGGAGCACTATCGGAGGGTCCATCACGTGGGTACGGAGGGGCCGCACAAGAACGGTGATGGTCACACATCCCAATCACCTTCAACGCCCGGCGATATGAAGCTCGGGGGACTATCCGCACACCGATGCAATGGTCATCGACACCAACATCGGAGGTCGGATAGTTACCGAATTCTAGTGGATACGGGCAGCTCTGCGGGACATTACGTTCGCCTCAACCTTCCGACAAGATGGGCCTCGATAGGAATCGCTACAACCCGCCGGGAACCCTCGTTCGGCCGAGGGCAGCAAATGGGGACCATCGGAAAAATCACCCTGCCGGTATCCTTCGGAAAGGACCCCGTCCACCGATCGAGAACATCACCTTCGGCGTAGTGGACATGTACTACAGCTACAACGCAATCTTCGTCGGCGGAGTCACCAACGCGTTCGATTCGGTTCTCCATCCGGGCTATCTTTGCATGAAAATGCCCTCCGGCCGGCGGCATAATCGCCGTATTCGGGGACCGGAGCGCCACAAGGAATGCGGAGGGGGCGCCGGGACGACGCAACGTCCCACAACCTTGAACAAGAACCGGAAAGACAAGCGAACCAGCTAGCGGACGATGCGAGAGACACCTCCGCGGGCACTACCGGCGAAGAAACAAAGAAAGTCAGGCTTTTCAACCACGACCCAAATAGAGAAGTCACAATATCCGCACTACTGGACAAGACCTCCGAAGCGGAACACCTGCAATGCCTCCGCGAGAATTCCGATGTGTTCGCCTGGTCCGCAGAAGACCTGCAAGGTGTTAGCCGTGATCTCATCGAGCACCACCTCAACATAAGACCGGATGCCACCCCCGTAAAACAAAAACTTTGCAAGATGTCCGATGAGAGGAGAATAGCAGCGCAGGCAGAAGTGAACCGCCTTTTGGATGCGGAGGTCATCCGCCCGGTCAAATACCCTACCTGGTTATCCAACGTCGTCATGGTGAAAAAAGCAAGTCTCAGCAAGGACGCAGCGGAGCCTACCAGATGGAGGATGTGTGTAGATTTCACCAGCTTAAACAAAGCGTGTCCGGGGGCGATTTTCCTCTCCCTCGAATCGGCTCACTTTCGTTGGCGCAGCGGTAGGGTGCGAAAGGCTATCACTCCGATTGTTTTTCGGGATACCACCAAATCTGGATGAACCAGGCCGACGAGGAGAAGACCGGTTTCATAACCCCCTTCGGGACCTCACGCCGGAAGAATGGCGAAGGCCTCCGCAACGCCGGCTCATCCTTCGTCGCGCGCATGACAAAGGGTATTCGGGGAAGACAGCGCCATCTCGGCCTATGTCGACGACACGGTAGTCCGAGTAAGCTAAAGGAAGACCACATCACGGACCTCCGGAGAACCTTCGTCGAGCTGCGCGAACCTTAAGCGTGTACTCGGCGGTACAATGGTGACATATAAGGGAGATCTTTGTAGTCATATCGATGACCTTCCACGCAGTTATCATGTGACTACAAGGGGCATGCATGATCTGAGGTACGTTACAAGTACACTCCACTTTCTCTAGATCGACCCTGTAATTGATGCCTCCATAGCGTTCGCTACCCAAGGTTGTACCACCCCCCGCCTCGCACACTATAAACCCGCCTATTTGGCCCGTGCGGTTAAGCCTATCTCGCATCTTCGACCAAGCCTCTTGCTCCTCATTATGAATTCCCTAGCAGCCTCTCAAATTGGCCATCCTTGCTTTGCAAGCCTTGCCCGGCCTTGTCCCAACGCTTTACAAAATACTCATTGCACTTCAAACGAGTACTCAACTATTCCGGACACCGGCAAGGCTCTAACACCTTTGAACACACGGTTGAAAGATTCAGACGAGTTCGTAGTCATTATTCCCCAACGCCATACACCCTCATCATATGCTAACGCCCACTTCTCCTTCTTCTCCATCTGACGCTGCAACCATGCACTCCCCCGTGGGTTCATCATTTTATCAAGCTCAACCTTCGTATCCTTGAACTCGGTTTGGGTAAGGACACAACACAACTCCTTAACCTTAGCACAAACCTCCTTCTTCCTTCCTCCGACGCCAATAATTAGCGGCGAAATGACGCATGCACCATCGATGGACCAAAGGCGGGTGACCCTCTATTTCTTTATCGGCGGCATTAAGGAGACCCGCGTGGCGGTCGGATATCATACATACCTTGCGAGTTGGCCCAAGCACATGAACCCTTAGATGCCACATGAACCACGACCATGACTCATTGCACTCTCCCTCCGCCAATGCAAAGGCCACGGTACTATTTGCTTCTCGGGGTCAACAAAGGCTGCCATCATCAACACACCCTTGTACTTCCTGTTAGGAAGGTGCCATCAACTAGAACAACAGGCCGACAATATTGAAATGCATGTTCCGCCTGCGTGCAAAGGACCGAACACACGTTTCAACACATGCCTCACTTTCCCCGATTACGACGGTAAAGTGATACCGCCGGTGTCTATGAACCATTTCAGCCCGGGGTTGTAGTACCTCATTGCACATAATATTCTAGGAACCCCATTTATGCGCTTCTTGCCACCGCCCCATCGAATCCGCAATGCAATGCACCGCTAGCACGCCAAACCTTCCCATAAAGGGGCGTATACTTTGTAAATCCGACTATTGATTGGATCAAGGGCGATATTGAAACATCGTTGTTGTCATCAACAAGACCTAATATCACGACGGGCAAGGTCTTGTGCCGTGAGTTGGGGATGCTTCTCATTTGACTTGTTATCGGCACATGTGTGGGGTTGCACCACTCGAAGTTATCTTCCACTTGCCATCTACCTTCTTCCGAGCATTTACCCTCCACATACAACCGTTTTCGATCACGGTTTTTGCATTCCACATAGTACATCACCTCCTTGTCGGAATGAGTGACCTTGTATGCGGCTGTGGTGGTGGACAACATAGTTTTGCATAAACAACTTTAGCTCGGGTAATGCACCGAAAAGCATCCCCTTAGAAAGGATAACATTCTCATGATTGTGCACGGACGCTGCACAACTCTAGGCCGGTGTCCTGCCTCGCCATATCGGTCATGCTAACGTCCCCCGTAGTTGGGAACGCCTCTAAAAGGTACGCCCATCGACCGCAACCGCATCAACTCGTCTCTCGTAATGCGGATCCGGTGGAACATAGGGTTGTGCTTCACTGAAACGAACAAAGGAACCGGGAGGGGGAACATCGGCATCCTCTTCTCTAGTTAGTCTTCCTTGCACTGACATTGCATGAAGTTCTTCGATCGGTAATCCTGTTGGCACGGAGTGAACAGGAGGGGACATCCTCTCCTCCTCGTAATCATCCTCGGACTCGGACTCACCGCCTACCAAATCATCGATCCTCTCCTCCTCCCCTGTACCTCCTCCTCCTCCCGCCGAAATCATCCACATCGTAGGTATCGTCCCGCCAAACACGGTGATCTAATCCCGAGTCGCACGCTGCCATCTCCGGATGATCCCGTCAAATGACCGTCCAATTGTGTATCTTCCTCCATTGCCTCGGGACCGCCTCCATGACAATCGAGTAAGGGTCGCGTCATCGTCATCCCGATCATCGGCTATACATCTCTCCACCACCACCTCGGGCATTTTACAATTGCAACCTTGTAGGACCCGGTTGTAGCGGGTCCATGAGCCGAGTCAAGCAAGGGCATCATGACATAAGCGCGGCCTAGTGGACCCCTGCATCGAACCTCCCACTAAAGCGCGACCTCCACACCAAACTTTTGTTTCAATCGTAGCAAAAGAGCATCGTAGCTAGGAGGTTCGTCAAACATCTCCAAATCCTCCTCCATGCCATCAAACATACAATCCTCTTTCGTGACACTTCCTCCATAAAAGACACGGACAAAACAATCCATCTACACAAAAGGATATTTTGAGTATATTAGGACTTCAATTTCGTGACCTTGTCCACCTAGCTAACTATACAACGTAATTGTCGTAACTAACTCTCCAAAATAAGTATCCAAACCTAAATAAGTAACTAACCAAACATCTAACTATATAACCATAACTAAGAAAGTCACTAGGTCTATACTACCTACCCAAATAACTAACAAATCACTAACCAAAACAAATGCTAACCCTAACTAATCTAATTCGGTAACTAAACTAACTATATGTGATTTGCACTAACAATCTAACCGGTAGATAGCACTAACAAAAAAAGAAAAGGAATTACCTTGTTGTGCTTCAGAGACAGACGAAGGGTGCCGGGCGGCAATGGCCGCCACTGAAGCCGCCGCGGCGCCGCCACGGACGGAGGGAGCAGCCGCCGTCGGCGGCATTCGGGGCGGCGGCCTAATCCAGAGGGCCCGGCGGCGGGGCACCACAGCACCAAATCCGGGGCGGCTCCGGCGGCGGGGGTCGGGCGGCGACACCGGCGGGCGGGCGGGCGACCGGCCGGCGGCAGGGGCGGGAGGCACCGGCGGCGGCGGCTCCAAACCCCAGGTGCCGATTTTTTTTTTTTGATTCGTTATCCCGATCGATTCGGAGTGAGGGAGGCGGGTTCGAGAGGGTGGACCGTGAGGCGGGGGTCGTGGCTCGCTCGGCCTTGAGGCGCCTTTGGCAAAGGCGCCACACTCGGCGCCATGCATGGCGGCGCCTCGTCCACCACGTCGGCGGCAGAGGCCGGCGCGGGTGCCCGCGTGGAGGTCTTGAGGTGCCACCATGCATGGCGCCCTCGGTGTGTGTATTCGGGCGCCTTTGGCAAAGGCGCCACCAAATGTGCTAGTTTTGAAATATAAAGTCAACTCGTGTTAATCCTCGTAATTAGTTTAAAAAACTATCAAATTAGCAAAAAGATTCTTTTAAAGGCAAAGATCACCTTGCGCCCCCCCCACCTTCCTCTCGACAATGCTCACACTTTGCCGGATGTAGCCGTAGCTCCGGCCGGCCCTTCCCTAAGTCACCCTCTGTTGGGTAAAATACTCCAAACACGTTTTATTGATGAATACTTAGTCACAAAGTGACCGGTACCACATGTCCTTTACAAAGAGATGTCGATTGGGTATTTATAGGCCCCCCGGCCGTAATTCTAGAAAAATAACAAACTTTTACAATGACAAGATTCCGTATCTAGACTTTCGGCGGCCGTTCTTGACGCCTTCGCATGCTTCGTCTTGAACTTTCTTTGTATTTCTTGAAAACTTTAGTTCTTGAAGGTCTTCTCGACGAAGCCTCTCTTACGGGTTTCTTTTTCGCAAAGCTCCGAAGTTGCGAAAGGCCTTCTTGTCCTCTTCGCGGTAAACAAACTTTGTAACATGATCATTCTTGTTTGTCTTTCTCCTCTCTGTGATGACCTTCGTATGAAGCTCATTACATGATCATACTTCAAAGTTTGGGTTAAGAGTTTATGCAAAATAAAGTTGACCCCCAACACCCTCCTACTTGACATGTGGCTCACCTCATCACAACCCCTAAACCTCCTAATGAAACTAAGCATCCTCTCACCGTGTCTCCACAAAGAGTAACTAAACACATTTTCAGTTGACCAACGTTTAACTAGATTTGTTGCCTTGGCTTTATCTTCAAATATCTCACACCTCGCTCTGGTAAGCCCTTGTACATCATGCTTGCGGGAAGGAACGATACGCGACCCACCCTAAAGCCCTAAAGGTTTGGCGAAATCTTTGTAACTTAACTACTACTCCCTCCGTCCACGACCTTCGCCGTTCTACGGCCAAGGCTATTGTCCCACGGAGAACGTCATTCTAGCTTCCGACATACTCCGTACTCCTACTCCGACCCAGCTTTATCCCATCCCATCCCATCCCTCCGTTCCCCTAAAAAAATCAGGTCCCCTCCGCTCTTCATATATGTCTTGCCTTTGTTTGTCCGTCCAACCGCTTGGTTGCATTTGGTGCTTCACCTTACGTTTTTTTTGAAATTCTTCATCCGAGTCGGACAATTCTTCTTCATCAAATATGATGTTGACATCATTTGTGTTTACGCCAAAATCGTTGTATGAGCTCGTCCATGCCACCTTGTAAGCCAATGTCACTGTAGCCTAGCAAATAATTTAGATGGTGCATGAATATTGTTAGTACATGGATGATCACACGTTTTAGCATACACAATTAATATTGGTAACATGTCTTGGAAATGATGCAAATAATCACCTTCATGCAGGTTGCCTTGTTCTTGTTGTGGATCATTTAAATCAAATGGAAGGCCAGCATCATGTGAGGTATTGCCCCCCTGTAAATTATCCTCCACTTTGTGAGGACATTGGCTACTACAAGCTGAAAAACGCATCTATTATATAGGAGGGACACAAATGTGGTTACCTTCATAAAGTTCATCAATTTCATAAGGATCCGGACCCCAATGATACCATGTATCGTTGTGACCTTCATCAACTTCATCAATCTGACTTGCATCTTCAAGGATAAGCCCGGTAAAAGATGACTCCCATGAACATCACCTACACTCAATACTTGCAATGGTCATGGATAATTTCTTGTCCAGCCAGATTGGCTTGTTTAGAGCAGAAAACTATTGTGTTCAACAACAATTAGTTTTCCTTTGCATTTTTCTCTTATAGTGATTTAATAAATTTGCTCACAATTTTTTTGTGTTTTTTATGGCTGCAGGTGCATAGTAAAAGAGGAATAACACATAGGAACAAGAAAACCTATCATCAACTTACAAGGCATGAAGGCAAGAATCGAGCAAACTCATTTTAGGAGATGCAAGAATAAGAAACTAGAATCTGAGCACAAACATTTTAGGAGAGATATAACACAGATAAAAAGAGCAAGTACACTCATTTTGGGAGGCGGGTAGATGTCCTAACCTTGATGAAGTTCTTGTTGATCCTCAGTTTCTTGAAGATTGAGATCCAGGTGATGGCCTCGTACCCTTGTTCCACCGTCCCACTTCATCATGATCTCCCTGCGGTGGCTTGTTCAAATCTAAGAGCTGGTCTTCTTCCTCACTTGGTGTGTTTAGGTCTATAGCCATGGCCCATGGAGGTGGAAGGAATGAGAGGACAAGGATGAACGGGTGGATGGTGAATGGTGGATTAGGCCTGGGTGGAAGGAAGGGGAGGACAAATGCTTGTGTGGCCGGGGAGGTGAACGGGTGGATGGTGGATTAGGCACTGGAAGTGAAAATGGCGCTCCATTCAAAATTAGAATTTCAATTTTCAGCTGTGCCTTTTGTGTGTAAAGAAACAACCACTTGTTTTGGCGCTAAAAGTTTTTGGCGAGCTGGTTGTAATCGCTGAAAAATTTGGTGGATTTGTTTAAATGATCAGCACTATACATGGGTGTGGTGGATCCTTTTGATAAGCTAAGATGTTCCTGTAGCATTGATATGACATGCATATTTAATGAGGCAACTTTTACTGAACGACAGAACTGTGAACTTTGCAGTGCCTACTCCCTACTTTTCTTGGTCCCAGTGCCATTTCGTAGAATCCACGACGAAGTCTGTGGGACGGAGGGAGTATCACTAAACTGGAACTTGTTGGCAAGTTATGCAGTCCCAAACAAACATTCCTCGAGTATGGTGTGAGGTCCAAACAAACATTCCTCGAATATGGTGAGGTCCAGTGACTCCATGTAACTGCTATCCTGTCCAGTTCTTATACAAATTCCATCTCCAATCTTGAGTCATATTCCCAGTGATTAACCAATCTGTGGACACCAACCTCAGCCTTCACCACACCAGAGCTCAGATCACAAAGGTCACTCAAAGGCAAAGGTATAAAACATCTGAAACCCAATTGCTCAGGCTGCATGTGTCTGGACAGTAAAAAAACGCATTGCATCAATAATATATTTATCCCATAATAGAATTGTGATACATCCGAATACATTAACGTCGCAACACATCCCTTTTAATTAGCCAAAAAAAAAAAAAAAAAAAAAAAAAGGAAAGCAGTGTGATATGGTATTGGGAACCTTATGAATCCAACCCAACCTTATGAATGGAGCAAGAGTCTTTTGACCAGATTGTAACCATGGTGCCACATTGAACAAACAGCAAAAACAAAGTACCATACAAGTAAATATATACGGTGACCCAGCATGCTACCAACATACTAGAGTAGAAGTCAAGTCTTCGCAGGCATTTCATCGAGCAATTGATGTCGGAGTAGCTGGAGAGGCATGAGGGGCAGGAGGACGAGAGCGCGATGGTGCCGATGACGATGGTGAGGGACAAGGAGGCAGGGCATCGGCCGCGGGGAGGCCGGCTCTGCTGTGGCGAGCGCGAGTACTTCATCGCCGGTGTTCCAGTTCCGCACTCCGTGAGCGCGCTGAGCTGCTGCTGGAGCGCGCAGTGACGAGCAGCAGCTGCCCGCGCCACCATCGCGTGGAAGGCCACGCCGGAGATGCTCTAGATCCGGTGTGGGGCGCTCCGGAGAAGCTCCCCTGCGGCGGCGGGGGCTCCAATGCGTCGGACTTGGGCGGCTCCGTGGACGCCGTCGAGTTCGCCATCGACTCCATGGACGCACTCGGCCTCCAGCGCCGCCATGCTCCTCGCGTTGACCTCCCTCTCCCAGTCTCCCTGGTCACCGCGCTCCGCTTCCCGGCCCTCGCCGGGACCTCCTCTCCGGCGACCTCCCCACGGCCTTTGCGCCCGTGCCCTGCACCGTCGACCTCAGGAAGTCCGGTTTCACCGGGCGGATCCCGCCGTCGCTGCTCCAACTCCGGGACCTGCGCACGCTCACCCTCTCCCACAACCGTCGAGAAGCAGTCAGAGTATAGCGGTGTCGGCGTTGGTGATGAAGAGCGAGGAGCGGTAGGTGAAACCGTGAGCACTTCACCGCACGCACGGCGTCGTCGCTCGAGCGAGCCTGCCCGCCAGGAAACGAAGGTGGATGTCCCTGGAGCCATGACAGAGAAGGGATTTTGCATGATTTGGGCCAAAGTGTTGTGCCGTGCCCGACCCCGACTCCATAAACCTTCAAGTCTCAGGTCTCAAACTTCTTTTCGGATCGAAACCCTAGCCTAGCCTATTCTCCCAAGTAGCGCCTGGCTTCTTTTCGATGGAGCCTGACGGCGAGGAGACTCAAATCCGGCCCAAACTCATCGTTCATGTCGACATCGAGTTCGCAAGCCAGAAGGGGATTCCGCCGCCGGAGGATCCTGGTTAATCTTTTTAGCTTATCGCTCGCTACCTTTATTTTCTGCGTGCTCGATTTCCACCTTGGTTCCGTTCCATCGCATTGATTTGCAAATTCTGAGAACATAGTGGAGTCGAGGGAGGCAGACAATATGATTTCATTCCCCCTAGATTTATTGTTTACTCATACTATGGAAGGAAGTTGCATGGGTCCTATTGCGTGTTGCTGCCAATTGTTGTTTGCTTGATGTAGATTTATTACCTGTAGAGGAATCCTTCACATATACTATTTGATATACAGTTCTTGGGGGTGGGGGTTGGGGAGAATATGTTGTGAATCCAATTTGAGGTTTGCACATAGTTGAGGGCCAACAATTCGTCCTAAAACACTGCAATTCCTGTAGGCTAGGAATCCCATAAAATTCATGTGAAACATTGTAATTTAGTCATTTTTAAAACAATAACGGGTTCGAGCATGAAACGTTCAATAATTTTATGATTAGAAATGCAAATTACTTCATATTGATCTTTCAATTTGATTCAGATGAGCAAGAGTATATGGCACATGTGGCGTTCTGGGAGGCTATACTTGGAGTACATCCATACCGTCGGCCTTTTAATATGAGGACTGCAGATAATGTTTCAGAATATCACAGAAGTTTGGTTGATAAAGCCTAAACTTGATCAATGACTTCCCTCTAGATGCTCACTAGCATTGCCTTTTTTGAAAGAACAACAATCTGGAAAGGTTTTATTTACATTTAAGTGCATCATTTTGCAAGTCTCCTAATATTAAGATGTCCCTTCCCACTAAAAAGATTTTTTGTTGGAACCTCCGTATTTTTTGTTTGTGTTGTCAGTTATTGTACTTTGTACAACTGATTTTGATGATAACTAAAATTTGTGTAAATATAGTCAAATTTAAGTCATTCTTTAAGAACTTTTATTAATAAAGAAAGCCACGGCAAAAGAAGTGATATTTTGCACAAATTTTTGAATAAGGCAGTGGTCAAACTTATCGTCAAAAAAAGTCAAACGACTTACAATTTGAGATGGAGGGAGTACCATGGATTTTGATTGCAACTAATGCCCTGCACTTGTGTGGCCTTCATCGCCTTGTTCCTCATGCATTTCACTTTTACCTATTGCTCATGATTAAATGTTTATGAGCTTTGAATGATGACATACACTTGTATGGCTAGCATAAACATTCATAATCTTGGTTATCTATGATGCATCTTTTTTTATTACCTTTTGCTTATGATTAAATGTTTCTTTTTATTTTAGAGAATGCTTACAAGAATGATGCCAAATATATAAAGGAAAACCGACGACTACTTCAAAAGAATCATGAAGTGGAATGAGACTAGCGACAACGACGATATACTTAGTTTTGTTGAAATCCTTCCACGTTCACCTTCTCCTAGGTGCTTCCATCCATGGCATCGGGAATTTCGAATGACAAACACGAACCCCAGTAATGACTCTTTTAACTGTATTTTTGTTATCTTCTCCCAAATATTTTTTTCCTTTTGCAACTCTTAGCATCCGTGGGCAGCATGCGTTTTACACAGCCTGATGGGAATAAATATCCATCATCTCAACTTCTTCAATTCTTCTCGTTGAGGTTTGCCGGTGACTTCATGCATGCTCAAAAGAATGAGTGTTTATGGCTTTGTGGCCGTGCGGGATGATGTGGATAAATTGCGGAACTATATCTTCAATCGTTCGCCCGAGCATGCACAAGTGATTACTCCGGTTAGTTGATTTTATATTTTGCTATATTTGTTGTTTTCTCGGGCAACATTATGCTACATTATTTTACCATGTATTCAATTGTTTATTAGTTTAGTACTCCCCAAATAAATCAATTCCTAGAATTTATGCCAATCAAAGTTTGACTGACTTTATTTTATAGAAAAAGGTAACATCTATGAGATAAAATTAGCACAATATGAAAATATATTTTATGATATATCTAATGATACTAATTCGATGTCATACATCTTAACATTTTTGTCTAGAAATTCAGTCAAAGTTTAAAAAGGTTTGACTTAAGATAACTCCGAAATCTATTTATTCAGGGGACGAGAGGAGTATGTCCACTAGGTCCTACACTTTCGTATGATTTGTGTGCACCAATGAGTATGTATTATGTATATATACCACTGAATTTGTTAATGGGCAATGGTTTTGTTTTATATTGTTCATTTGTGGTATTATGGAACATAAATAATCACAAATTAGTGAAATAGAACATTCAAGAGAAATATACAACCTTAATAATTGATTCTTTTTTTTAAGATAGACATGAAGATGTACATATATATATAATATATTATATATGTAACACCCGCCCAATTTGGATGTGGCCCATGAGTGGCCTATGAGTCTTTGAGTGCACATGTTAGTACCACCTTGCTAGTTGAGCAAGGGTGGAGCCAACTTATAAGCCTTTGCCTTCCGGCCATATCACCTTGGGGTTAACCCTTTTACACGGCGGGGGCGAAAAGTGTAAGCGGGTGCTATGTGTACGTCGCGGCGCCCTCGGAAGGGCGCGGTGCGGTGCGGCTTTGGAGGGCGGGGGTGTCACAAATGGTATCAAAGCCGACCCTTGCGGTTTCACGGGCCGGTGTAGTCGCAGATTGTTCGGGCATGGGTGTACATGTGCCGACACTTTGGATGCAATGCACGTGGGCAAGAGGGGAGGTCCTGGTTAAGTTGGCGCCGGCGAGGGGCGCCGAGTCCTTTGAGGGGGGTGTATGTAACACCCGGCCCAATTTGGATGTGGCCCATGAGTGGCCTATGAGTCTTTGAGTGCACATGTTAGTACCACCTTGCTAGTTGAGCAAGGGGTGGAGCCAACTTATAAGCCTTTGCCTTCCACCATATCACCTTCGGGTTAACCCTTTTACACGGGCGAGGACGAAAAGTGTAAGCAAGGTGCTATGTGTGCGCGTGCGCGCCCTCGGAAGGGCAGGTCTATGGTGCGGCTTTGGAGGGCGGGGTGTTACAATATATCGTAAACAGACCAACCTATTACTAGGCTTTAGACCAAAAGAGCGACACCCTCTTAAATCAATTGTAATCTAGGAGGTGTTTCATTATCCTTGGTTGATTTTTGAAGTATATGCCACATGAGCTATGAGGAAAAGGGGAAATCAATTTTGAATATCGACTTTTGATTCTTTTTTTCTTTTTTTCGACGAAAGGTAATAGCCGATAAGGTATTCCATGAAAGTTGAGGTTATTTGTTCAAATGGCTATCCATGCAATATTAGTATCGCTAAAAGTTTCTTAATAATGTTGGAGTATTCTAATTAGCTTTTTTTGTTGAAATAGGATTCGCCTAATCTATTATTGATCTCCCCTACTCGAGGAATATCCGCGCCTTTTAATGTGATTGTTGAATACAGTCTCAAGGTTAGAGGCAATGGTGGTGACACAAAAAGATGGAGAGCTCATTGACGGTTGCTTCATGTTTAGCGAATCATCTGGGTGTGATCTTGCGGGCGCCAAGTGCGTTTATTTGGTCCGCTTGGACCACTCGATATCCGCTTTGTGTTCATGAAATTTGCTGTGGAGGCTACCATTGTGGTGAAGGTCAAGAGGGCTATGCCGGGCTACAACCTCAGCATGGTTACTGCGACAACTTGTGGACCCTTTGACGAGATAATACTATATGACCGTTCTGCACCTGGTCTAGACCCCATGGAACCAAAGGATGGCGGTGCCTTGTCATCGTCAATGGTGGTCGTGGCACACGCCGTGGTGGCTGTGGAACTTGGTTGTAACTTGAAGCTGCGATTCGGTATAAGTTGCGAGGAAGAAGAATCTGGGCGTGGGCTTGGTAGGCATTCTAAGAACAGCTCCCATGAGCTCTTATTCACCGCACAGAGGCACAAAACTAGTAAGGGGGAGCATCGTGATGGGCAGGATGTTCAAGGTAGCTACGAAGGTCACTTGGTCCACCATGGGGAGACCGTATCTCCCGATTTTTGACACTAAGAAGAGGTCTTTGCTCGGTGATCCAAATGGCCCATGCGATATTTAAGGTGGTGAAGATGGGAGGTGTCGTCCTACTGTGCTGATAAGTTACCTTTTGTATATCCAAATTTAGGTGTACGTAAATTGCATTGAGCACCGGTGAGCTAAATACTATGAAATGTTCTGAACAAATTGCATTGGCATTGGAGGTGACTTGTTTTCATGGCAGGGTGTGGTACGCACTGTTGTGCAGTGCGTCATACTGTTGTTGCGACTGTGTTAGGTGTGGCCTTCGTGGTCGTGTGGCTGGTTGGCTGCTCCATGGCCATGCTAGTGTTGTACTAGACTTGTGGCTGCACTCAAGGTGGTGGCCCAGGTCCCAGACAATTTGTCCGCCGAACCTAAGCAGGCTAAGTATTGGGCCGTGAAGTGGTGTGACATAGAACTTGCGAGCTGTGGTTGGGCTTTATAGTGGTGTGACGTCGAATCAAATGCTGGCTGAAGCTTTAGGTATGGCACCTATGGGTCCTTTGTGGAGAGGAGTCTGCACAGTGCGTCCAACTTGTTTCTCGTGCATGCGGTGGGGTGGAGATCCGTGACCGCACATTGTGTGTTGGTTTCCGGCTAGACCAGCTGCCAAGCCATGTGTGTAGGACGAGCTTTCTCTTCGTTGCTGCGTCCTACTACGTAGTACACGGCTGCAGGACGGCAGACTCTCTATCGTAACGGTAGAGCCATAGAGGCATGTTTGGGCGTTGGGAAGCGGGTTAGTGGAAGGACGCGCCAGATCGACTGGATTTGGGCGGTGGAACCAGCGATCTATCTACCGGGGGCCGGTTCCCATCAGTCACGCCCAAGTGGCCGGCCGCAGTGGCCGGCCGCCCGGCCGCCGTCTCGCAGTCGGTCGCGGGCGGGGCGGGGCGGGCGATAAACCGGACCGCCCTGCGTTTTTTCTACCGGACGGTAAACGCGGTAAACCGCGGTTACCGTTTATACCGAGGTCCGGTTCACGGACCCGGCCCGGTAAAGAAAGCAAATTCAAAATTTAAAATTTGAAAAAAATCATTGAAAAAAATTCTGTAAAATAGTTCATGATTTATAGAAGCCAATGGTATAAAAATTTGTCAAATTGGAGTTGGTTTGGTATAAAAAATTTCAAATCTAAGTTTGAAAAAAAAAAAAAAAAAAAAATACACCCGGCCCATTAAGGCCCATTAAATCATGAAGGTCGAAAAACATACTAAACACACTCAAATTTAAGTAATTTTGACATCATTGGATTCTACAAATCATGAAGTATTTTTAGGAATTTTTTAGCATTTTATAAAAAAATTACATTTTGAATTTTGAAAAAAACCGTTCAAAGCTGCTCAAACCCTCGGTAAACCCGCTCAAACCGCTCGGTAAACCGCTCAAACCGCCCGGTTTACCGTTTTTACCGTTCGCCCGGCGCCGTTTGAATTCAAACGAATTCAAATTCCAAACCGTCCGATAACCGGCCGGTTTACCGGTAACCGGACCGGTTTACCGATTCGGACCCCGCGGTTTTCTGGGTCCGGTCGGTATAAAAAAACGCAGGGCGGGACACAGACACAGCGCAGCACACAGTGTCACGGGCACCCACCCATGGTCCTCCTACTCCCACGACGGCCGGACCTGAAAAGCGGAGCTTCTTTGCCGTGCTGTTGCCCAGGCGGTGCACGAGCCGCGGCAGCAGGGGATGTCCTTCCTCCTCCTTTTTCCATCTGCTCATCTGACAGCCAGCACTGCATGTCCTTCCTCCTCCATCCATCAATCAATGTACTAACCGTGAGGAATTCCTTTCTTCGTTCGCGATAAATGCCACTGTTCACGTAAATACACTTGTGAATGGTTCTGTACACGATCGCCATCGGACGTGTTTGGATCCTCTAACTTGGTTAGAGTTAGAGTTACTTTCTAACTCTAATCCTCAAATAACTCTAACCCATAGACAGTTTAGATGATAGAGTTAAAACGGGGTTAAAATCACTTTTCCAATCACTTTTCCAAGTTAGTGTGTCTTTGGGTTGGTGGGCTCTACCAAAGTAACCCAAATATCACCTCCTTAAGGGGTTACTTTTTTTTTTTTTGGTTGTTAGAGCCAAAATAACTCAATCTAACCCATGTGTTTGGATGTTTTTGGGTTATTTGAGACAAAAATAACCCAATCTAACTCTAACCTTGGCATCAAACAGGGCCATCGTATCGTTTCCTCTGTCTTGTGCACCTTCGTGCTCCTGGATCAGTGGATCACGAAACGGCTCGCCAACAGAACTACTACGAGTAGTAGACAATAGGCCTTTCTCCATGCTTTCGTTTCTTTTTCTGATCGACACCGTTAAACTTATCCGCAAGGGAGAGGATTTTTTAATTTTAACCCTTTTTTAAAGAAAAACTATTTTTAACACGGTTTTCAAAGATTTTCTAAGAATAACCCTTTTTGGGCGCGCCGTGGTTCAGCGCGCGGTTTTTCAACGCTGCCGCGCGCCCTAATTGAGCGCAGCGGACACACTGCCACGTGGCGATCTTGCATGCGGTCCTTGTTTACCGGGGCGGCGCCGCGCCGCGAGATCTAAGCCGAGGTAGCCGCCCCCGATCTCTGGCCCAGCGGCAAGCGCTCCCTGATCTGCGCGGCCTTGGCGGCGTATTACCTCAGTCCCCCGGTTCTCTCGTTCCCAGTCTCCTTCCCAGCCTTCCCATTCCCAATCTCTGCTCGCCGACGCCGAAGAAAAAAAAGCGCCCGGCCGTCCTCGGCCCGCCGTCCTGCTGTCGAGGCACGGCCAGCCGCCGCCGCCCGGCCCCCCCCTCCCCCTCCCGTCGCCGCGGCCTCCTCCTCCGCCGCCGCCGCCTTATCCACCCATGGCCGCGACGCCCGTCGCCTCCTCCTCCGCCCCCACGCGGCACGGCTGTCTTGCTGCCGATGCGGTCCTCCCTCCATTCCCGCCTTATCTCCTCCCCAAGAAGGCGCCCTTCGTCACCATGGTGGACTGAGCCGGCCCCCTTCCCCGGCCGGTCGTCTTCCACCTTGAATCCCGGCTGTTGGACGTTGCTCATCTCCTCCCCAAGGTACTACAATGTCACCTTGCTTTGAATATTATAGGCTAAATTCTTAGTTAGGGTTAGCTAAACTTAATCGGATAGTTAGGGTTAGGTAAATGTAGTGAATATTCAATTTAGTTAGTGTGTTGGACACTTAGGGTTAGCTAAATGTAGTTAGTTGGTTGGATTGGGTAAGCTAAATTTAATCATTTGAGTTAGATATGGGATAGTTAGTTTTACCTAAATTTAGTATGGACCGTAGATCGCACTAATTCCATGAAATGATCAAGTGTGTGTGCAATGTCTTTGTAGATGGATTGTTGTGTCCGAGTGTTGTACGGTGGCACCATTAGGAAAGAAGATGGTACGGTAGAGAATATGGACGAAGAAATGGAATGGTTTGATGAGCCCCCTAGATTCAATGACCTTTGTGACCGTTTGAAGGTGAAGTTTGGCGGTGATTTCACACTTTGAAGGGTAGGTTTGACAAATGGGAAGACTAGGGCTCACTATGTGGTTGTGCCATTGTTGAACCCTTCTCATTGGACCCGATACATTAGGGTGGTGCAAAGTTCAAATGTGGCCATGGCGAGAGGTGTTTGTTGAGAATGGTTCTGAGGATTTTGGATGATGGTGGTGGTGAGCCGGCATTTGGGGCGAACAAGAAGGAAATGACATGGATTTGGGCGGTCGGTCGGGTGACACGGGGGCGATTGCATGAACATCCTGTAGGTTTGCGGACGGATGACTTTGATGCGGGGGACTATGAGCGGGAAGAGGCCGAGGAGGTGGTGGAGGCGGAGGCGGAGGCGTATGAGGACGATGAGGGCAGCGGCGATGATTCGGATGATTCGATGATGATGAGGGGAGTAGCCACGGTCATGCGATGCCGACATCAGTCCTTCATGCCATGCCGACCCATGGGAGATTGGTACATGATTTGCCGGAGGATGATAGACCATATGACTCTTGGGGTAGGATCGGCGAACCACAACATCACGTTCCACCACCCGAGTACACCGTGAAAGAGCTACGACAAATGAGTCGGAGGAACTTCCAATATCCAAGTGTTCGAACTATAGGGATGTTAGCATGACTCATATGGCGGTTTGTGATAGCGGTCTCCCCCAAATGTACAGGCATGGTGCACAATGAGAAGGACCCAATTCTTAGGAAGGGTATGAGCTTCAAGTCAATGTCGAGATGAAACTCTTCCTAGAAGACTATCTTTGTGCATCACCATCGGCCCTACCGCCCACACATTCGGATAAAGAGTTGAGGTATCATATCCGGTGTAGGAGTAGGGATCATACATGCCCTTGGAAGTTGCGTGCGCGGAAGAATCGGTATGATGGTGCGTGGAGGATTACTAAAGTTGTGCGACCCCACACATGCGGGGATAATGAGGGTAAGAAGAAGCATCCACGACTTCTTGCGCGTTACCTTGCCCGTCGTATATTTGGGATGGTTGACAAAGACAATGACATCCCCTTTGCTTTGTTACAAGAGCAAATTTTTGGAATGACCAACTATGAGGTCAAGTATGGAAAGGTTTGGCGAGCTAAGCAAATAGCCTTGGCTATCATATGGGGAACACGGAGGAAGCATACAATCGAGTGCCCAGAATCTTGAATGCAATGGCTCACTATAACCCGGGCATGAGATGGTGGATAGACACTCAAGGGTTGCGGGAAAAAATGTGTGTCGGCCACCCCCTAGTCATAACTCGCGTTGCCCCTGCTCCTTCGAGGGCTGTTTTTTTATGCGTGTGTGTTTTGGTTTTTTTGAGCAATGTCGGCATGCATTTCAGTCTTGTCGGCCAGTTATTTTAGTTGATGGTACATTCTTGACCGGAAAGTATAAGTGCACTTTGATGATGGGCTGCTGCGGTTGATCAGGAGAACCCGGATAGTACCGATTGCATTCGCTCTGGCGAGCACGAGAGCATTGATTCGTGGTCTGGTTCATGTGACACCCGCCCTCCAAAGCCGCACCGCACAGCCCTTCCGAGGGGCGTGCGTACACATAGCACCACAACACACTTTTCGTCCCTCGCTTCGTGTAAAAGGGTTAACCCGAAGGTGATATGGCTGGAAGGCAAAGGCTTATAAGTTGGCTCCACCCTTGCTCAACCAGCAAGGTGGTACTAAACATGTGCACTCTGCACTCATAGGCCCCTACTGGGCCACATCCTTATTGGGCCGGGTGTTACACAGGTTCATGAGGCTTCTGCGTGTGGAAGTGCTTGGGACATCTCGGTAGCGGCAACGTTGCCGCGCGCCCCGGCTCTGGCGGCGACAAAGTCGTCGCTATAAAAAAAGCCAATCGTCCCCTCTTTCCATAGTCCGACGGTTTTAGATATTTCTAACTACTTATATGAAATCCATACTATAAAAAAATTGGTTTATTCTTGCATTTCACAATGTCATGAACCGGGTTGTCAACAGTAGTCGGTATTTTTCGAGCTCGATGATCGGTGAGTAGGCTTTTCGGTGATAAGTGACTAGTTACATCGACTTTTTTGTGATCGGTGACTAGTTCCATCGACTTTTCACCATCGATTACCTAGCCTTTTCGGAAAGGCGAATCTAGGCAACTTTTGTAGTGAGCCATCAAATCCATCGTGTAGGCTTTTCGGGGCTACTTTTGCATGGATTCCGCCATCTAAGGTATACCACCTCCACTACTCACCGCCACGAAATATGGATCCCTCTATAAATACACCCATTCTCATTCAAGGGAAACGAAGAACCAAACCACTAGCAATGTCCGGAGGCTCTTGGGTGGGAGAGGGAAGGGGGTTAAGAATGGTAATGCAAACCCGTGGGCGATAGATCGAGTTGTGGGGGGTGGTGTAGGTCCGAGAAGAGTTCAATGAACCCGACCCGGATCGTTGGCGTGACCAAAGTAGGCGACATTTCACTAGAAAACCCTCTCAAGAACTCGACAAGTAGAAGGAAGACGGCCAAGATGTAGGCATGGTGAGGAGTGTGTGGTGCGGATGATGACGGATGGCCAAGAAGGAGGGCGTCGTTTAAGAAATGCCCATACGCTTACGTAAGTGCTATTACTTATTAACGTTCCCCGGTTGTATGTCACTTAAACAACCTCTAACAAATATTTTTCGATTTGCGAGTTCACGGGCACGAAACACTACGGGTTCACTAGGTGGATCGATCCTCGACCCTTTGCAACCACATCGGGAGTACATCCGGTGGTTGCAAGAAAGAATCTTCGATCTGGGAAGCGGAGGCGGGGCATCGATAGGGACGAGCACGAAGAGGAGGAAGACTACAAATGGTGAGAACTCACAGGATCAACCATGCACCGACTCATACTTCTCTGCCCCTTGTCACAAGAACAATGGGCCACCGCCACCACCATCGCCTCGCCGCCATCCGTCACGGGGATGCTTCTTTGTGGAGAAGGTGCTACACAATGCGCTATGTGGCCACATTACTAGCTACGCTTCTATTTGTGGCCACCTAAGGATGATTGTTGTTGTTTTTAAATTACCTAGGGCGTGTTAGGGTCGGTTTGGAACTGTGAACCGTAGTTTGGTACAAGTTCCCACATGTTATTTCGTCTGCTTGAGTGTTGCTTTAATTACCTAAGGCATGTTAGGTTTAGTGCGAAACCTATAAACCCTTGTTTGGTTTATGTTCTCACATGCCATTCCATATGTTGTGTGAAAATGCTAATTCATGTGTTGTGTCCGTCAACTATGTGCTCTCAGTCTTTTAATTTAAAGACACAATTAAAAGACCCAATTTCGAGGGAGACAAATTGAAATAACACATAAGTTCAATGCCATCAAACATGGTTCAATACAAATGTTACACAACATTGTTCGATACATGGTTCAATACAACAAGAAGACAACATACTTCGTTGCATGGTTCATAAGAAATAAAATACAATTGTTCCATACATATTGGAATTCACCTCACAAATGAACGCTGCACATCATGAATCTAAAGCATAGCCTGGAAGCAAATCATCGTCGGAGTCACAATCCTCTACCAGCACCTCATTGGTGTGACGAGGACCACCTACTACACCATCGACTGGATTCTGTGTCATGCGGGCTTCTTCAACGGCATCACGCTAACTGCGTGAAGCTGAACCCAGAAGTCATTGTCATTGTCATTGTCATTAGGGATGTCCTCCTGCACGTTGGCCTCGACGGGGATCGTGTGAGGTTGCACGTCGGGCACAAGTGCGAGGTCTGCACCTTGATCGCTTCATTACAGTGCTCACAAGAGGATCCGCCTTCCTCTTTGTCCGCCCCTCACTCTGCTTCGGCAGTGCATACTGCTCGTCTAGGCGCTTCTTGAAACTTTCATGGCATTTCATATACTGCTCATACGTGGGGCGGGGAACACCCAACTTCTTGGCAAGCTTACGCCGCTCTGTTGACGAATGTAGAGATACTCGTTGACAAGCTTGGCCCCAACACCCATTTCCGCCCAAGTTTGTGCTTCGCCCGATTGCTTCCTTGACCTCATCTTTTCCTTCAAAGGACTCCCAAAAGCATTTCCTAGAGTTACGTCAAAACAAACAATTGGATTTTAGTTAGGGAAAATAATGTCTCATGTGGTTGCCTGAAAAAAAAAAAATATCCAACCTCATCATAATCCACCATATGGCCACAAAAATAGCCTATTCCCCCACGGAAGGAACAAGGCCATCTTGGCGCTGGACACTACATTTGCAAAAGACGGGGTGGCGCGGGGGCGCAAAGCGGCCTCGGCAAGGGCTATGAGCTCGTCCAATCTTGAAGTGTCGCCATCATCATCCACATTTTGGGCCGCCTCCCACTCGGCCTTGGCACGGCGCGTGCTCTATCTTCCTCTCCCTCTCCTCCCTCTCGGCATCAGCTATCCTCCTTTCCTCTTCCTCCTGCCCGCCGCCTCTGATCGGCCGCTTGCTTCTTCAACTCCTCATGCCTCCGGGTTGAAACCACTGCCCTAAACTCCTTGAGGCCTTCCAAGTATTTCTTGTTCTCCTCACTCACCTCAAAGGTCGATCCACCGCTCAAAATCACATAGTGGTGGTGGGGTCTGCAAAACAAAGATTTGTCACAAAGCAAATATATAATCATAGAAATAAAAAAACCAAAATGAATATACACACCATGAGACTGCGGCGTTGTATCGGGCCAGGCGTCCATTTGTAATTGGCACACATCCAATACTTCCGCATGTAAATTTCCTCATCCTCGTCATCCCATTCTACTTTGCAAGGATCACCACACCAGCAATTGGGCACTGGAACACCCGGTGGGAGAGGCTTGTGGACATAGGGATCAAGTGGCAAACGAGCATAACTACCTCCAAAACAATTAAAATTGTTACAATGCAATATAGTTATTTCGGTTTCTTATTTGTTGCATAAAAGATCAAAACTATGTCTACTTTCATTTCTAACGGCAATGCAACATAGAACTACATATAGGAAATCATATAAAATATAAATGAATCATACAAAATATAGGTGCCATGGTCACAAATTTGCCTAGTGCAATCTATTGCTTGCCCACAAATTTAAAAAAAAAAACAAATGACAAGAGATTACCTATAATTCTTTTTACCACGCCTCGGCATGTCCACCTTGGAAGGGACCGGTGCGGGGAGAGATATGGAGGTGGAGGAGCGGATGGAGGTGGAGCGGCGTCGCCGGCGTCGCCGGCGGCAGCTCCGGCGGCGGCGCGGAGGCAGGTCCCGGCGGCGGCGGTTTTTTTTCAACTCTTCCACTCGAGCGATATGAAGACAGAAGACTTCGACTCGGGCTCGGCTCGGGAAGTATTTCGGCCCTGCCGCGCCCCGCGGTCGGGGAGCGACTTGCCGGCTGTGTAGATCGAGGGCGCGGCTACTCGTGCCTAGATCTGCGGCGTGGCTTGCGTGACCCGCCCGGCCAGCGGGACCGCATGCAAGACTGCCACGTAAGCGGTCTGTCGCTCAATTAGGCGCGCGGCAGCGTTGAAAAACCGCGGCGCTGAACCACGGCGCGTTCAAAAGGGTTATTCTTAGAAAATCTTTGAAAACCGTGTTAAAAATAGTTTTTCTTTAAAAAAGGATTAAAATTAAAAAAATTCGACATGGATAGCTGGACAGAACCGATCCTGCCTTCCACCACCAAAAGTTTCGGACCCACCAGGACATCATGTCATCATCAGAAGCATTTTTCATTCAGTTGATCCGAACTTTTTTGTTTTCCCAAAAAAGAACTAGTAGTACAACTGTGGAACAAAATTAAAATGGAGGCGAGCCAACGCACACTTTGAGAATTCAGACCTTTTTTTTTTTACCTTGGAGAATTCAGACCTTAGAGTGGCCAAGCAGTCGTACTCGTACAGGTCGGTCGAGAGACTTGGCCGTAGAATCTTGTTCCCTTCAATAGGAAGTGAAGAACATTCTTGACCCGAATTGTAGCCCGGATAAAAATGCTCGCTTTAGTTGATTGCAACGGCCGCACCCGCTGCACTTTGAGGAAGCCTTTTGCTGCCTTTTTGTGTTCAACGTGTTGCTCTTATCTCGTTGATCCGGTAGATCTTCCAAATGATTTATGTGTATTGTTGGAGTAGGCTTGTAAAAGAATCTCCAACGGCCTACCTAAAGTGACTACCTATCCAGTATTTAGATAGTTGGGGGTAACAACACGGTCTACCTACTCAACTACCTATATTTATTGTCTACCTAAATCTTCCTCTTCTCTACCTATTCCTGTTGGGCCAACACATGGGCAGCTAAACCTTCTCTCTCCTTGTTTTCTTTCCCACGCATTCGGTCGCACTCCTCCCCGATGGAACCCGTCCACGGAACACGGCTCCAGCCCGCGAAATTCGTCGCGGCCAGCGCCTCTCCTCGCCACCGGACCTCGTCCTTGGCGCCGCGGCTTCGTCCCCACCGGACTGGACCTCGGCGCCCGGGACCCGTCCCCGGTTCCGGCATGAGCGGGCGGAGCTCCTCCCCGGCGAGGGCGGCGGCTTGCCACCACTTCCCGCGCGGATTCGGCGTCCTATCTTTGAAATCCCATCGGCGGCGCTCCAATCCGGCGGTGGCCTTCTTCAGCGTGGAGGCACGGCGAACAACGGCCTCTGCCAAGGCTCGGCGTGCGACTCCGGCCGCCTCGTCCCATCTCTCGCTATGCTCGGGGAAGAAGAAGCTCATGACATGTGGGACCAGGTGTCATTGGCCGGTAGAACAAATTTAGGTAGGCTACTTTAGGTAGTACCGTTGGGGAAGAGAGCAAAATATACTACTCTGTCCCTTAATAGAAGTCGCTCGGTAACTGTGCTGCCCTCACATGCACTTTTCTCAAGCGTCAATTAAAAAGGGACGGATGTGGTAGGTAGTAGATAAATTGGTAGCTACTTAAATTTAGTTTTAGATAGAGTGTTTTAGGTAGTATTGTTGAAGATGCTCTAAGCGGATACTTTTGTTATAGCAGCCCTGTTTAGTACCCCGAAATTTAACCTTATAGTACCGAATTTGGCATTGTGGTCTTGAATTTGAGATTTGTGACACTATAGTCTTGAATTTGACATTGTAATCTTGAAATCACAACCGCTTGATCTTGAATTTGACACTTTAGTCTTGAATTTGTGACTGAGAATAGGATTTGATGTGACGGAGAATCTTTGATTAGAAAGGGTACCCAAAGTTTGGATGCTGGATGTGTGATTGGACTGGGGGCCATCGATTCATAGAAGTTGACATTACAGAAACATCAACGTCTCAACTGGACAAGTCAGCTCAGCTTGTGAGCTGTGCCCACGAGTCCACGACAGACGACGTCTCACTCCGATTGTCATTCCGCCTGCACCAGCCAGCAACTTTTTCTTTGAATCTAATGCACCTCGGACTTGGAGTCACACTACGAGTCACGAGCCATGGCACCATCTGAAGCAACATTAAGTCATCGAATAAATTTGCCCGTCCGTCAGTGTGCCCGATCTCAGCGCCCCAGATTAAGTGGAAACGACAAATGACCGTCTGATCGGGCGTTGAAACCACCTCACCGTCGCCGCCTCACCGCAACAGCCAACAACCGCTGCGCCCGTGAGCGTAGGAGCTGTGCTGCCCTTGCCGTGATCCGAGGACACAATTTCCGTTTTAATTTCGCTGCCGATCCTTCAATTCGTTTACTGTTCTTTCGTGCCCGCCTACTGTACCAATGAATTCGCATCGCAGGCGCAGGACGGCAGGACGCAGGCAGGTGGGAAACCGGTAAAAACCCTTTTCCGTGGCAGGACGCACGCCGTATGCCGACGAGGGGGGCGGCACGAGACCGAGGAGACGAGAGTCCACTGCACCGGCCACCGGGGTTGGAGCCTGGAGGGGACATAAAGATCCAAGCGCTGTGGCCCCGGGAATCCAAGCCGCGGCCGCAGATGGGAATCCCGCAAGAAATTCTCGCCGATCCACAGCGGCCGGTCCGGTCCACCCACGTGACCCACACGCGGCCCATCCCCTCTTGTCCCAATTCCCAAGTCCAACCGCGGCCATCCCCGGCCCTACCTCTAGCCATGTGTTCATGTCCGTGGGGCTTGGGTAAATGAACAACGGAACTTCTTTCTGGAAAAAAAAATGAACTGATAAGTCCACCAATGCTATATTTTATTGTGAGAGAGAAAAGATGAGGTAAGAGTACTCTCCGTCCCCAAATAAAAGTCCGTTTTTAACTTCTCAATTCTTATTTGACCGTCCATCTTATTAAAAAAGTTTAAAAATTTTTAGTTATTTTATTATAATTTATTTTATCGTTAGAGATACTTTCATAACGATTTATTTATTTTATTATTTATATAAAAAATTTAGATAAGAAAAATGGTCAAACAAAATTGTTAAAAGTGAAAAACAGACCTTTATTTGTGGGACTGAGGGAGACATGGTTGATAAGCCAAGCTAAGTTTAAACTAAAACTTAAATTGAATGATACGGTTGGCTAGGTGTCACTTCTCCGCAGGCTTCTTCACTGTCACCGGCTTTGGAAATATAGGAAGTAAAACCACATCGAATGCCTTCGTGTGGAGAAGCGCTTCAGACCCGTCATCATAGAGACAGAGCCACGAAAACGGGCCAGAGAACTCCGGCTCCAACAACAGGCATGTGATTTGTGATTCTCCGTCACATCAAATTTTGTCTTAATGAATGGAGTGTGAAATATTGGTAAAACGAAATAACTAACTACACAATTTGGGCGTCTTTCTGAGGCGAATCTTTTAAAACCTAGTTAGGCTTAGTAATAGGATAATAATAACAAAACAAAACGAAAAATACTACGATACCAAATTTTAGGTACATCGCCAAATTGAAGTGAACTAAACACAACTAGAGTAGCATGGAGAAGCCCTCCAAAATGTGCCCTTAGCACGTATCCGTACTCGATTGGAATCTACATCCGAAATAGATGTTTCCAAAATCAATTTTTACTAATAATACGATCGCTATATATATGTAAATGTATAACAAAATAATACGCTCGCTTTGTTCACAAAAGAATGCATTGGAATAGTGTCTAGTTAAAGGATCTCAAATTTAACTAACTATAAATAAAAAGAATATAAATATTTGTGATATCAAATAAAATAATTGGATTTGTCATTGGATATATTTATTAGGGGATGTTTGGTTGACCGTCGCCACCGGCCACACTACAATGAAATAAAGTGAAGGCCGCCGGCGCCGCCACCGCCACTTTGGCGTGGCTAGCTACGAGAACCAAACATGCCCTACATATTTTTGTGCCATAATACTAATATAGTTATTAGTAAACTTTGTCAAACCTGATATACAATACTTATGGCCCTGTTTAGTTGGTGGAAAAAAAGTTAACAAGTTAGAATTTGAGACACCGTAAGACGTTTCGTTTGTTTGTGGTAAAAACTTTATCCAATCATGGACTAAGTAGGCTCGAAAAGAATCGCCTGCCATGATATACATCTAAACTGTGTAATTATTTATTTTTTTTTTACATTTTAACGATCCGAACATACGCTTTTGGTGTATTTAATGTGATGTGATGGAGAGAGTGGAAAAAAGGTTAGAAATTTTAGGCATCTAAACCAGGCCTAGAACATTTAAATTTGCATTTTCTAGTGGTCCATCCTCCATGTCCTAAAAGCATTTTTACTGTGGACAAGAAGTCAAACATTTTTGAAGGGAGGGAGAATACATGCGTCCAGCCTATGAGGCCTGGTACACCTCTGCCTCCTTGTGTTTCGCGGTAGACGGATACAAGCGTACTGTAGGGCGCAAAGTGTCCGTTGAGGCAACTACTGCCGTCCGGCGTCTAGCAGTCGGGAGAGACGGACGGCGTTAGTGTTAGCTCTTAGTGTTACTCCTCCTATATAGCAGCAGCACGCGCTTTACCGCCTTTCCCCGCTTCGCCATCTCTCCTCCCATGCGCTGGACGGCCGGCTTACCACTGACCACTGCACAGTCTTAGTGTTAAAGAGCCGCAGAGTGGAGAAGTAGAGTCTAGCCTAGGCCCTAGGCCGGGTAGGGGAGAGCCGGAGCTGGGTTGGGATGACGGCCGTGGTGGCGGCGGTGGAGGCGGGGGTGGTAGTGGTGGCAAGGGGCGGGGATGCAGCAGCCGGCTGGTGCGGGGCCTCTACTGGCGCCTGCGCGCGCTTCTGCGGCGCCTGCGGTCGGAGCGCGCCAGGCGCGGCCGGAGGTTCAGCTTCCACTACGACGCGCTCAGCTACGCGCTCAACTTCGACGACGGCCGCGCCGCCCCCGCCGACCCCGTCCCTGTCTCCGGCGACAACGCCCTGCTACCGTGAATCGGTGCCCGATCTGCTCTGCCACAACTGGGTCTGGTTGGGTTTCTTGCTCCGGATGCCGCCGCCGCTCTCGGCTCTCCTGTGGTTTCGCTTTTTTGATAAAGAAGAGGCAGGGGTTGTGTAATGGTAGAAAGATGGTGGTGTGGTGTGGGTGTGGCCTCGCGTTCTGCCATTCTTGCATTGGTAATGATGCGCAGCTAGCCTAGGAGATCGATGCCCCGGCTTCTGGTGATGCCCCGGCTTCTGGTGATTTAGAAATGCAAATTCTGCACCGATTCGGCCTTGGGGCGATGCGGTGCTTTCTTCTCGAGTTCTAACACCATGATTTGCAGGGAGAAACACATGTGCTTTCTTCTCGACTATTTGTTGCTTGTGCTTTACAATTCCTTGTGTGGTCCATCCTACAATTTTTCTTCCCTTCATGGTACGATTACGGAGGTTTCTTAGTTTCAGCTGAGCATCAATCGGGTTAGTGAATTGAACTATTGTCGCAGGAAGGTAGGAAAACTTTTGCTAGGTGATTGCCCCTCTGCTCTAAAAGTCTTAACGCTAGAAGAAGAGCATTTAGTGGAAAGGAAAAGAAAATCTACAGACATACTACAAAACTAGATTTAGACCTCACAGATATAGTTTTGTTTTGCGCGCAAAAAGAAGAGAACTTGTATACACAAAGCAGGCGTTCGTCAGGAACATACAAAAAGCTGGAGTACTAGTCATCCCTTGCCACTTGCACATGCGTCCACGCGACAAAATGACAATGCAGTCACGGAGATGGGAAGCATCAAGATCGGCAAAGCTGGTCTGAATTCTGAAATGAGCTCAGGCATTCCAGTTTTCACATGGGATAGAAGGTGATAGGGTGACGATTGTCGACTGATGAGCCAAATTCCTTTGTTTTTGTTCATAAAAATATAAATTCTTGTTCTTTAAAACTAAAACATGCAGGAGAATAGCAAGCCACAATTCCTTGGGCCAGCCGAGAATTGCGAAAGGAGAGCGTAGCAGTAGCACTGTAGTAGTTGCAACCTAGGAGTAGGTCGACAGGGCACAAAGGGCACAGTGCAGAGAAACGAGAAAGTGAGGAGACCTGCCGTTGCCCCGGTCGTCTCATCCACATCCCTATTCTTTCCACAAGGCTGGTACTTTTGACGGCTAAAAGTTGAGCCGAATATATATCCTTGGGCGTCCACACTGACGGGCAAAATCGTGCCCTGCAAATATTGATATTGTAAGTTTAGATAATCCGTATCACCACCATTTTCATATCAAGATCAGTTTATCCCGTTTTAAATAAACGATACTAAAAGACTCTGGCGCACTCGAGTGGGCAAGGCATCGTTGGGAGAGTGGTCCAATGGAACAAGCATCTCATCCAAAGCCAAAAGCGATGTCGCATGTCTGGATCATCAAGTGATTAAAAACGGAGACAACATCGAAGTGGCAATGAATATGCTTTCGCTGGCTCATCCGGCGCAATAATTTATGCGCAGGAGTACTGGATTATTATCAGGTGCAGGTACAATGATTTATCACGCACGATAGCTCTGACAATAGTGAAGCATGGTACGTGCTTAGTCTCAGATGGGAATGCGTCGAATAACAGGCCGAAGTGAGAATGGCCCAAAAGTGTTTTCATTAGCAGGCTGGGCTCAAAATGCCTTCAGCTGTTGTTCGTCCATAGCCAACTAGCCTTGACGCGCTCAACGTCAAAACCAGTCTATTTTATAGTTTCTTAACCTATTGTTGCAGTTTGATTTTTTTCTCCGTTATCTATACCTACTAATAAAGAGAAAAATTTTCTCGTTCACCTCTTTTTCTTTTGCCCTCTTTTATTTTTCTGTCTGCCGCTATATGGGCCTTAACTAGGCTTGTTATTAGTCCCCTATACGTCAAAAGCTGATTCATTATTATCTATACCTACTAATAAAGAGAGAAAATTTTTGCCGTTTTTTTTCACCTTCGGTTTCTTTCACCACCGCCCGTTCGCATATATTCGGATCCGTATTTGTGGTTTGTCTCAAGTTAGTATAGGACTCTACATGTAGCCATGCAACGCACTAGGCCAGGATTCGGTCCTGGAGGCTAGCACCCATACAAAACCTATGGACTTAATCTCCTGTCGTTTTTTACATGGTATAATAAATATAAATAAATAAGGTAGTAAATACTCCGTATAAGTTAGTCAAATTAAATAAAACGAATAGGCGGCGGCGAGACACGATGCTGGCAAGTGCCGCCACCAAGGCCGCAAGCATGTCGAGGCTTTTTGGGGTGATTCGCGATTAGCGCGGTGTGGGCTCAGTAGTGTGACACTTTGGTGGTTCGCGGCGGCGGTGAGCCGGTGTGGCCTTGTTCCTGTGCAACGTTGAAAAAAAAACGTATATTGGGCGACCAAACCGTGGGTCTCGCACTCTCGCTTGTGGACCGGTTGCGGCTTCCGTGTCATGTCTCGATCCATGTCTCCACATCTCCACATGCTTGAACGACGGTGCCCATCGTTGGAGATGGTAGGGCAAGTGCATGGCGGGAGACAGAAGCGCCCCTAGGGTCGATCTCGAAGCCTCGAAGGCACCCTGGGGTCATTGTCGGCGCCAGTGAAGAGGTCCCGAACGGCGACCTTGCTGACCCCCGTGTGGATCCTCCCGGCGTTGTGCAGCGCAGTCACAAGAAAGCACTACTCACCGACCTCACTTAGGCAAGATGAGCAAGTCGCGGTAGCCGCAGATCGCGCAGAGATCGGTGCAACGCACGGGCATTTTTCCTAGTAAACTCTAAAAATCAGCCTACATGATATTTCAACAACCACCGCCGCCATCCTTCTCTACGATGACATCTGTCCCCCTCTTCTCTTCTAACGGCGACCTCACCGGTGAACAGTGAGGAATGGAAACGATCCCTTCTCCTTCATAGTTTTAAGTTAGGTTTTTTTTATCCTTGTTGATCTTGAGTTTGATGTATGGTGTCATCAGTGAGGTAGTGGTAGTAACGATGAATAAGGCAGTGACGAGATCTCCTTCTTGAAGGCGTCATTGAAGAACCTTAGCTCTTGCTGCTGTCTCCCGGTTCGACCCGCTCGACACCTTGGCACATGTTCTAGGCGAAAGCCTTGCCAAACCACCGTGGAGCTCCACTTCGTGCTTGGCCGGCGATGACTACGTTACGGCGTTGTTCGCCTCCCTGGAGGCATCGTTGAAGGGTTTATGTGTTTTGGTGGTTGTGGTGTTGTTGTTGTGGTTGCTTCCTCCCCCTTTGGTGTTTGTCACTTTTCGCCCCCGTGCTTGGGCGTGCCGTTGTAAATTGTTGAAACTTTGTATCAGGCCATTTTGGGCCAATCTATACCTACTATTAAAGCACGAAAATTTCTGCCACTTTTTTTTCACCAACGTTTTCTTTCACCTTTCTTTAATAGGGCATACGACATCTTTTGGTAGCTGGACTCTGTCCGCCCGTTACAATCTGATCTAAATACGCTTATATTATCATGTAAGTATAGGATAAATCTGATCCAAATACGGACTTATATTATATTAGGTAAAAATAGAATTCATAGTCCGCATACTCTGGCAACTGCCTTGTGCCCTTGCTTCGTGGAAGTCACCATGACAGAGACCTTCTCTCTGGCGAAACAAAAACGCCCTGGCTGTCGCGGTGATCAGGAGCAGGGTGTGAGTCCCCTAGGTGGGGCGTATACAAAGCCAGACTTTGGGTGGGGCCGGCCGTTGAGGTGCAGACGAATCGTTGGATAATTCTTTTGTAGATTTGTTGCGGAAGTACATAGACATCAGTGGAATTGTTCGGAAATCAATCAAGCATATCATGATTTATAAGGAATCGTCTTGCGATAATCGTGAGATTATAATTATAACTGCAATATATATAATGATGATGGAACTAGGCGCTGCAGCTCCACTGATGAAAACACGGATCAAACCATGGATTCAACCAACGCTCCCTAGGGCACACACCTCCCGCCACTCGGCACCCCGGATCATTGTTGTTCGCCACCACGTACGACATCGATGAGGCAGCTGAGGTTTGTGCCGTTGACCTGCACGACAATGTCATCCATGCTGATCCGACCTACTCTGCACATTGCATGGCTGGGGACTGACTAGCATGGTTGACACGGCCACCGGCATATCGTCTCAGACGTGGGCGTCGATCATAGGAATAACGTCAACTCGGCGACGCCCTATTGTGCTCTGGCAAGTCCCAGCCACTGGAGAGTACAAGGTGCTCCGCATCTAAGTAGACTATTGTAGCAGGTGGCGCCGGTGGCGGCAGATGTGCAAGGTCGTGACACCAGGTGTCAGCAGCGACGCCGGAAGATGGAGACGACGAACATGCCCTCCGATCACCCTCTGGACACTGGGCTCCTAGAACGTGGTGTTTGTCATCGGGCTCGTCTACTTCCTGGATTGCTGGGCCTGAGAGATGAGCAACCCTTGAAGGCGGATAGCATAGTGGTGTTCGAACCGGCGACATAGGAGTCAAAAGTGAAGACCACCCATGGGACTCTAACCAGGCAGCATAATAGCACGAAGCGGGACGATGAGGGGTGATGACGAGCTCGCCATGCGCTATAAAATTCCCAGTACTACTCGTGTTGTGCTTCTTTGTAGGCCATAAAAATTATGAAAAAGGTAAAATATAAATATATAGATAATATTTTTTTCCATTACCTTATTTTTCTATTAAAGTCGTGTAGTTGTTTATTCTCCCCGTTGCAACGCACGGGCATATTTGCTAGTATATATAAAAAAATTCAGGTGGGGAACGCCTCTCCCCGGTGACCTTCAAAAAAAAAATGAATAAGGTCTGTCTGGGCTGTCCCTATCTCGAAGGCATTCGATTTAGCATCGGTGAAGATTTTGGCATTTTGTACGCTTATGAGAGAGAGTAGAAGTTGGGTTTCAGTTTGGCAATCTCGATCTCCTCTTTTGTCTATTCTACAATAAGGTGTGTCATTCTCTAATGTTTCTATTCAGATGGTAAAAGATTGTATGTATGCGTTCTTTAGAGGGCTCCTTCAGGCTTCACCCCATGTTGTTTTAATGGATACTAATCAGTTGTTAGTGACGAGTGGCTTTTGCGGTCTTCAAATAGCTTTTTGGTGAGCGGCTACTCTTGTATTCTTATTAGTGCGAACTTCAAGTTTCGACATATATTGGATAATCAAAGGAAGAAGATGACTGGTTTGGAGTGTCCTGATAGAAAAAAAAAAACAGTCATCTTACTTCACATATGCTTCAAGTTACCTTCTTGTCCTGTTTTTGAAGTTGTTTTTATAGATAATTATTTTATCCTTTAAAAAATGTGATAAATGCTTGATAAAGTTATTCACATAAAATGCATCTAAACATCTATAAAATCTAAAAGATATTTGAAATATATTGGGATATGATGAATCCAAATAAAATATCTAGAGCTCATAAAGTATGTCCATGGCATCATCTAAGGCACTCATGAACTTACACTATATCACCACAAATTCATATGATCATAGATTCATATATATATTGGTATAGTCGTAATAAACCGGTAAATATATAGCTACCGTCTAGCTAGCTAGCCAGCCTAGCCTAGATCCGGCTAGCTCATGCATCAGACCAGGTGACGGGGTACTCGCCAACCTCGTTCCCGGTGATGTTCAGAGCGTCCCACACGCCCTGGGACGCGCCGATGATGTTGGGGGCGGCACGGTGGCTCGTAGTCGTTCTCGCTGTCGCAGCCGTGAAGGGAATCGCACTCGTCGACGACCATAGCGACCACGGACTTGCCATTGGCCTGGATCCGTATGTTCCTGTGGCAGCGTTTGCCGTTGCCGTACCACCCCGTGGAGAGTATGACGACGCGCTCCCTGTTCGTGTGGAATTCGCCGTCGCAATAGAGGCCGATGTCGCCGCCCTCGTAGAAGTCGTTGAGCGTCATGATCGCCCTGGTGTGCCCGGAGACCGGTGGCGAGCATTGGTATGTCGGGTAGAGGCGCCCGGGCTTGCAGCATTCCCCACACGCCGTGGGGCGGTCCCCGGCGCCCGCTGCACCGGGTCGCCCCGGCACTGGTCTATGCCGTGAGCTGCGCTGCCGCCGCAAATACTTGGGAAAGTGACGAGCAGGAGGCCTGCCAGAGCAAGCACGAGGAGGCTGGCCATCGACATCTTGTGATGAAATTTATTGTGTGTATCTAGAGATCCATATCGTGCGTACTTATAGGGCATAGGAAGCGTGCGCAAGCCTTACCCTATAGTGTCCAACGATGCCTGGCATATATCGTGTACACTACGCAGCATGGATTGGGAGACGGGAGACCACAATGCAGTGCAGGGCACGGCGTAATTTCACTACCGGCGCGTGGGCTCACCTCCGTGGCTCCGCCTGACGAGAGTCAGCTCACACACCCCAAGCAAGGTATGTAAAGAGGAAATTCCGGCTAGGTGCCAATCTTGCTGTCCTTGTTGCCGTGCGTCACGATGCCGGTGAAATCGAGCTCGGGGAAGGTGTGGACAACATGTGAGACAAAGAAGGGCACACCAAAAAATTGTCAGCACAAAAGTACCTTTTTTACATGGCAACTACTCCGGTAGACCCTTTTTAAAGAATTGCACGCATCTCAAAGCACACAATCAAAGGATCAATTATTTATAGTTTTTACATCATAGTTCCGCCTGGGCCCAGCCCGTCCAAGAGCAGCCCGAGCCCAGCCCTCGTCCAGATGGGAAGTAACGTTGTCTTCGTGACTCCGTTCGCCGCCATTCACGCATATCACTACTCCCCGAATTCCCTTTCTTCCCCGCCGCACCACGCCGGCCAAGAGCAGCGATTTACGGCACGCATCGTCTCCATGCGAGGGCGCGATTTTCTCCTTGCCCGCCAAAATCCATCTTGGCTGCCGGTTTGGAATTATTTTTTATTTTTAACCCTTTTTTTAAAGAAAAACTATTTTTAACCCGGTTCTCAAAGATTTTTCGTAAATAACCCTTTTGGACGCGCCGTGATTCAGCGCGCGGGATTTCTACGCTGCCGCGCCCTAGTTGAGCGCGCGACAGACCTGCTTACGTGGCAGTCTTGCATGCGGACTTGCTGACTGGGCAGGCGCTTGCCGCGCCTCAGATCTGGGCGCGAGTAGCCGCGCCCTGATCTACAGCGCGGCAAGCCGCTCCCTGATTTGCGGCGCGGCAGTGCCATTACTCTGGCGTTGGTAGTCTCTCACACGATTCGTCTCCTCACAACTCTCCCACTGCGAATCGCCGCTTGAAAAAAACGCCGCATTTCGGGCGACGGCCAAGACCGCCGTCGAGGACGCCCGCCGTCGAGGCTTCGCCCGGCCGCCGCCGCCGCGGACACCTCCGGCCCCCTCCCGCCTTCTCCGAGGCCTCCCGCGCCCGTCGACCCGCCTCCGCCGCCCGAGGAGCCGCCGGCCGGCGTGAGGAAGCCCGGCCGCCCGGGAGCGGCCGCCGGCCGTCGACGCCTCCCGGCGGCCGGCGCGCCCTGCCGCCGGTACTCCCTCCATTCCCAGAAGGCGCCCTTCGTCGGCATGGTGGGATCGAGCCGGCCCCCATTCCCGGCCGGTCGTCTTCCACCTTGATTCTCGGCCCCCATTCCCGGCTGTTGGACGTTGTTCATCTCGTCCCCAAGGTACTACATTGTCGATTCTCTATTTGCTATATTAATTATGGTACTTAGTTATAGTAGTTAGGTTTAGCTAGACTTAGTTGGACAGTTAGGGTTTAGCTAGACTTAGTAGGATAGTTAGGATTAGGTAAATTTAGTTAGTTTGTTAGACGGTTAGGCTCGGCTAAATTTAGTTAGATGGTTGGATAGTTTGAGTAAGCTTAATTTAACCATTTTAGTTAGTTTGTTGGATAGTTAGTTGTAGCTAAATTTAGTGTGCACCGTAGATCGCACTAATTCCATGAAATGATCAAGTTTGTGTGCAATGTCTTTGTAGATGGATTGTTGTGTCCGAGTGTTGTATGCGGTGGCACCATTAGGAAAGAAGATGGTACGGTAGAGAATATGGATGAAGAAATGGAATGGTTTGATGAGCTCCCTAGATTCAATGACCTTTGTGACCGTTTGAAGGTGAAGTTTGGCGGTGATTTCACACTGAAGGGTAGGTTTGACAGCGGGAAGACTAGGGCTCACTATGTGGTTGTGCCATTGTTGAACCCTTCTCATTGGACCCGATACATTAGGGTGGTGCAAAGCTCAAATGTGGCCATGGCGAGAGGTGTTTGTTGAGAATGGTTACGGGATTTTGGATGATGGTGGTGGTGAGCCAAAGATTTGGGGCGAAACAAGAAGGAAATGACATGGATTTGGACGGTCAGGTGACACAGGAGCAGTTGCATGAACATCCTGTAGGTTTGCGGACGGATGACTTTGATGCGGGGGACTTTGAGCGGGAAGAGGCTGAGGAGGTGGCGGAGGCGGAGGCGTATGAGGACGATGAGGGCAGCAGTGATTCGGATGATTCTGATGATGATGAGGGAGTAGCCACGGATGCAAAGGTCTTGAGCATCGGTCCTTCATGCCATGCCGACCCATGGGAGATTGGTACATGATTTGCCGGAGGAGGATAGACCATATGACTCTTGGGGTAGGATCAGCGAACCACAACATCACGTTCCACCACCAGAGTACACGGCTGAAGAGCTACGACAAATGAGTCTGAGGAACTTCCAATATCCAAGTGTTCCGAACTATAGGGATGTTAGCGTGACTCATATGGCAGTTTGTGATAGCGGTCTCCGGCTGTGTACAGGCATGGTGCACAATGAGAAGGACCCAATTCTTAGGAAGGGTATGATCTTCAAGTCAATGTCAGAGATGAAACTCTTCCTAGAAGACTATGCTGTGCATCACCATCGGCCCTACCGCGCCACACATTCAGATAAGGAGTTGAGGTATCATATCCAGTGTAGGAGTAGGGATCATATATGCCCTTGGAAGTTGCGTGCACGGAAGAATCGGTATGATGGTACGTGGAAGATTACTAAAGTTGTGCAGCCCCACACATGCAGGGATAATGAGGGTAAGAAGAAGCATCCACAGCTTACTGCGCGTTACCTTGCCCGTCGTATATTGGGGATGGTTGACAAAGACAATGACATCCCTGTTGCTTTGTTACAAGAGCACATATTTGGAATGACCAACTATGAGGTCAAGTATGGAAAGGTTTGGCGAGCTAAGCAAATAGCCTTGGCTATCAGATGGGGAACCTGGGAAGAAGCATACAATCGAGTGCCCAGGATCTTGAATGCAATGGCTCACTATAACCCAGGCATGAGATGGTGGATAGACACTCAAGGGTTGCGGGAAAAAATGTGTGTCGGCCACCCCCCTAGTCATAACTGTAGTTGCCCTGCTCCTTCGAGGCCTGTTTTGTATCGTGTGTTCTGGTATTTCGAGCAATGTCGGCATGCATTTCAGTACTGTCGGCCAGTTATTTTAGTTGATGGTACATTCTTGACCGGAAAGTATAAGGGCACTTTGATGATGGCTGCTGCAGTTGATCCGGAGAACCAGATAGTACCGATTGCATTTGCTCTGGCGGAGCACGAGGGCATTGATTCGTGGTCCTGGTTCATGAGGCTCCTGCGTGTGGAAGTGCTTGGGACATCTCGGACCATTTGCTTGATCTCGGCGACAGCACGCTGGGGTGACTTGCTTTTTGCAAATGAACACATTGAAGGCTGCCCCCCGCCTTTAGTTCCGCAGATGGTGTGTTAGGCATTTTGCTTTGCTAATTTTTGGCAGCGTCAAAGGAAGAAGGAGGCGATAGCTCTGCTTAAGAAGGTGGCTTACAGAAAAACACAACATGAGTTCAATGAGACCCTAGCTGAACTACAAAAGATATTGAACCCAGCGGCTAAGGAATGGCTAGAAAACCAGATGGCAGAAAAAGCTAAGTGGGCACTAGCATATGACGAGGGGGGTTACAGGTGGGGCATCATGACCACAAACTCTTCAGAGTCTTTCAACCGTGTGTTCAAAGGAGTCCGATCCTTGCCGGTGTCCGGAATTGTGGAGTACACCTTCACTAAGTGCAATGAATGTTTTGTGTTGCGGTATGGACTTGCACTGAGGAATCTAGGAGAGACAGGAAGATTTGGAATTGAAGGGGCTCATTTTTTGGAGGAGCATGAGAAATTGTCCAACCTCCATACGGGCGAGGCATATGGACGAGAAATGTAATGTTTTTCGATATAAAGGGCAAGGGTGGCACAAGTGTGGGTGGAGAGCGTCAAGGTGGACCAATGTACCGTGTTGATCTAGCCAAACTAGAGTGCGCATTTGCAACGTTCCTCGATAATGCATGCCCCTTGCTCTCACATGATTACGGCTTGCACAATACGCGGGTTTGATCACACGGTGGAGCCTTATATGCACCCCTTGTTTCTCCGATCCAACACACTACGTGTTTGGGAGAAGAGCTATGAGCCGTACCTTGACGAATCGCAGTGGCCAGCTTACCAGGGCCCCGACTACACTGTGCTTTCCAGTCTAAGGAAAAAGGAGAAGGGTAGGAGGAAAAAGAAGCGACTCCGGGGAGACATGGATGCTATGAGAGGATACGGTCCCGATTGGTTTGGTGGCGGAGAGTTCGACGAGGAACCAGCCAAGAATCTTTGTTCAATCTGCAAAAAACCTGGTCATAACGCAAGGTGGCATAGAAGACAAGGGCAGCAGGTAGTTTAGTATTCTAGTTTAGTATGGTAGTTTAGTTTGCACATATTGAACAATAGTGGTTTTTAAATATGTTCATTTTAGTATTGCAGTATTTTCTTTATTTATTTGCATTTGTTTCGTAGTATTACTCTTCCCATTACTATTATTGTTGGCTGACACTTGTTTTTTTGTGAAATAGCATGGCGCCTCGTCGTCGTCCGGTGGAGCAGCACCAGCAGCACCCGCAGTACCCCCTCCTTGAGGTGGAGTACGACGAGCACCACAGAGCCAGGAAGCTGAGCGACAGGGCGGTACAGCACGAGCTGATACCTAACTTGCGGCCACGTACCCACATCGCACAGCTAGAGTGGGACGAGCGTTACGCGCCATACATACAGCGAGCAGGTTTCCTGGAGCTTGTTCGCGTTGTGAACAAAGGCCTTCCGCCCCTGAACCCAGCACTCCTAAGTGCTGCCATTGACAGGTAACTACATGAGAACACATTCTAGGTAACAACTCATTTGTTTGCATTTAAGCTAATTGCCAACCCTTGCTCGTACAGATGGAGGCCTGAAACACACACGTTTCACCTCTCTTGTGGAGAGATGACCATCACGTTGGAGGATGTGAAGTTTATCTTGTGCCTTAAGTTGCAGGGGCTGCCAGTTACAGGTAAACTTAACAGCCATCGCTGGAGGGAGAGAGTGCAGGAGTTTTGTGGCCTCTTACCTGAAGACAATGAGCAATCTAATAGACAGAAGTAAGAAAAACATCTATGACTTATGAATTATTTTGCTTGCAATTGTTCTTCCACTACATGGTGTTACTCATTTCCTCTAAACTTTTCAGGAAGGGGTCCGGTGTCTCCCACCAATGGCTTGTGGATCACTTCAATAACTTGCAAGAAGATGTTGATTACCCTGAGGAAACTTTGGAAAGATATGCTAGGGTGTGGTTGTGGCACTTTCTTGGGTCGTTCCTATTCCCTGACTGCACCGGCAACAACATCAGCTGGGCGTTCCTCGACATACTTAGGCAGCCGTGGGAAACCATTGCGATGTACAGCTGGGGCACCGCTACCTTGGCATGGACATACAGACAGCTGTGTGAGGCTTGCTGTCGTACTGGAGATACTCCAAACATCGGGGGTTGCTGTTACCTGCTGCAAGTTTGGATATGGGAGAGATGGCCCGTTGGGAGACCTACGGTGTTGCCATCCCGAACTGGAAAGGACAACGACACATCGGGCCACGGTGGGAAGACGCGAGAACCACTTCCTAGTGGTCTCTACCTCTGAGCGAAGCACCTCAAGTCACGTGGGCGGCTGAACGCAAAATGCAGGGGAGTACACCGATGAACTAGATCATCTCACACGCCCGTGTTTGCACCGTCTAGCTTATGTCATTCCATTATGCTATTTTCACAGAAATGTCCTCTAACTTATGCTATAAAACGTTTAGGTGAGATGGACTCCATGGAGTGATCCAGATCTACATGGGTACCTAAATACCAAGTGTTGGGAGGAGTCAGAGCTGTTTTGATTGGAATGGCAAACTTATATTCTTCTACATTGTGGAGCTTCACAATCCGATCAGAGTTTGCAGGCAATTCGGGAAGAGAACGGACTGCCCACCACCACTTTACTCCACTAACCCTATCTTGCACGGGTGCGTTTTCAACCCAATACTATTATACCCAACTAATTGGTACATATGGTACTAATAATTTTGCCTATGTTGCAGCTACACTTGCAAAAAGAGATACTCGGAGAATGACTGGACTGTGACCCACCATGAATCCATCGTGGAGTGGCACAACAGGCAGCCCATACCTTTCGATGTTGGTGAGCCACATGATCAGCGTGTCTTCAATGAGTACCTAAAGTGGCTGAACAGGTCGACGAGGTTACATCTCACGCAACCCTACACCGACCGGCCGATTGAGGAGGAGCCTGGAGAAGACGCCGTATCCGATCAGTACGACTTGTTAATGATGGTGGACACACAAGCACAGCGAGCCTCGCGTGACACATACATGGTAAGATTCATAAAATGAAAGCATTGGCCCATAGGGTTTCAGAAATCTTGAGAAGTCCATAGCTTTGTCATCTGAATGCACTGTGTATTTCGATAGGCCTCACAACTCACAAGACTTTCTGATGAGGCTGCAAGATCACTTGTTCAAGCCAGAACACATGGCCCCGAGGTACTGCGTGCATTTGTCCAGGTAAGAAGACCTCTAACTTGTTTGTAAGATATTTTTGATTGTCGACTGTTACAACCGATACAAAAACCGTTTTGTTTACGTGCGTAAAGGTGAAGAGGAATTGCAAGAAGTTAGCACAAAAGTTGGGCTGCATGCACACCGATTGGGTGCCTCGGGGCCGGTACCACGGGTGCTGCACCTGCCTCGCCGACTCCTACAGTGCCCGGTCTACATCGGAATTCCGCCCGCACACCACCGGACTACCGTCAAGGCAAGGGCCCGGCGGATGAGTCCTCGTGACGGCGAAGAGGAGGGACATGAGTCGTCCGACGAGGAAATTGACGTTAACCCACCAATCGGGCGATTCACGAGCACATGGAGGGTGGTACATCTCACCACGACTACTACGGCGAGGGACAGTACGACTACTACTACGGCGAGGGGCAGTACGACGAGTCCTACGACGGCGGTGAGGCCTCCCCCGAGGTCCCGCTTGTCGAGGGAAGCTACCACGACAAGTTCTACCGCAATCAAGACTGGGATTCGTGGGATGCAAGGGTTGAGATTGGGCCGTCTCAGCTAGTGGGTGCCCCTCTTGGTACTCAAGTAGAGGAACAGGTAAATGGAAAACAAAACAAGTGAAGTAATACTAATATCATTGTAACATGTTTTGTAATATGTATACATTGTAATACTGTCTTTTAAATTGCGGGATCCTTGGAATCCGATCGGTACACAAGTAGTGCCAACAGCCCCCACCTTCAATTCCGATCGGGAGCACCAAAGACTGTCGACACCGTCGGCGCCGCCACCTCGACCACACCGACGTTGGGTTCAGTCCTAATGTGATTGCTACAAACCCGGGGAGAAAGAAGAAACCGAAGAAATTTTACACTCCTGGCACTTAGGTTTCAGTTTGTGGTCATGTCTATGTAGTAGAATGTAGGTCATGTCTATTAGTAGATTGTGGGTGTAATGGAACCAATAACTCTTAATGTCCGTGTCGTCAAATTTTAAGGACAACAAATGTATGAATTTCTACTATTTTAGGAACTGGAACAAATGTATGGGTTTCTAATATGTTACTCCATTGTTTCTCTTCTCTCGAAATGTACATAATCGCATAAATTTAGTTAGAAATATATGTAAAACCGTCGGACAACGGAAAGAGGGGCGATTGGCTTTTTACGACGCCGCCGCCGCGCCCTAGCCGGGTGCGCGGCAACATTGCCGCGCCTTGCCTTGCCTCGGCGGCAATGTTGCCGCGCAATGACCCAGCCTACGGCGCGACGTAAGCGTCACCGTAAAAAGCCATTCGTCCCCTCTTTTCCGTTGTCCGACGGTTTTACATATTTCTAACTACTTATATGAAATCCATACTATATAAAGCTTGATTGTTAGTGCATATGTCATCATATTATTGCAAATGTGTTATAGATTCTATTCATTTATTTATTGATTTTTTTTCTTTAATATGTAGTAGAGCTGGCCAAGTCTTCTGAACGGGTTGTGAATAGGCTGGGTCAGTTTTTTTCGAAGCTCGATGATCAGTGAGTAGGCTTTTCGGTGATAAGTGACTAGTTACATCGACTTTTCGGTCGTCGCTGACTAGTTCCATCGCTTTTTCGGTCATCGATACCTAGCCTTTTCGAAAAACGAATCTAGGCAACTTTTGCAGTGAGCCATCAATTCCATCGTCTATGCTTTACAGGGATACTTTTGCATGGGTTCCCGCCATCTCACGGATACCAACCTGACTACTCATCGGCCACGAAATCTGGATCCCTCTATAAATACACCCATTCTCATTCAAGGGAAACGAAGAAGCAAACCACTAGCAATGTCTGGAGGCTCTTCGGGTGGGAGAGGGAAGGGGGTTAAGAAAGGTAATGCAAACCCATGGGCGTAGATCCGGACTTGTGGGGGGTGGTGTAGGTCCGTAAGAGTTTAATGAACCCGACCCGGATCGTTGGCGTGACCAAGGTAGGCAAGATTTCACTAGAGAAAAACCTCTCAAGAACTACGACGGGCGAAGGAAGACTGGCCAAAATGTAGGCATGGTGAGGAGTGTGTGGTGCGAATGATGACGGATGGCCAAGAAGGAGGGCGTCGTTTACGGAAATGCCCATACGCTTACGTAAGTGCTATTACTTATTATCGTTTCATTTTTGTATCTCACTTAAACAACCTCTAACAAATATTTTCTATTTGCAGAGTTCACGGGCACCCGAACACTGCGGGTTCACTAGGTGGATCGATCCTCGACCACTGCAACCACATCAGGAGTACATCTGGTGGTTGCAAGAAAGAATCTTCGATCTGGAAACGGAGGCGGGCATCGATAGGACAGAGCACGAAGAGGAGGAAGACTATAGCGGTGAGAACTCACAGGATCAACCATGCACCGACTCATACTGCTCTTGCCCTTGTCACAAGAACAATGGGCCACCGCCACCACCATCGCCTCCGCCGCCACCGTCACAAGATGCTTACTGTGGAGAAGGTGCTACACAGTACGCTATGTGGCCACATTACTAGTTACAGTTCTATTTGTGGCCACCTAAGCATTATTGTTGTTGTTTTAAAATTACCTAAGGCATGTTAGGGTTAGTTTGGAACTGTGTACCCTAGCTTGGTACGAGTTCCCACATGCCATTTCGTCTGCTTAAGTGTTGCTTTAATTACCTAAGGCATGTTAGGTTTAGTGCAGAACCAATAAACCCTTGTTTGGTTTATGTTCTCACATGCCATTCCATTTGATGTGTACCTCAAAACCCTTGTTTCGTCCAAATGCCAATTCATGTGTTGTGGCGCGTCAACTATGTGCCCAGTCTTTTAATTTGAAGACACAATTAAAAGGCCCAATATCTGAGGGCAGAGACAAAACGAAATAACACATAAGTTCAATGCCATCAAACATGGTACAAATGTTACAGAACATTGTTCGATACATGGTTCAATACAACAAGAAGACAACATAGTTCGCTACATGGTTCAATACAAATAGAATACAACATTATTCCATACATATTGGAATTCACTTCATCAATCTGAAGCATAGCCTGGAAGCAAATCATCGTCTGAGTCACAATCCTCCACCAGCACCTCATTGCTGTGACGAGGACCAACTACTACACCATCGACTGGATTCTGTGTCATGTGGGCTTGTTGAACGGCATCTGCTAACTTTGAAGCCTCATCCCAGAAGTCATTGTCATTGTCATCAGGGATGTCCTCCTGCACGTTGGCCTCGACGGCGACCGTGTGAGGCTGCACGTCAGGCACAAGAGCGAGGTCGTGCAACAGTCGCTTCATTACATCGCTCACAAGAGGATCCGCCTTCCTCTTCGTCCGCCCCTCACTCGCCTCCGCAAATGCACACACCGCTTGCTCGCCTAGGCGCTTCTTGAAACTTTCATGGCATTTCATATACTGCTCATACGTGGGGCGGGAAACACCCAACTTCTTGGCAAGCTTACGCTGATCCCGTTGACGAATGTAGAGATACTCGTTCACAAGCTTGGCCCCAACACCCATTTCCCGCCCAAGTTTGTGCTTCGCCCTGATTGCTTCCTTGACCTCATCTTTTCCTTCAAAGGACTCCCAAAAGCATTTCCTAGAGTTCTGTCAAAACAAACAATTGGATTTTAGTTAGGGAAAATAATGTCTCATGTGGTTGCCTCAAAAAAAAAAAAAAATCCAACCTCATCATAATCCACCATATGCCCACAAAAATAGCCTATTCTCCACTCTGAAGGAACAAGGCCATACTGCGCCTGGACACCACATTTGCAAAAGCCGGGGGGTGGCGCAGGGGCAGGGGGTGGCGCAGGGGCACGCAAGCCAGCCTCAGCGAGGGCTATGAGCTCGTCCAATCTTGAAGTGTCGCCATCATCATCCACATTTTGGGCCGCCTCCCACTCAGCCTTGGCACGGCGCGCATGCTCTATCTTCCTCTCCCTCTCCTCCCTCTCAGCATCCGCTCTCCTCCTTTCCTCTTCCTCCCTGCGCGCCTTCTCATCAGCCGCTTGCTTCTTCAACAACTCATGCCTCCGTTGAAACCCAGCCCTAAACTCCTTGAGGCCTTCCAAGAATTTCTTGTTCTCCTCACTGACCTCAAGGTCGATCCACTGCTCAAAATCACAGAGTGGTGGTGGGGTCTGCAAAACAAAGAATTGTCACAAAGCAAATATATAATCAAAGCAATAAAAAAACCTAAATGAATATACACACCATTAGACTGCGGCGTTGTATCGGGCCAGGCGTCCATTTGTAATTGGCACACATCCAATACTTCCGCATGTAGATTTCCTCATCCTCGTCATCCCATTCTACTTTGCAAGGATCACCACACCAGCAATTGGGCCTTGGAACACCCGGTGGGAGAGGCTTATGCATATAGGGATCACCCGGCAAACGAGCATAACTACCTCTGAAAATTTGATGCAAAGTGTCAATTCAATAAACAAAAATTACCGCTAACAATATTGTCATTACGGTATCATATTTGATGAATAAAAGATGAAAACTAGGTCTAACAATTATTCTAATGCTAATCCATCGTACAATTGCATAAACCATCTAAAAAATAAACAAAATCAATCCCAACAACATGTACGTGTCATGGTTGTCATGTGTGCTTGTCCACAAATTTAGCTACTCTTGTCTATTGCTTGCATACAAATTAAAAACAACACAACACAAGAAATTACCTCTTTCTACCACGCCTCGGCATTCTTTCGGAGTTGGGGATGGAGGGGGGAGCGCCGGCCGTTGAAGGCCACCACGGATGGAGCTTGAGGGGGGGGCGCCGGCGTCAACCAACGGCGGCGAGGCACCAGCGCCGGCGGCGACGAAGGACAGCGAGGGAGCCGGGCGGCGGCGGCGCTGCGCCGGCCGGCCCCTTCCTCACGAACGAGGGAGTGAGAGACCGAAAGACTTCCGGGCGGGCTCGGGGTACTTAAAATTTCGGTCTTTGCCGCGCGCCAATCGGGGAGCGGCTTGCCGCGCCCTAGATAAGGGCGCGGCTACTCGCGCCCAGATCTGCGGCGCGACAGCGCCTGCCCAGTCAGCAAGTCCGCATGCAAACCGGCCACGTCAGCGTCCTTGTCGCGCGCCCAATGAAGGCGCGGCACAGTTAAAACGCCGCGCCCTGAACAGCAGCGCGTCCAAAAGGGTTATTCACGAAAAATCTTTGAAACCCGGGTTAAAAATAGTTTTTCTTTAAAAAAAGGGTTAAAAATAAAAAAAAATTCCCGGTTTGGCGGTGGGCGGGGCAGAGGATGCGACGGTGAGAGCGGGCGCACGAAGAGAGATGGCCCTGCAGAGCGCGTTCCATGCGGAGCTAGTGGGTTGTCATGCTGGGCTGCAGGCAATTGTTCTAGAGACTGATGCATCGCTTGTCAAGAGAGCAGTGTGAAGGAATGAATTTCGTCTTGCTGCACTTGGTGGTGTTATTGTTAATGCGTATTATCTATCTGTTTCTTTGAATCTGCATGTTAGTGTGAACTCATTCTTTGATATGACTACACACGTGTACTCGTATATACTTGCTGTCTGTTAGCAACTAAGTGCATGTGAGCATCTTATGTGACACCTGAGCGGTGGTGCGTCGGGGCCGTACTGGCGCGGACTGCTGCCTCCCACGGCCGGTGAGCCCTGCGCCGTTGCGCCCGGTGCTGCATGGCGTGGTGTGGTAGGGCGCAAACGGAGGGTGAAGGACGCGTGGTGGGGATCCGCCCGGTGGTATGTCGTCTTCATCCTCAACGGCTTCGCCGGCGCCGTCGTCGTCATTGCCGCAAAGACGAAGAAAGGGGATCAGGGAGGAGTAACGACTAACGAGCCTTGCGTGAAACGGCGGCGTGAGGGGAGTCACGGAGACGTCACGCCACTATGAGTCTCGCGGCTGGGCCTGGTTGGGCTGAGCCCAGACGGGTCCACATGCAAAAAAGATAAAATAATTAATTCCTTTTATTGTCTGCTTTGAGATGCGTGCAATTTTTTAAAAAAAGACCACAGGAGCAGTTGCCTTTTTACATAATATAAACTTATTAAACTATGCTTACGGTTTTCTTTTTCCTCAAGCTTCAATCACGATACCGATGGTAGATTTTTTTTTAAAAAACCGACGGTGTGTTGCCTTTTTAAAAATTTTCGTAGCAGTGTCGTCGTTTAGCGACCAAAACAAAGCTGTGCTGATTGTAGCCACATCAAAACATCAGGTGCAGTAATTTTTCTAGGACTTAAGATTTATTTACATGACCATTTATTCATTTTAGAGCAACTCCAAGAAATATGCTATCTTTGTCATGTAACCTATTTTTACAATTTTGCTTACAAAAGCTAAGCCCCAACAGGTTTGCTATCTTAGTTTTGTAAGATAGCAAGTTAGCTATTTCTAAAATCTCGCATGCTAAATATAGCTTGCATTTGCCGCTAGCTATCTATCCTTGCCATAATAGAAAGGCGGTTGGGTTTTTTCTATTTTTTTTACAAAGTTTTCTATTGTTTATGTTGGCTAAATCACAGGTTTAGCCATCTACTTTTACCAATTCGTTTAGAGTTGCTCTTAGACTTTATTTAAATATGCACACATTCATTTCAATCCACATATCTTAAATTTTTTGACAGAAACACATGTCTTAAATTTGATTGAAATGAAAAAAGAAGATAGGGATGAAACGCCATGTAACAAAACACACAAGTTCCTCTTTGCGGCTTCCACGTCAGTTGGGGATGGGAATAAGGCATCATTCTGGACAAGTGCAAGGCTAAATGGGCAGCGGCCCTGTGATGTAGCGCCACACCTTTTCTCCGTCTCAAGAAGGAAAAATAGAATTTCTATGTCAGGCTCTATCGGGCAATAACTGGATCCACGACATAAACCTCCGGCACCACAGCTTCACTGCCCTGCCCAATACCTAGCTGAGTACAAGCACCTATGGAGAGAAACCAGACGCACAACTCTAACAATCGGCGTGTCAGACACTCTTGCTTGGAAATTTGAGGAAAAGGGCGAGTACACAACATCCTTTGCTTACCACGCACAGTTTTTTGGTGCAACTTACAGTAACATTGAAACAGTCATCTAAAAACCCTGGGCACCACCTAAATGTAAATTCTTCGGCCGGCTTGCAATCCAGAACAGGGAATGGACCGTCGACGGATTGGAAGCCCGAAGATGGCCAAATCAAGGAACCTACACCTTATGTAGACTTCATGCGAAGACAGGAATGCACCTCTTCAAGGATTGCAGGTTCGTAAAGTGGCTTTGCAGAGAAATTGCCAACTGGGCGCAAAATGAAAATTCGCATCCGAATGCATGGCCGCCAAGCGAGACACTTCACAAGTGGTGGACGGCTATGTCCAATCACTACTACGAAAAACATTTTACAAGACACTGCCCAAACTTAACGTGGGCGGACGCTCGTTTTCCCCACCACGATTAATAGATATTAACCCCGGCGAGCATCCTAATGTGCTCGCCATAGAAAATTGATTTTTCGTGCCGGGCAACGTTAAAGGCCTGCCATGGAAAATAGTGGCCCAACAAGCAACCCATCTTGGCACAAGAGGCTTCTCCACATACAAATACTCTACTTAGGGTTTCAAAGTCACTCCACCCTCTCACCTAATCCTGCGCCCCTCTCCTTCTACTGCCCCCTCATCTTCCCATCAACCACCCCTCTCCTTCCATTGCCCCCACCTCTCCCCGTGGGGTGGGGTAGATGGCAGCAAGCGAGCCCGGCGGAGAGTGGCATGCACGGGCGGCGCAGTTCGCGGGAGGGCGACTTGCGTGGGCGGCACGTCCGGGCAGATAGCAACTGCACATGTCGGGGCGGGCGTCCTCCGGCGGCGACCATCCTCCACCGAGCAACATCAACGACCACGCGGCGGCGTGTAGATCCTGCGTCGATGGCCTCCACCACGACGGATCGGGCTCCGGTGTGTGCGAATCCAGCGGAGTTGGCCTCCACCACAACGGATCCGGCTCCGGCCGAAGTTGGCGTCCATCACGCACATCCGGCGGTAGCGACCTCCACCACGGCGGATCCTACTCTAGAGCATATGGATCTAGGGGCCACGGCCTCCACCACGGCGGATCTGGATCCGGCTGCGAGCTTGTTGATTTGGCGGTGGCGGGATCCAAGTCCTTGCGGCTGAGATCCAAGACCTTGTGGGCTTTTTTTCTCTTTTGTTTTTAAAGGATTTGCCGCAACGGTCTTTCTTATGTGCCCGCCACGGTTAATCCATTAACCGTGGCGGTATAGGCACCGAACCCATGCGAACATAGTGACTCTTGTTGCTTAACCATGTGGCTTGGCTTCCACAACTTCACCGTAAGATGCAGAGCTCATCCGCTCAATTAAGTTAAGGAAATAGTTTTATGTACACATGACACCTTAGGTGCCTAACACATGGTTGTAAGACCAAAAGAGGAAAAGTCCCGTCCCGGGTAGTTGGCCTCCAAACCAAAACTCATTGCCCTATGTCTTTGCGTTATATGCTCTTCGGTCGAGTACTTGTTGCACCGTTTGAAACACATTTTTGAAGATGCTTTTATTTCTCTCCTTTCAAAGATTCCACATGATGTAGGTAACAATTTCATTGAAGCGCCTACAGTCTTGCTTTGGCACCCTAGCTGGCCTCAATTTCCCACCATTCACCCAAGAGGCGGGGTTTTGCAGTGGGAGTTTCACACATAAAATTTTCCAAGTCAGCACCTGATCAAACCACGACTTTTGCAAAGGTGCACAACAAGGATAAATGTATCCCCATCTCCAAAGGGCCGTTACACAAACACAATGATCCTAATGAGGCTTTTGATTTAACTAAAATAAAATGTTGGACCAAATCTGCGTAAATCCAACAAAGACATGTGTATTTTGCTTATTGTAATTGGCATGGGCAAATCCAGCTAACCATAGAACAAGTTATACGTCCTACACATTAAATTGTTTATTACATCATAGTATGATACTGGCACACAGCACAGCACAACACAATTCACGTATGAACTGGGATTTACTGGTCCTAGAGTGCTCAAGCATTGGACCAGCCGACCAGGTGATAAGGTACTCACCCACATCATCACCGGTGATGCCCAGCGCATCCCACACGGCCTGGGACGCGTCGACGACGTTGGGACGGCACGGCGGCTGGTAGGCGTGCGGCCTGTCACACCCGTGCTGGGAATCACACTCGTCCACGACCTCGGCGAGCACGGACCTGCCCTTGGCGTTGATCCTTATGTTCTTGCCGCAGTGCTTGCCGTTGGCGTACCAGCCCGTGGCCAGCGCCACGACGCGCTCCGAGTTCTTGTGGAACTTACCGTCACACTCCGACGAGTCGCCGCCGTCACCACCTTCCTCGAAGTCGTTGAGCGTCATGATGGCCCTGGTGCTCCCCGTGACTGGCGGCGAGCACTTGTATGTCGGGTAGGCCTGCCCGACCTTGCAGCATTCATCGCACGAGTGGTTCTTGGTCGGCCACAGCGTGCCGCTCTGCTGGCACCCGTCGGCTAGCTCACGGCGGCCGTCGTGATCCTCGCAGCTGCAGCGACCTGCCAAGGTGACCAGTGCAAGCACGAGGAGGCTGGTCTTCGACAGTTTGTGCTCAGCTTGCTGTGAATTGTGAATTGGGCGACTGCCAATCCCTGCCCGCCTATGATTCGGATGTTTTCTGTGCTTCCAACAACAATGTGATGACGCCTGAGGAAACAACTGATGGCAGACATAAGAAAAATCGAGTTTTTCGAGAGCTTCTGGCAGTCTGGCACACAAATTTTCAACCGGTGTGATAAGGCATAAGAAGAATCGAGTGTTTCGAGACCTTCCAGCTCATAAATTTTGGTGACAGACGAGGAAACAACATCATAAGAATCGAGTGTGTTTCGACAGCTCGCACACAAATTTTTGAACCATCCGATAGAGGTCTGCAATTCATTTCACATAGGGTCAGGTAACCGGAGCGGTGAAAAGGGTGAAGCGTCTAGTACATGGCGACCCGGGGCCATCGGATCTTTAATCTGACGTCTTCTTGTCTTTTGCTGTTTTGTTGCCTCCAATTCATTCACATATGGTCGGGCAAGCGGAGCGGTGAAAAGGGTGCAAACATATGGTACATGGCGACCCGGGGCCGGGGCACCATCTAATCTTTAATCTGACGTGTTCTTCTGTTTTGCTGTTTTGCTGATTGCGTGGGCCGGTTGCCTAGGTGGAAAGCCCACAATAGATGGAACGAAACAAACATCCCAGTGACAACGGATGTGCTTTCTCAATTTTTGTGAAAGACTACTTTTTTTCCCCAAACCTGTAAAACCGGATAAACCATCTTCATGAATTTTTAAAATTGTTTGTTTTACCTCCCTAACCGGTTATAGGCCATTTTTAGAGCCGTTTTGTCCTTATTTATTTATTTATTTATTTATTTATTTATTTTAGCTGAATCTTTAAAAAATTATAGTAAATCACATAAAAATTATGGGAATTGCTATTCTTTAGTCGCGTGAGATTCTGACTTCCTTTCAGGCGGCGTTTAGTGTGTGAACTTTCTTTCTGTCAAAGATAGTATAAGATTGGAGCATGTAGAGCACGAAGGGCGTTGCCTGGAGCACACAGTTACCTGATTTATAGGAAAAGTGAAAAATTATAAAATAAAAAAATCTAGTTTTGTTGAACTCCGCATGATATGGTGATCGAAGATTTTTTTTTTTGAAAAATGACAACCAAATATTCTCTCTATTCCAGAAAATATGCAATTCTCGTTTCGAGAAGTTAAAGTTTTTCAATCTGCCGGCAATTATATATTAAAATATATAAATATTTATACTAAGTAATTAGTATCATCGGAAGGATCTTTAAGTCTATTTTTTTTTAATAAATTTATTTGGAAATATAAATGTTGCACGTATTTTCTAAAAATTTAGTAAAAGTTGAGAAAGTTTGATCGGGACGTTTCCCATAATTGCAAGCTTTTTGGGACTGAGGTAGTACTAGGTTAATAGATTCATTGGGTAAAAGACATTTTTACGGCAGACCGTTAGTTTTTTTGTTGTTGTACCTTCTTTTCTCCACCTGTCCACCTTCCACGAGTTGGATTTCACCGGCATCGGAAAGGACAGCAAGATTGTCACTTAGTAAAAGTTTGCTGTTACATACATGAGCTCGATTTCACCGGCGTCGGGCATCGGAGAGGACAGCAAGATTGGCACCTATCAAGAGTTGATGTTCATACACTAGCTCGATTTCACCGGCGTCGGAATGGACAGCAAGATTGTCACCTAGCAGGAGTTCGCGGTTACATACCGGAGCTCGATTTCACCGGCATCGGAAAGAACAGCAAAGATTGGCACCTAGCATCAGTTCGCTGTTACATAGTTACCTCATTAGGTATGTGAGCTGACTCTCCTTGGATGTGCGCCGCACGCCGGTAGTGAAATTAATTAAATTAAAGCCGTGCCTTACACTGCAAATCTGCAATGTGGCCGCCGTGTATGCAACTCTGCATTGACCGAAAATAATTACAGCTGGCAATAAAGAAGAAATAGAGCGCTGGCTTATGTTGTCCCAATCAAAGTTAGCTACTTACGTAGATTCCATTGCCAGGCGTCGTTGGACACTATGACTCCAGAATCTAAGTGAGAGGGTGACCCATGCGCAGGCTCCCTATAAATACGCACATATGGATAGATCTAGCTCCACATACACACAAGAAATTCCATCACAACTTCACAAGATGTCGACGGCCAGCCTCCTGATCCTTGCTCTGGCAGGCCTCCTGATCCTTGCTCACGGCCAAGCAGTTGCAGGCCAGTGCCGGGGCACCCCACTGCTGGCGAACAACACGGGCCACACGTGTGGGGAATGCTGCAAGCCCGGGCACACCTACAAGACTTACACGTGCTCGCCACCGGTCTCCGACCACACCAAGGCCATCATGACCATCAACGACTTCTCTAAGGGCGGCGACGGCGGCGGCGCGTGTCCGAGTGCGACAAGAAGTACCACAGCAACAAGGAGCTCATAGTGGCGCTCTCCACGGGGTGGTACGCCAACGGCACACGCTGCGGCAAGAACATACGGATCAGCGCCAAGGGCAGGTCCGTGCTCGCCAAGGTCGTGGACGAGTGCGACACCCAGCACGGCTGCGACCCTCTGCACGCCTACCAGCCGCCGTGCAACCCCAACATCGTCGATACATCCAAGGCCGTGTGGGACGCTCTGGGGATCACCGGGGACGATGTCGGATGGTACCCTATCACCTGGACGGATGCATGAGCTACACGTTCTAGCTAGACGGCAGCTATATATTTACCGCGTTATGATGATTACCGATATGCATGTGGAGTGATACAGTTTAAGTTCTCATGAGTGTCTCGGATGTTATGTTGTTGACATTTTGTCAATGGATCAATAAATCATACTTCCTTGATATAAGAACATTTGCACATTCGATTGTGTAGGATCTTCGATGTGTACCTTAGTAGTAGTGCCGCTTGGAAAGATTTCAAAAAAGATGTCTTGACATCGATTAAAATATTTTTTTTAAAAATAGACAATATTCTAATAAATTTCAGGAGCTAAAACTAATAAAATGATTGTTGCTATTAGATATATGTGCGTGGAATAGTGCCTGTTGCACCTAATCAGTCCTGGCAGCACATCCATGATTAGAGATAGAAAAAGAGAAAATACATCGTGGGTCCTTCAACATTTTTAGCATTCTAATCCATTGGGGTCCATGAATTCTCCAACTTTTTAAGGTTCTCACTCTAAATATAATTCACTCTAGGTCCACCACATGATTATACCTGAATTTATTATCTGAATAAACCATTTTAAAAAATAAAGGATCTAGATGATCATTTCCAGAGCCCACGGACCCAATAAGAATATGTGAAAAGATTAGAGACCCATGGTACATTTCACTCTAATGTATAATATTAGGAAAAAAAATATATGTAATGGGTTATCTATCTTTAGCTATCATTAATAATTTTATGTAATGGGTTATCTATCTTTAGCTATCATTAATAATTTTACCATTTTTTGGCGAAACATTTCAAATTTTACCTTGTGATTTTTTTTTGAGGTCAAGGGGGCGAGAACGTGCCCACCTGCAAATATATTTCACGATGTCGGGTAAACACCGGGGGTGGAAGGCAAGGCCTTGGTTCGAAAAAATACAATATCAGAGGGGAGGAGAGTTGGATTACATATGTAACAAATTGCTCCATTGTCTAGCTAGGTGTTCTTTCTTCCGGAAGATGAGGCAACTCCAATTCTTTATCTCCTCCAGGCAGGAGAGCTTGAGGTGGGCTACGTTGGGGGCGACGCCTCTAAAGACTACTTCATTTCGATGCTTCCAGATCATCCAACTGAGCAGCAAGAGGAGGGGTGTAGGACTGTTCCAGCCACCGATGGAGGGGGTGACGAGTTCCACGCTCATGGACTTTTACCTTGTGATGATACCATGTTTTGTATGTATCCAATATATTACTTTGTGGAAGCAATTACACTTGCTATGAACATTATTTAGCCGCTTGAGAACAAATTGATTAATTGAAACAACAGAGACTAATAAAAGACACATCTGTGCTAACAATCATTTGATGCGCCCCTTTTTTCCCACCTATCCACCTCCCTAAACTCTCACCCGCATCGTGCAGCATGGAAAGGACAATACGATTGTCGTCTAAGGCCAATTTCAGTGCCAATTTCATTGCGTTGTTTTCAAGATAATGAAATATGGATGAAACTTCCACACTCAAAGTTTCATTCTAGAGTTTCATATTATTTAATTTCATAGTTTATAGATAGTTGGTAATCATGTTAAGAGAGTTCCATCTAGATGATACAATTTTTTCTCTCTCCTATTAAGTACACTTTGCCATATCATAAAAAATGTCTATGTTGCAACCTATTTGATGAAAATAAAAACTCTCATTGAGATTGTCGTAAGGGCGTCTCCAGTGGTCTAGTTCATAGCTAGCTCATGATTTTTTAACCATTAAATAGTGCAAAAGACAAGAGACTAGAGTCGACATAAGAGTAGTCTCGCACACTTTACGATGTATTACTCTCTCGTAGCATGATATTTAAAGCAGTCTCTCTCTCCACCATAGGTATTAGCTTAGAGCTAGTGCTAGTTCGTACTGTTTTTGGAGACGCTCTAAGAAGAGTTTGGTGTTAATAGTTTGTTAGGTTCTATTTGGATATCTATAGATAATAGCTATATGCTAATAGTTATCTTTTTTTGATCTAAACAGGTGCAGCTAATACAATAGCTAATTGTTATCTAGATATATAGATATAACTATGTTACTATTCGAACCAAATGAGATAATATAGCAGCTAATATTTATCTTAGTACCATTTTTTCGTTAGTTGTGCATTCAAACAGCCTACGTGTGTTCATAGGGGTGAGTGTGCGTGCGTGTTGAGCGTCTGCGTTGTACCGTGTAATCTCAAAATCTCAAAAAAAACAGCCTCCGGCTAATAGGTACTCTCTCCGTCCGGTTAAGGATGCAATTTTAGCTCCTTCGGCTTGTCCGGTAAAGAATGCAAAGTAGACTTATAGGACACCAAGGGTAGTCAGACTGTGGTTCTGAAAGCTTTCACGTAGGAGCACCTCCACAGTAGCACGCTTCTTCTCAGCCGCGATCCACGTGTTCCTACACAAGTGTCGGCTAGAGGAATAAAGTAGGGGTATTCAGGTAATTTCGCTCAAACACTGATCTGGCCTCGAAACATAGATTTGCATTCTTAACCGGACGGAGCTTATAGTTACCTAGCTAATATTAGATATCATTTATTAACCAATTAACTATTAGCAGAAAATTAATCCAAACAGGACCTTAGCTTCTTGCTTGAGTTGTGTGAGCTACGATGACTGTCGTCAAGATTGGCGCGCGATCAGGAGCTTCCTGCTTGGCTTCTTGCTTAAGGTTGAGCTATGATGACCAGTACTGATGATGACTGACATCAGGCGGAGCCACTGAGAGGTGCTCGGGTAGCTAGTGAAATTACACAGCATGTCTCCAGAATCAAAGTAAACTATAGGTACAGTAAGAGTATTCCATTGCCAAGCATCGTTGGACACGATGGCTCCAGAATCGAAGAGCGAGAGAGGTAGAGAGACACTCGCAGGCTCCCTATAAATACGCACGACATGGATCTCCAGATAAACACAACAAATTTCATCACAAGATGTCGACGGCCAGCCTTCTCGTGCTTGCTCTGGCAGGGCTCCTGCTCGTCACCTTCCCAAATCTTTGAGGCAGCAGCGCAGCTCCCGGCACAGACCAGTGCCATGGCGACCCGCTGCGGGCGACGAACACGGGCCACACGTGTGGGGAATGCTGCAAGCCCGGGCAGACCTACGAGACTTACCAGTGCTCGCCACCGGTGTCCGGGCAGACCAAGGCCATCATGACCATCAACGACTTCTCCGAGGGCGGCGATGGCGGCGACCCATCCGAGTGCGACGGCCAGTACCACAACAACACGGAGCGCGTGGTGGCGCTCTCTACGGGGTGGTACGACAACGGCAAACGGTGCGGCAAGAACATACGGATCAACGCCAAGGGCCGGTCCGTGCTCGCCAAGGTCGTGGACGAGTGCGACTCCCTGCACGGCTGCGACAAACCGCACGCCTACACCAGCCGCCGTGCCGCCCCAACATCGTCGACACGTCCAAGGCCGTGTGGGACGCGCTGGGAATCACCGGGGACGAGGTTGGCGAGTACCCTATCACCTGGTCGGATGCATGAGCTAGCCATATAGACGACAACTATAATAATATATATATGTTTGCCGCTTTATTACGACTACCGATATGAATGTGGAAGGATATAGTGCAATGTCATGAGTGTCTCGGATATCATGTTGACATTTTGTCAATGGATCAATAAAAAAGAAACTTCCTTGATATAAAATTTGTCACTTTCGACTTTGTAGGATCTAGGAGTAAGTTGTACCTTATGGGTGTTTCCAGCCGCTCTGCTCCATTTTTTTTTTAGCTCTGCCACTTCGCCACGGAAGCTATGTAGTGGCGGCTGGCGACGCTTTGTAGGGACGGTTCTGCAGCCGTCTCTAGGGCGTGTTTGTTGCCCTGCATCTGGCCGGCTGGTCTGGCTATGTCCAACCAGAGCCCGGTCTGAACGGTACATATGACCGTGTTTGGTTGTTGTCTAAGTAGAGCCGACCAAGTAGAGAAAATGTTTGGTTTGCATATACCGAGGAGTTCGGTGACCCTGTAGCTCGACAATGGTAACGATATCCACTCAAACGACATCTTGACATTTCATCAAACAGATGTAGGTCGAGCCTCAGCCGTTGTAACTGACACCGATGTCCAGCTGCCACACATCGCAGGGCGCCACCACGGAGGAGGAACCCGCGTGTCGGGGGGTCGGTGCCGGACGCGGTACATGAACCCTGCGGAGGTGCCCCACGCTGAGAGGGCGCCAACGAACGCCATAGGCGTCGCATCTGCCATGTCATCGTCGTCTGTGGATATAGCTCAGACGAACGCTACAGATACAGAGGTGGCGGCCCACGGCGAGCCCAACGTAGAATGGCACGAAGCACGCTGCGGCACGCGCTGGGTTCGTCGTGCGGCAGCTTTGGGAGAGAGCAGGCGGCGGTGCACAACAAGTACATGGGCGCCAGCGCGTCGCACATCCCGAGCAGGTCCTAGTTGAAGGTCATGGGGAAATCGCAGACGTACACGAGGTCGCCGCCTCGGCTCGGCTTGGCTCGTCGTGTCGGGCCGATACCGAAGACCGACACGGCGGCGGCGGTGGTGGCAACGGAGCTCGGGCCAGGAGGGAGGCGCTGCACGAAGGTGTGGAAGATGAGGAGCTGAAGCGTAAAGAAGCCGAGCAGGGAGGAGCACGACGAGCCGCTCGCGGTAGCCGCCCGAAATAGGATGCTCGGGCGAACCAGCGCCATAAGCCTGGTGACAAGGTCGAGTTGATCCAAAGCTTAACTGGAGGGAGCCAGATTGAGCATCAGCGTGGGTGGCGATTTGGTTGGTGGATCCGCGTGCGCGGGCCGCGAGTGCATCGGTGGCACGCCGTCCGCGAGACCCGAAATGTGCGGCGTGGTAAAGGCGGAGGCGCCAGAGATTGGTGGAAGAAGATCGTGGTGAGGCTCTCCAGAACCCGGGACGCGAAAGGGAGCGCCGTCGAGGAGGATGTGGGCGCCTCGTCCTGTGGCGGCGGCGAGGTCCACTGCGTTGGACTTGAGTGGCTCTTTCCTCCTGCATCGTGCACCTCGCGCTCAGCGGCTCGTTGAGTCGGGCCCCTAAAAACAACCCTCTCATCGTTTCTCTAGAGCCTGGCCGAAGCTGCTTTTAAGTTTCATGCAGCGCAGAACCCGATGCTGAGCCAGGTGCATCAAGCACGGACAACTGCAGCTCGGGGGCTCTAGCCCGGCTCTATCCCTCTAGCAAACACGGCCTAGTAATCCAGCCGCCCCTACAAATCATTTCCAGATTTCGTATTTCAAACATAAAAAATTAGCAAAGAAAAAAAAATTGATCATGGAAAGACCCCACCGGACGCCCACTGCGGCACTTTTTCCGCTAATATCATGCACTTCGCAGGTGGTGGGATTCAAACCCACAACCTCACATTGACATGGAGCCTCCCTTACTTTGCGCTACACAATCACATGCATCTATATTCTATTTCCTACTCCTCACATATTATACTAATTCGAGTGAAAAGTCATTATTTAAGACTTAAATGAATTCAAATTAAAAAGTTGTCAACTATAAAGTTTCATAACTTTTCGAGATCTACAACTTTCATTTAGGAGTTCCTCCATCCAAGGTCATTTATGAAATTTGAATTTCAAATTTGAGACCTTTGAACATAGTTTTTGCATGATAAGATGATTTCAAATAAAAAACTTGTCAACTACAAAGTTTCATAACTTCTCAAGATCTAAAACTCTTATTTAGGAAGTTTCTCCATCCGAGATTGTTTGAAAATTTTAAATTTTAAAAATTTAAACCGCACATTATCTCCAAGCATCAAATGAATTCAAATGAAAAAGTAACGTACAACAAAGATTCATAAATTTTCAAGATTACAATTTTTATTTTGGTCATTTCTCCATCCAAGGTTGTATTGAAAAATTCAATGAGTACTTCATTTAAATTATTCGGCGTCGATTTGTTGGGGCGGTTCAATATAGAGCCGCCCTTACAAATAGATTTGTCGACTCCATTTGTAAGGGCGGCTTAAAACACCAACCGTCCTTACAATGGATTAGTAAGAGTGGCTCTTTTGAGATCCATTTCTAGGGGCGGCTCAATGTAGAGGCAGGGTGTCGTTGCTACGAATCTCTGTTTATGGTTGTTGAGCTTGTTACAAATCCTTTTTTAAGTTGTAGTGCGCACCATATTTTTTTAGCCAAATAGTTTTAGCTCCACGCACTCGGGTCGGAGAAAAAAAAAAAAGTAGAGTTATAAAAGCACCTAAAAAAGGTGCTCCACAAACTCTAGTTTTCTTTGAAGCTACTTCACGGTGAAGTTTATAGAGCAGAGGTTTTTGTGGAGTAGTTCCAAACAGATTTGGAAACAATGTCCCATCAAATACTTAGAAAAGCCTATAAATTTGAGGGGTTAAAAACAAAGTACAGAAAATTATCCACCAAAAATACACATCAAAGATCCTACAATGTTGATGTGACAAATGCTTTTATACGAAGTGTCATTTATTGATCCATCGATGAAATAACATGGCAACATGACATCGGAGGCACTCATGACGAACTTACACATATCACTCGCCACACACACACATTCATATCGGCAGTTACAATAAAGCGGTAAATATATAGCTGCCGTGTAGAGCTGGATACAACTAGTTTCATGCATCCGACATCGACCAGGTGATAGGGTACTCATCTCTAACCTCGTCCCCGGTGATGTCTAGAGCGTCCCATACGGCCTGGGACGCGCCGACGGTGCGGGGCCGCACGGTGGCTGGTAGCCGTAGTCGCCGCCGGCGCCACAGCCGTGCAGGGAATCGCACTCGGCGACGACCTTAGCGAGCACGGACTTTCCCTTGGTGCGGATCCGTATGTTCTTGCCGCAGCGTTTGCCCTTGTCGTACCACCCCGTGGAGAGCGCTACGACGTGCTGCGTGTTGTTGGGGAACGGTCCGACGCACTGGGACGGGCCGGCGCCGTCGATGTTATTGTCGAAATCCTTGAGCGTCATGAGGGCCCTGGTGTGCCTGGAGACCGGTGGCGAGCACCGGTAAGTCTGGTAGATCTGCCCGGGCTTGCAGCATTCCGCACACGCATAACCCGTCGTCCTCGGCCCCAGCAGCGGGGCGCCCCGGCACTGGTTTATGCCGTGAGCTGCGCTGCTGCCGCAAAGACTTGGGAAGGTGACGAGCAGGAGGCCTGCCAGAGCAAGCACGAGGAGGCTGGCCGTCGACATCTTGTGATGAAGTTTGTTGTGTGTATCTGAAGATCCATGCCGTGCGTATTATTTATACAGAGCTTGCGCAAGCCTTACTCATTCAAGATTCTCGAGCCATCGTATCCAACGATGCATGGAAATGGAATCTAGTTAACTTCTGTTTTTGTGAAAATGGAATATCTTGGTTAACTTTGATTGGGACAATATAATTAAGCCCGCTATTTCTTCATTAGTTACACGATGTAATTTCACTATCGGCGCGCGGCGCACCTCTGTGCCTCCGCCCTACGAGAGTCTGCTCACACACCTCTCAAGCAAGAAGGTACTAGGCGCCAATCTTGCTGCCGATCTTCCTTGCCTCACAAAGTCGTAATGCCGGTGAAATCGAGCCCCGGGAAGGTGGACAGGTGGGCAAAAAGAATTTACACCAAAAAACTGTCAGCACAAGAGTGCCTTTTACCCAATGAATTTATTAACATATGATTATTAGCATTTGCTTGTTTTATTTCCTCAATCTCCAATCACAATACTTCTAATGATATGTTTGGTTGCCCGCCACAATAAGTTTATGGGTTCACCACACTTGTGCCTTGCCACATTATGTGGTAAAATTAGTACGTGTTGTGACGCCCGTCTAGTTTCGATGGGCGGTAGTGAATATGTTTGAGTCACCGACAAGGTCTTGTTTTGATCCATTGTCTAAACTTTAGTCGTATAAGTTTAGCTAATATAATGAATCCAAATATATAGCTAAAATATCAACTTGAGGTTTCCTTGCTAATGGTGACACAATTATCTCATTAGTTGTTCTGGTCCAACTAAAACCAGCCAAAGGTGCTCAATGACAAACTACCCTCCTATTTTTTCTCGCATCCATATCCTTGGGCTCTGTTCCACTGTGTGATTTTTCCCGTCCGTGTTTTTCCGTACCCTTAAGCAACTGGTGTTTCCACCGTGGCTCCTTCCCCGACAAACCCGACGACGTGCGCCATGGCTTCCTACCACAGGGGTAGGCGTCGGGGCTAGGGTCGTGGCGGCTCTCTAATGTGAAGTACATCTACTCTCACGTACAAACAATGCTTCCGTACTGGCTACTCAAACCGATGCTAACAGATTTCTGCTTCCTAAACAGTGGAGTCGCTAGCACTAAGTCTCGACCGACTCCAACCTGACCACAAAATCTTTAGCTTCATAGACTATCTAAAACCGTTAAATAACACTCTCCAAATTTTTTGTGGCTTGTTTACATCATCGTCATCGTCATCATCTTTGTCATGTCCAGAAATGCTCGCTTGTTGGTAAACTCCAATCTTGGTAAACTATTAATTTCCAATGACGGTCAGAATAGATTTCAAACACGGCTTTTGCAAGCTAAGGCCTCGATCTTAATACTAAAAAATGAGACATTTTTTAGGACTGTTCTAATTGCCCTTGAAAATACATTCCTTGGAAAGAGCCATTTTACGAACCACTGAAAATGCATTTAAACGAACAGCAAAACAAATAGATCCCCACACCTAAAATTTTTTTTTAAAAAATCCTTCATGTTCACGGTGTGCGTCATTTTTTGAGGATTCAACCCACCATTAGGGTTTTTTCTGTCGACTTCTCTAAATCTTATGTTTGGTTGCTTGCATCTGGACTTGCAAGTAGTATACAAGAACTCGTGTGTAATATTATCTGCAAAACCTTTATGCAAGATTCACAGTCCTCATAGCAATCTCATGACTGCATCAGTTCATACTTGACACTTCATATACTTCAGATACGTCACATTGAACAATGCACATCAGCTCATGAAATGAAGTATCCACACTTGCCCATGAACCCCATCTCTACTAGAACATGGAGGGAAGGGCAAAGGTACATATATGCTATGCCATTGCGATATGATGAGGGTTCAAGTGTCGCCATATATACATATCTTGTGATATAATCTTTGTACCACAAGTGTATCCTCTCGAATTCACTAATCCTCTATCCTGCATGGAGCTCACGATCACACATTGCATACAATTAGTACTGGCCTAAGTTGCTGTGCAAAGTGTAATATTAGACTAAGAAGACTAACCAAGCAATTAGCCATACCCATGTTGAATATTTGAGCCTTTAAACTATCTCAGGAAAAAAAAAAAAAATTGGTTAAATTCAGGTTTTAGATTTCATACATAACTACAAATTTTCAAAAGCTGATAATTTCTATGTACTCGGAAATGAGAATTTGTCTAAGTAGTTTACAACAAAAAAAGGGATCTAAAAGTTGAGAATTTCTAATAACAAAAACAAGAAAATGAATGGAGATGCGGGGGATCGAACCCCGTGCCTCTCGCATGCAAAGCGAGCGCTCTACCATTTGAGCTACATCCCCGATTGATTTAGTGTGCATTTAATCACTACTGGTCTATTATAGGTTAACTCGGGGAACTATGGTGAGCCCACGAAGATGCTGTGCAAATCGCGGCCCGCATCCCATCGGTGCTCCCCTTGCTCTTGTGGGCTGGGCTACGGGTACTGCGGAAGCCTGTTCCTACGGGATACGCCGGCCTATCGATGGTTTGCGAAAGCCGAAAGCCTTTTTTTTTTTTTTGCGAACACCGAAAGCATGTAATCTAATCTGCCCATGCTAACGACGACAGTGTAGTGCTTGACTGTAGTCCATTTACATAGCGCAAAGGGAGCTGCATAGGGTTCCAAGTGTCACCACTCACAACGCCAACGCGCAAGAACTCCAGAATCACCGGCCGAAGCAACGCGGTAACAAATTTAAGTTGGGGACCTTTCGGTCGGATGAACTGGTCGTACTTTGCCTGATTGCTCCCGGCCCTTTGCTAGCCAGCTTCGCATGGAGATGGAGCCAGTGCAGTAGGTGCGCAATTTTGTCAGACAAGTTCCACCCGTTCTGTAACGCTGTCTCGCCGTACTTTTCGTGTAGTCCAATAGTACACGTGTATGAATGAGAGGAAGACGACAGAGTAAACCATGCATTTTAAGGTTGCAGTTTTCCTGCTACAATGCTGGTACTCCAACCGGCAAGCCACAATGCCAGGCCGGCCGGCCGGTGTGAAGAACAGTGACGTGTACAACTAAACTAATCCTCAGATCCAACATGTGCTCTTCTAGCTAAAATCCTGCTTAACTGTATGTTATTTATCTACTGCCCATATAGTAGTCATGGTCCATGAGTCTGCTGCGATGATACCTAACCATACCAACACGGCCACAATCTTCCAACGCAACACCAATGAACTACCGCAACCCTGTCCAGTCCCCCCCTCTGGCCCTGCTCCTAGTCCTAGCTAATCTACTAGGTCCAAATCTTTTGGTCTAGTCTGAGAAAGCACACCAAATACTGCATGATCCGATAAGATAAGTGGGCGCCCATGCATACAAGAAGATTGGCAGTTGGCAATGTCTGTGAGGACCAGTAGGAGATGATGTGCGTCCTGTTCACAGTTCACACCTGCAACTGCAAGCAAGCTCCTATCCTATAGCACCCCAAAACCCAACGACAACAACGCACCGAACGAAAGGCAAGGCTCCCCAGACCTGCAGGAGCTGCCGGTCCCGACTCCCGATCCCCAACATATATACAGGCAGCTAGTACTAGCCTACTACCTCTCTTGCTCACCGGCCGGTCACCAACAACGATCGATCCAGACGTACTGCCACGGCGTGCGGCGCACGTGGACGAGGTAGGAGCAAAGGCGGCCATGAGCCGAATCAGCAGTGACACGGAAGGGCATGTTGCTGCTAGTGGTGCAAGCTGCTGCTGCGAGTGTATGCAATGTAAGCCGGGGGAGGGACCCGGCCTAAGCGCACCACGCCCTGTCGGCAACCACGTCGTCGGCCCGGATCCATCGCTGCTGCTAAGTTTACGAGCCTTTCAATTCCTCATGTGCTTTCTACTGGAACGCACCACAAACCAAGCAGAACGAAAAGATACTCCATCCAGTAATAGCCAGCTCGTGTTAATCCATCGCATTACATTCCATTCCATTGCATTACATTACGCAAATACGCAGGGAAAGGAACGAAGCCATCCTTATCGATCTGCCGGAGTGGAGTGGAGTTGGATAGGGATGTGGAGGTGGAGCCCCCGCACACGCACGCACGCACGAACGATTCGCGATTTCGCCGACTAATTAATCAGCGATCGCATCGGCTGCATATGCTTTCCGCCGTGCTTTGGGTGCCTTTACAAACAGGCACGGCCGGCTTTTGCCGTCGGACTGCAACTGCAACCGATCGGTGGAGGTCAACGTCAAAAGGCTCTCTTTCTCTTTCTCTCCGATTGATCCTTTGGTTATGACTGAAATCTGTGCAGGGCATCAGAAGAGGTTTGGATCAGTGGAAAGGAGGTAGGGCGACCACTAGGAGGAGCAAGCTGGATGATGAGGAGGGAGCCATGGCCCATGGCCTTTGGCTTTCTTTGGTCTCGCTCGCACGGTTGCTGCACCTCCTCGTTAAGGAAACAACAGTGGGACGTTGGGGTGAGTGAGATTTGAGAATGGACAGTGTTGTGGTGTTCCTAGGAGGATCCCATGGGGCAAACACGCAAAAGTGCTTTACTTTCCTCCGATCCTACCGGTCTGGTCGTTCGGTTCGGTCGCTGCTTGATACCACTTTATCTTGCCTTTTATAAGCCAGTAGTAACTACACTATGAGCAAATATCATCTGGTAATTGTACTGCACGTTATAAGAGTTTTAGTTACTTCTTGACTGAAGCTGAAACCACCAGAGGCAAATCCTATCGATCGAACCAATGAACAAGAATGGTGACCTTGCATCGGTTTCTACGTACCCAAAGCACATAAAATTCTAGACTAAATTAATGGAGATTTAAAAATGAGTTGAACTAGGATTGATCGATGTTCTAGAGGAACACTGCCTGAAGCATCAAGCTGATGGCAACTTCAGTTTTCCTGTTACGGAGACACGGATGTACACACACCGTCGCCGTACCTTTCGTGCTCCAGTTACCGCTCTTTATTGTATCACCTTTTTGCTAGATTCCTTCTACTTGTGATAGAGCAAGGAACGACGGAGTATTGTGCAAGTTTCCTCGCGCTTAGATTCCTCGGTTCCTTTCGCAAGAAATGTTAAGACTAGCACGCAACTAGAAAAGGTCTCGCTCGTCGTCGTTGACCTTAATTTTGCAGCCTCATCGGCGGCCAAGAGCTGTGTGCAGAGTGCAGTCTTCCTACGCAAACACAACTACACATACACCAAGCAACACATATAAAAATGGAAAAAAATCAATCAGTCTACGACATTAGCTAGGTAAGGTTAGAGCAAGTATAATAGAGAACTTTGAGCCGGCGACATCCAATAGGGAAGAGAGAGAAAGGAGGAGAGAGAGGGGAGCCGGCGCTTCGCTAGTCGGCGGCAGGGGTGCGGGCGAAATGGCTGGCAACGTCCCTGCTATCGGGCCCCACTTGAAGGAAAAGCCAGCATGCAGGCGAGTCTGCAGGCGGAAGAGCCGGCGTGACGCCGGATGGCCAGCTATCTATTATCCTTGCTCTTACTGGAATGTTCTCAACTCCAAACAAACATTTGGTCCACCTCGCGAGTACAAACATTAACATATTGTGGAAAGGAATGCTCAAACTTGAAAAGGAGCCCACTCCACGTAAGTACATGGTCCAACATCAAACTTTACACGACAGAGTGGACAGAAAAAGAAATGCCACTTGTGATATATAAAGAAAAAAAAACAAGAGCAAAAGGAAAAGGAATAAAAAAACAGAAGCAATAGCGAAAGGAAAAACAGCTTGCAACCGCACCACAAGAGAGCGACCAAATTCATGCATGCCAATGCCAGCCCCCAATTGGCATCGATCAGCACTGACTCCAGCAGCAAGCAAACCATGGCATTGGCATGCCACGGGCGTCTGACGCGGACGAGTGGCCCGGTCCTCCGTGGCCGGCGACAAAGCGACGGGGCCCGGGAGGACCCGGCGGCCGAACTGGTGACGGTGCCTCTGCGCCCCCACGCACCCCAATAGGCCATGGCACTAGGCCCGGGCGCGTCGTGCTGTGGAGGCTCCACCGCGGGCGCGCCTCGTCGGCGAGGAGGTGTCACCATTGCCGTGCTTTCTTTACAGCGATAATCACCGAGGAGCCCAGATTTGGATTCGGTGCGAATCTAGCAGGGGCCAGCCCAGTGACCGCCCGGTTTTTATTGATTAGGGGTTGCTTCAGATTAATTGGGGTACCTACCTGAAAGTCTCCAATGATTGCTGCAGATTTTGTCAATTGTTGATTGACTTTGTCCAGGCGTGTTTATGTTGCTGTAAGCGCTAACACATTTGCTTGTAAGTTGCTTCAGGTTGCGAGGATGCAATTGCAAACACACTTCGTCAATTCCCTGCTATACTTCCTCTCTAGAGCGTGTAGTTGAGCACCTCTGTCCGTGCGAAACCTACTTCTTTTTAAGTGTATATTATAAGAGCCAGTGCCTTTATAGTTTAATAATTTCATCGTGCACCCTTCTGATTAGCAAAATGTTGTAGCTTCTGTTTAAATATGAACAGTCAATTCAAGCAAGTCAGTGGTTATGGCATTTGTGAACTGTAGAGTGTCTTAGAGATGATTTTCTTGTAGTCCAAAAGTTGTAAAATGGATCTCTACATGTTTTTTTTTTCCCTTTTTGGTTGTTCCTTTTCGATTCCAGTTCTCTCTTTTTTTTTTTTTTAATAAAACTTGATGTTTCTCTCTTTTGTTGGTTCTCTACAATTTCTTTTTTTTGAAAAAAATGGAGACGGTCCCGTGGAAAACTTATGGGCGACCACGATGGATTTGTGACACGTGTCTATTCGTATGCATATAACCCATTAGAGAACTGTAGTTGCTTTCCAATTATTCCTCCTAAATTTAAGCAATATATAGTCCCGTGTGTTGTGAATCCACGGTAGGTACCCATGAATGTTTCATGAGGACTGTCTCTACTAATTAATTTCTCTTCCCCCTTTTTTGGGTGTGTGTGGTATGGCGGTCGAGGCTTTGGACCCTTATTACATTTGTAGCCATGATTAGGTTTGGTGGAGCTGGTTTGAGTTGCTTATTTTTTTTCCAATCCTGTGTTCTCCTTTAGTGTAGTTTTGCTATCATTTCTCCTTTTCTTTCTTTGACTAATGAGTTCACTAGCAAAGCTCTTGCTTTTATTTTTGTTAAAATATGTGATTAGGTACAATAGTTTTCTCTTTTATTTTACTGTATAATCGACAAGATGTCTGCACAAATATCTTAAAACAGGAGTGAAAAGGAAGTTCACAATAAAAAAAACATACTAGAAGCAAAAAGGGAAAAGGTAGATATTTTCCATGCAAGGCCAAATAATATCAGCAAAAGTCAAATAAAATGCAAATAATATCATCAAGCTAGTTTATTTTTCCAAAAAAAAAGGAAAGAATCATTTTTAGTCTCATTAACCATCCTTGGGCTCAAATGAGATTAGCACATTTGTATGTATAGGCTCAGTGGTCGATGTAGACATGAAGATTTTGTAATTAATAAAGTGAAATCACCATAGAAAGCTTATTGTTTTTGCGTACGTGAGGCTCCTTTCCTCGTGGGTACGTATGGATATGATCACCAATGTTAACCATTTAAACTATGCTTGATTCTTCACGTTAATAGAATTTAATTGATAAAGTTGAATATTTGAACGTCTTAGCAAAATAAATAGGAAGTACATGGGGCTCCTTTCCTCATGGGTAAGTATGCGATATGATCACCATTTAAACTATGTTTGACTCTTCATGTTTATAGAATTTAATTGATAAAGCTGAATAATTGAACGTCTTAGCAAAATAAATAGGAATTTGTGGTATCAATTGCATAAACTGAAATACCATGACCCATAAAAATTTGGAACTTTATTTACTAATACTAATTTATTCAAACTTTGTTACCGTCAGAACTAATTTCAAATTTACTTTACCCAACTCCCTTACCCACCCACCCCTATCCCAAAATAAACAATGGCGCTTAATAACAATCAAAATGATTGCCCAAATCTTACTCAACGGAAAGTTGCACTCAACAATAGTTATCTTGTTTCGTAGGATCCAAGTGCTTTTGATGAGAGTTCCAAGCAGAAAAGGCAGTCATTTGACGGACACAGCTTCTATTAAAAACCCATGCGTTATCTCTTTCTCTTTGTACGTAACGCAACGCAACGCAACGCACAGCGAGTCAAACGCTCGAGCCATTTCGATGCTTCTCACGGTAAAACTAAATAAAAAGTGAAGGAACACTGTCAAATTGCCAATGCAAGCTCCAAATGATTCGCCGCCGGCCGGCCGGCAGTAAAGCCGTGCACGTACTCATCTCGCAGACAGCCTTGCGCACCGAGCTCCAACCATTTGGTGCCATCTCATGAATCCCAACGCATTCTCGCATGCGGACGCATCCAAGGGCATAAATTCCATATGCTCTTTACTCTAAACGAGCTCGACAAATACATGGCTTTCAGAAAAGCGCCATGGATACAAAAATACTACTAGCAGCAAGCCAGCAAATAAAAAACACGTCGCAAATTAGGTATCCACAACGCACTGAGCTTTTTTGTCGCGCGGCCGGGACGGGACGGGCTTTTTATCATGATGAAGGGATGAGGACTGTTGCTGTGTTCCCAATTCCAAAGTGCTGTGGCCACCGAGGCTGTTTGGATCTTTCTGGGGAAGATAGATAGATGGCACCAAGGCTATAAAAGAAGCTTTCCCCTTCACATTTGGGGCCTGAGCAACCCGCAACCACCGCACCGCACGTTAGGTACCGATCGAGAGCTGAGGCCGGCAGGCAAGAACCGAGCAAATCACGGCAGCTGCCAGGTCTTGTTGCTTGGTCTTCGTCTTCGTCTTGGCGCGCTGTGTAAACAACTAAAGACTCGGGGAAGCGATGGAGACGGAGGGCCATGTGGTTGGGATCCCGGTGAGCACCAGAGCTTATGGCATCGAGGAGCCCGACTTCCCGGCGGAGGAGACGCAGACGCCCGACCGTGGAGAGTTCCCGAGCTCCTTCCAGTACAGCAGCTATAGCCATGGTGAGAGCCTCACCTACCTCAGTTCTGTTCTGTTCTTGATGATTTCTCGGGTCGAGTTAAGTTCAATACTTCAACAAGGAACAAAGAAAATCGAAGCTGATCAAGCTATTTTTCACCTTTTCGTCCAGATGCTACCAGCTCAACGACACCGACAACGACCACCGATCGGCCGACGAGCAATCAACAACAAGCAGCGGCCAGCAGGAAGGGAGACAAGATCGCTCAGGGCATCAAAGAACACGGTAATTAGTTTACTCTAATGCTCTCTTTCATGCTGGAATGGAATAATTCTAGCTAATTTAAGGCTGTGTGGAAGGAAGTCGTTGCTTTCTTCATGGCCATGGCTTATTATGCAGTTGAACTGACGTTGCTTGCTCCGCTGTGTCGTATCTTTGCAGTGACCCTGGGCTCGAAGCTGTCGGAGACGGTGAAGGGGAAGCTCTCGCTGGCGGCGAAGATCCTGCAGGCGGGCGGCGTGGAGAAGATGTTCCGGCAGTGGTTCTCGGTGGACAAGAACGAGAAGCTGCTGCGGGCGTCGCAGTGCTACCTGTCGACGACGGCGGGGCCCATCGCGGGGATGCTGTTCGTGTCGACGGCGCGGGTGGCGTTCCGCAGCGACCGGTCGCTGGCGGTGCCGGTGCCGCTGTCCACCGCCGCCGGGCGTATGCGCGTGCCGTACAAGGTGACCATCCCGCTGCGGAAGGTCAAGTGCGTGCGGGCCAGCGAGAACAAGCACCGGCCGGAGCAGAAGTACGTGCACCTCGTCACCAACGACGGCTTCGAGTTCTGGTTCATGGGCTTCGTCACCTACAACAAGTCGCTGCACCACCTCGAGCGCGCCGTCGCCTACGCGCAGCAGGCGGCGCAATGACGGCAGGCCGCCGGCGCACCGGTGGTCTGGTCGCTGATGGGGGTGCTAGTTTCTTCATGTGAGCGCCGGCAGTGCGTGGTTTGTTGTACGTGTAGGTGGTTTCTGGCTGTGTATGTGTAGTAGGCTGCAACATGTCGTTGTACATCTTGGGAAGATCGATCGGTTGCCTCGTGCGTGGACGAGACTAATCGGCTGGTTTGCAGGTTGGTTTTAGATCGAGGCGATCGATCAGGGATGGCATGTGGTCATTTTGGGGTTGTTGGGGAAGAGGAAAATTCATGGATTTGGAACAGAAAAATTGGCTGTGTGGAAATGGCAAAACTGCCATCGATTTCCATTCTTTTCTCAAGAACAAAGATGTGCCGAAAGGCATCAATCAGCACAGACAGAGCCTATCCAGATTTCTCTTTCTTTCTTTCTTTTTGACGTGTCAACACGGTGTAGGTCCCCGGTGTGAACGCAACGATTTCGTAAGTGTAAATTGATGCGCAGGATGATACGAGATTGATGTGTAGTGTAGCTACGTTTTCTTATTGCTTTGAGGTCTTGAATGAGGAGATGTCTGAAGAATTCCGACATTGAGCGTGTTCACGACATCTATTACTGTCCAAGTAGTACTAGCACTCGGAAAATCTGACTGAACTGCTTTTGCACAAATCAAGAATCAAACAACTGAATTCACATCGCTGGTTTCTTACAGAATCTAGTCTTATTCAATTCAGGTCCCGGCATAACTGCACTGATGTAGCAAACAAACTGTCCAAATTGGTCAAGGACCACAGAATAGTAGTACCAGAGACACAGAAAATGAGAACCAACACAATTTTCTGGCTGAAAGTGATCAAATATCTGACTGAAAGAGACTGGAATTCGGTTCGCTGTTTTTTTTTTTGAAGACTACAAAAGCTACGCAACAACCTAGATTGAAAGAAATTGAATTGAATTGAATTGAGTGGTTCTCACAATATTCAGTCAGGTGCGGCTGCATTGTTGGAGTACCAATCTCCAGCTCGGTTATGAGCTAAAGCCTAATAAAGAGGATAAATACCATCACGTGGGACGAGTGGACAACCACGAATCAGAAGAACCGTATTGCTCCGACCTGCCTTTCCCATTGCCTTGTGAACTAAGGTTTCCGACCGTCCTCAGCACCAAAAATTCTGATCTGCAAATGTACCATCTGCAGCGTGCGTATGACCTTGCCGAATTACATTACTATTTGGGTAGGGTGGTTTCTATATCTAGAGTTTGACTCACGTAGCTGTCTTGTACTTCTTATAATATATATAGTTCCAGGGAAATAATTATGGATCATCAAGCCTTTGGTATAGTCACGGCAACTAAATGACATACGTATACAGGTTCCAGAAAACAAACAAAAAAAAAAAGATTGACTACGCAGACTTGAACTAGTCAAGTTGGAACTTGGAAGCAAGCGTGCCAGACGGACTCTGTCCAAAGTCCAAACCGGCAATGCCGAATCGTATCGTATCCTTTTTTTTTTTTTTTTTTTTTGAGCACGCCTAGGCGCGTTTTCATTAAGCGAGATAGAGTGTTCTGGCAAAAACCATGGTCGATCCGGTAACAACACGGCGATTACGGGATCACCACCCCTACTTCTACTGGATTTTACCGGAATCGTATCGTATCCTGGACAGCATTCAAACCTTAGCACCGAAGCGCCCAATGGCGAGTTTTTATTTGGAGGCCAAGGGAACGAATGAGCGATACGCGCTTCGACTTTTCAGCTTCCTTTGGTTTTTGGCTCTGGTCTTGTCCTTCGTCCTTGGCCGTTTCCTTTCAGTCATTTCCGTTCCATATCTGGATGAACAATGTGCTCTGTCCCCCCACTTTGGACCCCGCCCCAGGACCAGGATCAGGCAAAAAAAACCCACCCTCTTTCAGAATCTTCTCACAGTTATCCGATCAGATTCAGATGAGGAGATGGCCCTTGCTTTAGCTGGGCCTTTTACCCACTTGATGCTGACGCGAGGAAAAAGGCCTTGCAATGCAGGGTTTCTCTTGCCCATGAAGCTATCGGCTACAAGAGGCGCAGGAGCTGAGGTGGCACCACGTACTGGAGCAAAAAAAAAAAAAAAAAAAAGGTCGCCTTGGATGCATTTTGCTTCATTCAAGCAGATCCGATAACCATAACCCGATTCCATTTTAGTCCCTGCAAAGAGATCTGATCGCCAGGGCCAAAGCCGCAGCTGCAGGGCTGGAAAAGCCGAATGGATATGCAGTCTTCTGCACATCTTTTGTTTGACAAGACAGGGCAGCAGTGTTTTGTTGCTGGACTGAAAAACATTGCACCGTGGATGTATCTCCGACACAAACCAACAGGTTCCACTACAAGCTTCTACTACTAGTGTTAGTGTGGCACAATTCCATTTCCACGACAACATCGACACGAACGCAACGTCGAACGCCATGACTCATCGCGTCTCCGAGCACCGAGCTTTCCATGTCACTCGGTCGCCGCCGGCGAGCGTACTTGTTTGAAGCCTGGAGCTTGCTCTGCAAATGCAGTGCAGAGCCAAGATCCTCTCCATCTGCCGGTGCCGGTGTAACCGTGGACAAGGACAGCAGGGCGCCGATGGTCACTGGTCGGGCAATTGGGAGGAGTTTGTTGGGGTCGGAGTTGGGCGAGGACGACTTTAGTTGGTGAAATGTTTTGGGTTGGGATATTGTAGCACTTTTCGTTTGTATTTGGTAATTAGGGTTCAATCATGAACTAACTAGCTTAAAAGATTCGTCTCCGTCTTTTCAGCCAAAACCGTCTGATTAGTTTTTTTTTTACCTAAATTTAATGCTTCAAAAATACGATAAAATATTCGATGTGATAGGGAACTGTAGCACTTTTTGGGTTACTGTTGTACCAACTGAACACCGGCCAAGTGGGCTTGCTGCGTCCGTGCCGCGTGGGACGCCATACGGACGCGAGTGGCGAGCGGAGACTTGGGACGGCAGGGAAACCGGAGGTAGGCGAGAAAGCAGAGCTTCCGATCCCGAAGTGACCAAAAACCGGAGGACAGAGGTTTTTCGCTGGAAAAAGTGGCGTTTCGTCCGTTGTTTTACACGTCGGATCGCCATGGATCTGCATCATCCATAGCCCATAGGCCACGGGACGTGGGTCCTAGCTCGCTCGCTGTGGATCTTCTCCTCTTCGATCTCTCTGCAGTTGAGCCTGCCTAGTTGAGTTTTCTCCCCTCGCTTTTTTCTTTTTTGGAAGGAAAAGGTCGGTGTTTTTTTCTGGTATGCTATGACTATGAGTGAGTCGGTTCATGTGGGCATGTTTTCCATGGTTTAGTAGTGGTATACAATTGGATGGATAACCATCCAGTCCTCATATTCCCTTTTTTTTTTTTTTTTTTTTTTTTTTTGCCACCACCTCTTTCTCCACTGAGTGAGCTTCATTGTTCTTGAAGAAATAAAGCTGGGTGAAGTCACGCTCGCGGGGGGAGAAAAAAAAGCTTCATTGTTCTTGAACAAATAAGAAATAACACAGCTCCTGCCCTAGTTTTTTGAAGTGAGTTCCCCGCACATCCCAGTGGTTCGTCATCTTCCTACAACGTTCTCTGCTTCTCTTTCTGCCTTCATCTCAAGAAAGAACGTATCTTCGGCGGGTTAATTTTTAGCAAAGGACAACCTCATCACCAGAAATGAAAGAAAGTCAAAGTGTTGTTTGTATAATTATAGTATCACCAATAGACATTTTTCTTTGAACAAGTTTTGATCAAATTTTATAGCCAAGACAATCTACGGACTGTTTTTATACCTAATAGTCGGTTAAGCCTTGCGTTTGGTAATTTGCAGATGTTGTATATGGATCTAATCATCAAAAATTGTGAATATACATCTTGCATGCATTCTATTTTAAGGGGGGGCAGAATGGTTGTGGTTTTCGGCACTGTTGTAATGTGATGATAAAACAAAGTAGTCTTTTCAGTTAGCTACTGAAACCCTATAAGAAAAGAAAAATCTCCATAGTTACTTATTAAAAAACTGAAACCCTCCAATCTAAGAAAAGAAAAATCTCCATAATATTCAGATCCTCGGCATCCTTCTCCATGACATGGCATGGCACCCCACCCCTGCTTTTCCTGTACCCCGGCGCCGGCGCACCGCACGAACGATTGTGCTCGCACATGGGCTGCTTCTTCGAAAGCGGCCATCCATCCGCCGCGCCGAGCCACCTGTCCCCGCGACGCAGCAAATGAAGCAAGCCCTCCATGCCCACGCCCTCGCGCGGCGGAAAGAAGCAATATCCTACGGTTGGCCACGCACGACAGCCTCTGCCGGACTAACCGATGACTCCTCCGGCAGGGCAGGGCAGGCCGCGCCCACGATCGAAAGCTCAATGGATGACACAGCCCCACGCAAAGCCTGGCCCTTTTCGCGCTGCTTTTCTTTTTCTTGCGCCGATGAGGAGTACGTTGCTGACTCTGCGCGAATCAGACCTCTCCCTTTCGCCCAAGATTTCATCACCCCCGTCCCGCCGGCCGCCGTTTATAAAACCGGCTCAGTAGCCCTGCCGTCCCAAGCCACCTAACCTTGCACAATCGTCGCACGCTCTCTCCCGTCTCTCTCCCGCACGGCACTTGGCACTTGGATTGGGTAGCGCGAGAAGGATCGAGAACCATGAAGAAGTCGAGCGGCAGCCATAGCCATGTGATCGGAGTTCCCGTCACCTCCACGGCGTACGCCATCGAGGACAACACGACGAGGGACCGGCCGGCGGCGGCTAACAGCAAGGACGGAGATCGCCTCGCGGTCTCGTTGACGCACCCGAGCCCCTACACTTCCTTCGGTTACAAGCACAGTACGTTCTGCTCCTGTACCCGGCGGCCGGCCCTCAAGCTTGTTGTCGCTTCAATTTCGATGCTAAACATTGTTATGCACTTGATTGATGCTAATAAGAGCTTCACACGTTATGTTTTCCAGGCAGCAAAGGTCAGGTGATCCACTGGGTGAGCAAGCTTGGAAGACGAGCTCAGAGCTTCAGGGACCATGGTGAGCACTACTCAACAGCTTCTCTACATGTAGCTTCACCCCAGCTCACCTTTCACTCGAACTGATATGTTATTCCCCTCTCGATCGGTGCAGTGACGTTAGGTCCGAAGCTATCGGAGACGGTGAAGGGGAAGCTGAGCCTGGGCGCGCGGATCCTGCAGGCCGGCGGCGTGGAACGCGCGTTCCGGCAGGGCTTCTCCTCGTCGGCCGAGAAAGGCGAGCGGCTGGTGAAGGCGCTGCAGTGCTACCTCTACACCACGGGCGGGCCCATAGCCGGGATGCTCTTCGTCTCCACCCGCAGGATCGCCTTCCGCAGCGACCGCTCCCTCGCCGTCACCTCCCCGTCCGGCGCCGTCGTCGCGCGGGCGCCGTACAAGGTGGTGGTGCCCCTGAGGCGGATCAAGAGGGTGAGGCCCAGCGAGAACGCCGACAAGCCCGAGCAGAAGTACATACAGGTGGCCACCGTCGACGGCTTCGAGTTCTGGTTCATGGGCTTCGTCAGCTACCAGAGGTGCTGCAAGTACATGCAGCAGGTGATCTCCGAGCTGTAGCTCGACCGATCATGGCTCCGTTATCGGCGTGCGTGCGTGCGTTGGGCGACGACTGTGCGCGGCAATGTCTTGTTGGAACGTGTGTCTGTTGTCACCAACTGCATGTTCGACCTTTTTGGATTGGCTGACAATTGTATGGTCGATCCTCCATCTTCCAAGTTCTGTTAATTATGTTAGTAGGATTGATTGATGGACCAAGGAACTTGGTTTTGCTGAATGGAAATATTACAGTTGTTGTTCTCAGGACGAAAGGAGAGGATTAAGTTCATTGTCACACTCGTTATTTTCTGGATCGAGAGGAGTTTCGATGTGACTCATGTACAAGGGTAAATCCGTAAATATGATCAATGTCATTCCTCACTCACAACCATGTCGACCATCTCCAAATTAGGGGTGTTTGGTTTTACGCCCCTACCCTGCCCACGCCAAACCTTTGTGGCGAGCATTGGCCGCCATCGCTTTTCATCTGTTGTTTTCTCCCTGTTTTACGTGCCGTCTACCGCCACCGCTGTGGCGAGCATTTCGGCGCCGCCGCCACACCCACGCCGTGGCGAATATCGCCACGAACCAAGCAGCCACTTACGAATGAATCTTGAATCGACAGATGGTTTTCTTCACTTGCCGCCAATATTTATAATTGTTTTTTGGAAATTTTTAAATGGCCTTGGATGGAGGAATAACTTAAACAAGGTTGTAGTACTCAAGAGATCTAAAACTTTCAAGTTCAAACTTTTATTTGAATTTATTTAGGATCTTAAATATGTAATATCTAGCATTTACTAAAGTGAATAAAAAACAAGCACTATTGAAGATCCAACCTTAAATATGAAGTGTTGTTGGTCCGAGTTGGGAAGAGATCAGACATGTCCCTGCTACTACAGTGTAGATCGCTCGGTCTAGTTTGACTTGCTATGTGTCTTCTAAAGTTTAGCTAAGCTCACAAAAATTTTAGACCCCACAAGTGAGTTAAAGTGATCAAGTCTTGGTCCTTAATTTTGACCAACTAAACTTTAGACTAAAAAATCAAATAAACCCTAAAATTATCCTAAAAAAATATCGTCAAGACTCAACCTCAAGAATAAGATCTCAATTTTTTTAGGGGAACTGAGGCAGGAATAATTTCTCATGAATGCTTTTTTTTATAAGATCCTCATGAATGCTTTACGTGTAGGTCAGTTCATTGTGGAGTGTTTCACTAGTAAGAGTTACTCTAACTCGGCCCTGACCTTACTCTAACTCGGCCGAAGCAAATTGCAAATGGGCTTAATCGGTTCAGCCCATCAAATAATACCCAAACAAACCATGCTTTTTCACTCAAAAGAAAGAAGAAGAAAAAAAAAAAGAAAGAAAGAGAAAACAGGGTTCCCCATCCTCCACTCTGAGACTCCACTCTCCACTGCGCACCTCTCCAGTTCAGCTGACGAGACAAAAAGTGCTCCTCCAACCTTCAGTGATGTTAGCGCCACCGCCGGCCGCCGCCGGCGGCGGCGCCCTGATCAACGAGGTCCTCACGGACGACGAGCTCCGCGCGGTGCTCACGCGGCTGGGCCCCGAGGCGGAGCGGGACGCGTTCGGGCTCGTGTGCCGCCGCTGGCTCCGGATCCAGAGCTCCGAGCGGCGGCGCCTGCGCGCGCGCGCCGGCCCGGACATGCTGCGCCGCCTCGCCGCGCGGTTCCCTGGAGCCCTGGGCTCGACCTCTCCCAGTCGCCCTCCCGCTCCTTCTACCCCGGAGTCATCGACGACGACCTCAACGTCATCGCCGGCAGCTTTCGCAACCTGCGCGTCCTCGCGCTGCAGAATTGCAAAGGTGCGGCCGTCTCTTCTTCTCGCGCTACCTGCATGTGCTGGTGGTCAATTTGGTGGATGGCATTACTATCTTTATCTTCTTGATGAACATGACAATTGTACTGCATTTTCGAGTATTCCGTCACAGACTGATTCAATCTTACTCTAAGACTGTTAGCCTCATGGTATCCCGTCAGAGACTGATTCAATCCTACTCTAAGACTGTTAGTCTCACGTACCATTCGATAAATACTTGTACTCTATTTTGCAGTCTTGATTATGTCTATTTGAAGTCCATATTCTAATCTAGGAGATGTTGGAGTTTCTTTGTGAGATCATTCAAGCTTGTGAATGAACTTTCTTGTCTTTGTGAAGGTGAATCCTGTTTGTACTACTTTTTAAAGCTTAGGGGTAAGTTTATAACCTTATATGTTTTATAAACCATTTTATCAAGCTTTTTTCGACAGAAAGAACGAACCACACATCTTTGATGATGAATTTGCACTGGCCTGTGATGGTTCATTTCATCCTTTGGATAATGTGAAGCTTTGTTCATTTTATGAAATTAGAGTGTGAGTTTTCTCATTATTGTTAAAAACTTAAAATATGATAATTATAAGAAAAATGGATAAAGTTATATGCAAACCTTTTTGTCCAGCTGGAATAGTTCCATATTCCATAAGTACTGTTTTCAAAGATATTGCCTCATCTTTAAATTTGTTTCAGATATCCTACTTTTTACCGCTTTGATGTTATATGTGTAGCAGTTTTAGTTACTCAAGTTATGGTGATATGGTCTCCTGAGATATCAAGTTTCCAAAAATGGTTGACATTGCTAATATGGTATCCTGTTAACAGGTCTTTCATGGCGGGTCATGTTTTGTTTTTTCTTATGGTAGCTGATATTACTAATTTGCTATCCTTTAGAGTTATCATTGCCGGGGACATTGTGGGTCTTTGTTTTCTGCACTGATTTTGGTGATAATATCCTTAAAAAAATTCTGTCGATAATTAGACTTTCCCTGGTTCACGTGTGTCACAGGTATCTCTGATGTCGGGCTTGCCAGATTGGGAGATGGACTGCCATCTCTGCAGTCCCTTGATGTTTCTCGCTGCATAAAGCTGAGCGACAAAGGTTTGAAGTTGGTTGCACTGGGGTGCAAAAAATTGACTCGGCTGCAAATCACGGGTTGCAGATTAATAACAGATAATTCATTGATTGCTCTATCAAAGAGCTGCCTACAATTGGTAGAACTTGGAGCTGCAGGATGTAACGGCATAACAGATGCGGGCATATCTGCACTGGCTGATGGCTGTCATAACATAAAATCACTAGACATAAGCAAATGCAATAAAGTTAGTGATGCTGGAGTCTGTAAGATTGCTGAGGTTTCTTCATCATGCTTGGTGTCAATAAAGCTATTGGACTGCAACAAGGTGGGAGATGACTCCATCTATTCGTTAGCTAAGTTCTGCCATAACTTAGAGACTCTTGTCATTGGTGGATGTCGGAACATTAGCGATGCTTCCATACAAGCACTTGCTCTTGCCTGCTCCAGCAGCTTAAGGAGCCTGAGAATGGACTGGTGCTTGAAAATAACAGACACATCATTGCAAAGCCTGCTGTCTAACTGTAAACTTGTGGCTATTGATGTCGGATGTTGTGACCAGATAACCGACGATGCATTCCTGGACGGGGAAGGATATGGGTTTCAGTCTGAACTGAGAGTTTTGAAGGTCAGCAGCTGTGTTCGGCTCACAGTCACAGGGGTCAGCAGAGTGATTGAATCCTTCAAGGCTCTGGAGTACTTGGATGTTCGGTCATGTCCGCAGGTTACAAGGGACAGCTGCGAGCAAGCTGGAGTGCAGTTTCCTGGTGGCTGTAAGGTGAATTTCGATGGCAACTTGCTGGGATCTGATCCATCTGCTGAGAGGTTCTTCTAGAATCAACTGTGATCTTGGTTGAAATCAAACTTAATGTTACAAAATTAAGATTTGAAGAGCTCTGTCATGCGCTAGGTTAGTGTTTGACATTGCTGTTTATCTTTCACCAGCAAAACCTAAGCAAGCATGGGAGACCTCAACGGATGCAAACCATATTCAGTACCCAATTCAATATGCATGTAATTAACCTGTAGAAAGTAGCGCGAAAGACCATGAAATAAGTTGTCTGATCACAAAACGTAGCATTATGTATTGTCAATGCAGTGGGTGTATTCAAAATGTACATTTTTTGAACGTAAAAAAGCGTACATTTTAGTATAGATCTTTGGCCGTGTTTTGCTGCCAAAATTTGGAAAGTGGCTGTGCACTTTTCGTTTTTGGTTATCTACATTTGATGTTCCATTTATGAGACAAAAGCATTTGAATCACCAGGCTCAAGTAAACACATGTATTGTGGTTTACTGGTTTGTAATCTGAAGTTTTGAACCAACCCGTACACTTTCAGGCCTGTGTTTATAGCTACTGAAAACTAATCATCAGTGGACCAGCTCCTGGAATTCTGCTGGTCGTGTCTTGTTAAGTCCCATGAAATTGTTGTCGTTGTGTGTTCCCAAAGCATTTCATTTGATCATGGCATGTAGACTACAATATCTTCTTACTATGTTCTATTTGATATGTTTGTAATCTTCTGATCTTTGATCGAATAGAACCTTTGTTAGCTTAAGCCAAAAGTTGCCCCTATAGCTCAGTGGTAGAGCGTCAGTCTTGTAAACTGAAGGTCTGTAGTTCGATCCTGCATGGGGGCAACCTTTTCTTTCGTTTTAGTTTTTAACATTTCAAATTTTTGGACCTCTGCTCTCTGCATGCCAACGCCGGATGAATCCCGATTTTAGTGGAACCAATAACCACCAACGGTGCAAGCAGAGCCGCCGATACGTGACAAGCGACATGGCTGCCACCGATGCACCGCGCATTGATTTGCGTTTCCTTTCCGCTGAGAAAGTCTAATCGAAACGCGAATCGAAGTCCACATTGCAAACGCAGGTAAACTTTGGTGACCGTGCTCAGCCATGACACGGTGCTCACATACTGTAGACCCTTTTCAGTTGGTGCATCGGACCTACCTTTGGTGACCGTGCTCACTGCCTCTTTGCGCAAGACGTCAGGAACCCGGCCTCAACTTGTGTACTTGTGTAGCCCAGCAAATCCACCAGGTCCAGCTAAAGAATTTCGACATTATCGTTAATCCTTGTGCTCCCAGTAGTTTGCTTCCAAACTGATTTACTCCAAAGGGGAGAGGTTTCCGGGTGCCAAACTGAAAATATCTTGCAAAGGCAGAGTTCTTTTTTGTTCGGGAAAAAAAAACAGAGCTCAGACACTGTGGCAGCATCATCATGTATACTGCAAATCTGCAATCCTGCTCATGCTCATGGCTTCTCTAGCAGTAGTAGCAATCAAAAGCACTGTTTCCACCAGCCTTGCAGTGCAGCCTTGAGAAAAGCCTGCGCTCATGCGCTCTCAAGTGATGCGTTTCCACTGAAAAAGGCGCCCAGTGGACCAAACAACAGTGGTTGTCATCTGGAAATCATGGGCATGGTGACAGGATTGGTGATGCAGAAACACCGTTATCAACATTAGGAGATTCCATGAGAAGAATCCGTACTGTATTCGCATAGTAGGAGTACTAAGTTTCTGCAGAGAACCTACAGTTGATTTTAAACCTACTAGTTTTTATTTACCAACGATATTTTTTTTGTGTGTGTTGGGTGAGGGGTTCAGCACTTCAGCTGTACTATTTTTGCACTCTAGAGTTTCTAGACTAGGAATTGATAAAAACTATCCGAAACAGGATCCTTATTGATTGTCAGAATCAAAATGCTAGGGGATGGGTATACATCTAATCATGAACTCACCAGCACAAAATATATTCAGCTAGCTCGACAAATGCTGCCAGGAACACAGAAATCTTTTCAGAAGATCACATGACTAATAAAGAAACAACGAATTCCCATAACCACAAAGGAAAAAAAAAAATAAACCTGGCATCTGACATGATTGACATGGCCATTAGTCATCAAAAACAGTTGAAATAAATTCTCCACTCCAGGCTATTCCGAATGGCAGATCTCCATAAGAGCAGCATGCCAATGGCATTGTTTTGGCAATCAGTTCATGGTTAGTACATGATACTGCTATGGCAGACTTATTTTGAGACACGGGACAGTGCTTATTGGACATTATTATACAATCAAGATCCTAACTCTTTCGGCGTTTTTGCAACAATGGAGACAGCATGCAGACCTGAGCTAAGCTCATCACTCAGAAGGTCATACACCATCCTGTGACGCTTCACAAGGTTCTGCCCCTCAAATTTTGGTGAGACTACCTTGATGTTGAAGTGCGTCTCGTTCGCATTGTCCTTGACAGCTGCATGCCCGGCATGTTGGTAAGAAACATCTTCAATATCTAGGGCACTGGCCTCCAAGGCAGACTGTAGTTTTTGCCTCATCCGAGCAGCTCTTGAAAGCACGGCAGTGGTACCTCGTGAAGCCATCATCCGTGTAGTCAGTCTCGCAGCCCGATTCTACCTGGTAGTAGCATTTACAGGCCATGCAAGATAATGACCATAACAACAAGAAGGTAGACATAATCAGGATAAAGTGAAAAGAGGAATACAAGCACTAAAATCATCTCAGAATTCACCCCAGACACAGTTGTGGATTGAATGAAAGCATCAAAGGCTATAACAATAATATCGTATAAACGAGAACAACACTTTCAGCCTGACCTAATTCCAAATGCCTGTTGCCTTTTTTTCACAGGCCTTTAATAAGTGTGATGCAAATTCTGCATATGGGGTATGTGAAATGCAAAGGCTTTTAGGTCCTTATTAGACATGGCAGATCTAGGAACATTCATATAAAGAGCGTCATCCTCCGGTAGTCCAATGTGAACTAAACAGTTTTATTTGAGGAAAAATAGTTTCAATCAGGTGTTGAATGCCCACGCAGAGTTTGTGCTAGGATCCACGGTGGTAAAAAAACAATGAAATTGCCTCTAAGCGTCTTCATTGTACATGGCCTAATAATCCCCAAGCAACAAAGATAAACTCATTGATGAGCTAAAATCAAGAAAAACAAACACTGTATCCTCTCCTGACCTATACAGTACCCACTACCCACCCATATTCCAGTGCAGATCTGTGAACAGCCTGAGTCCGTTCCTAAATCTTCTACTACCTCAGTACTGCAAGGTTGAATTCGGTTCGATCTAGTCTTTCGAATCAGACGGTGTGAACAGCCTGAGTCCGTTCCTAACTCTTCTACTACCTCAGTACTGGAAGGTTCAATTCGGTTCTAGTCTTTCGAATCAGACGGTCTTTTATCGAGCTAGCAGCTTAATTAAAACCCTCAGTTGCAAAATCAAACGAACAGACCCTGACGTTTCGAATAGAAACAGTGCTTCGACGTTGCTGTGACTAAGAACCCTAATTGTTCCTCATCCTTGCTAATGAAGAACAGATCAAATCCATCCATATATTGTAAGATTGAATCAGGGTGGAACAGAATGAATCAAAGAGAGAATAGTTTGCACTTACGCTGAAACCCGAGAGCGCGGTGTTTTGCAGCGATCTGGACTCCGAAACGGCGGCGGGGGCTAGAGGAACCCTGGGTGTAGAAAAAGGAATATGAAAGCCGAGACTGGACAAAAAAAAAAAAAAAAAAAACTGGAACAAAATAAAGTAAAAACTTTATTGCGGTGAGCGTGGATCGAACACGCGACCTTCAGATCTTCAGTCTGACGCTCTCCCAACTGAGCTATCCCCGCTTTACGTTATTGGGCTAATTTTGACAGGAGTAAAATGATGTTTTCGTTGTGTAACACACTGCCATTTACAGTGCTAAACCCCCACGCGCCAGTTGCTTATCCACTGAGACACTGAGCGCTGCCGCTCCACAGGTACAGGTGCCGGACCTGCCGGTTCACAAAGGCCTGGCAGACGACACAGCAAGACGCAGGGGGCACGGCGCTCCAACACCCGCCAATTGGCAAAGGAGAATAACGCAGAGTGTGGCCCGCCGCGCCAGAGCGATCCTGACGAGACTTGGCATCGTGCTCTGGGTCTCTGGCTGGCATGTCAAGGACGACGGCCGGCCGGCCGGCCGGGGCTCAGACGACTCAAGTCACGCGCGCTCGCTCGGCGCTCTAGTAGTAGTACATGCACTCGCTTGGTTTTACATGACCGCCCGCGTTGGCTGGGTGGCTGGCCAGAACCGGGAGAGTCGAGGTCGAGGTCCTCCATCCAGGACCAGGCCGGCCGGCTCTGGCCGCCTCCGCCTGGGCATGGCGCAGGCAGGCGACCGGTGAACAGGACTATAGGAGGCTGGCTGCACTGTTCTCAAGGCCGGGTCCATGCGATTGCTCGTATCCCAGCGTCCGGACCTGTAAAAACCGCGCGTGCACTCCCACCCAAAGGGTAGAGTACTCCTACTAGCAGGGAGTGTAGTACTAGCCTAGCCTGAGGCGATGACCGCAGTTCGATCCGATCACACGAAGCCTCGCCGGCCGGACGTGGCCACTGCCACCGTAGCTAGCTTGCTATTGTGCGTACGGGCCGGCAGGAGTACGTGACTAGCTGCTGCGTGTCATGTACGTCGGCGACTGGCCTGCCATGGCGCTATGTGGCGTCCATCCTTCCTCTCGCCGTTTTTGACCCATTATTTTTCGCTTCCACACCCGGATTCCTCATCGTTTTTCCTTCAAGCTTGCCAAGCAAGGGAGTAGTAAAAGTACGGTTGGCCACGCAAGTCAACCAGACTTCTGCCACAAGGTAGCAGTGCCCAGACCTGGGAGGCTAGAACGGACACGACATGGCACGGCATGGCATCTCGGCCTTGTTCGGTTGGCTGGTCTTTGGTTGGGTAGTCTTGATTTGTCGTGAGAGTATTGCCGATTATGTTGGCTGGCGTACGTCTTTGGTTTCGCGTGAGAGAGAAAGCGTTTGGTTAACTCAGCCAGCCAGATATCTCGATCTGATACAGTAGCTATAGTATGGTGGTGGTACGCTGCTCGCTGCACTGCACGAGATGGACATCGACAAGAGCAGGCACGGCATCTTTACAGTTTGGATGGAGCCCCGAGAAGTTGCGTCCAGCTTTGAGCTTTGACACGCATCCATCCATCCGGTTTTGCGAAACGAAAGTGCACAGCAGCACAGGCAGGCAGGCACACACACAACGGCCTCCACCTTTCAGAGCGGAGCGCGAGCGCGGCAGGCGGCGGCAGCGCGACTGTGCGTCGCGCAGGCGCGCACGCCTTTTGCCGCCGCGCCCTTCGCTTTCCTCCCCGCTGTGTTTAGATGCCGAAACTGACAAACTAAACTATTCACCCCATCACATCAGAAATACACGGCAATCGTATGGGCTGCATTAAATGTAGGTAAATAAAAAGCTAATTACGTGATTTTGATATGCGACGAGGCGGTCTTTTGAAGCTAGAATGCGTAGTAGGATAATGTTTCTGCATAGAAACAAAGCGAAGCGTCTTCCGAGTTATTTTTAATTGAGCAGTGTTTTTCGTTTTCACCAACTAAACACAGCCCTCTCACGAGGAAAAAGCGACCGACGGAGCCGCCCCGGCCCGCCCCGGCGCAAGGGAATTCTTTCTTTCTCACCTCTCCGCAGGCCGGTTATCATCATTGCTGTAATCTGCTTACTCCAGTACTGTAGCCTGGATGGATGGATGGATTGATGGGCATTGCACATCTGAACGTTTTTCAGATGTCATTGCCATGGATTCTCGTGCAGTATCACTGATCAGCGTGTGAAAAGGAACTCTGTAAGTACACTAATGACGAGCTTTTTGGTCGGAGTCTTATGGTTATCATTGCTTTGCTTGCTGTGTGTGTCGAATAGAGAATTTCATCGCTAGCTGACTACGAGGTATGATAGGACAATAAGAAAATGACCTGAGCACAAAAAGAATATGAGGCTTTATGAATTTATGCTTGTACGTAGTACTACTACTACTAAATGACTTCTCAGGGGCTGATACAGACAAGATGCTAACTGAAACAAGTTCCATGGAAGAATGGAATCAAAAAGGGAGGTGCACAAAACCTAACACGGACCCAATGCAGTAAGTTTAAGATCTAAGCAAGAGGACTCGACTCGATCGTATTTACATTTAGCACTAAGCACCACAGCAATCTTTTATCAAATCTCGACCACAAGACACTGCCTTGGACGACTTGGTAGAGGGGATCGGAGCTAGAGAAGAGCACACACACAAAAAATCAAGAAACAACGTAAACGCCTGCCAAGAACACACGGACGGACGGACGGACAGGATCAATGCGCGAGCGACGGATGTGGTAGTACGTGTCAGAAGCCGTGGCGGAGTCACCGGGTCTCCTCCTCGGCGCGCCTGGCGGCGCCGGAGGCGCGGCGAGCAGGTTGAGGTGGTGGTGGTGCTGCGCCTGTGCCACGTAGGGCACGTACGCCGCGGCCGCGGCCGCCGCCTGCGCCTCCAGCGGCGAGAAGCCCCAGGGGCTCGGTCGTCCGCGGCGCGGCCGCGGGAAGCGCCGCCAGAACGCGGGGGCGCGGTCCCCCGCACGCGGCGTCTCCTTCCTCGCGCGAGCGCTGCCGAAAGGACGGTGGTGGCCTGCTGCTGCTGCTGATGGTGGTGGTGGTGGTGGTGGTGGTAGTGGGAGGAAGAGGAGGGACGTGGACGGCGCGGAGGAGGAGACGAAGACGGCCGGGGTGGTGCCGGTGCCCGTGGCGGCGCATGATGGAGGCTCGGCCTGGCGGAGCAACCACTCGATGGTCTGGCCGTCCGACTTGAGGCCCAGCTCGCGGGTGAGCTGGATCACGCCGCACGCGCACACGATCGGCATGCGCACGCGCCGCCCGCGCCCGTTCACCTTGCTGTGCCGGTCCTGCCGCTCCGCCCCTCCTGCTTGACCACCACCGGCTTCGCGGCGGCGAGACGACACCATGGCGCCGGCTTCGCCCGCCGACGCCGTGGATGGCATCGACATCGGCATCGGCATCGGCATCGGCTGGTAGACGTGGAACATGGCGGCGGCGGCGGTGGAGACGTCGCGGGTGGTAGCCATGGCGCCTTCCTGCTGCTGCTGCCTCGTCGTGTTGCGGGGGACTGGAGACTGAGAGAGAGGTGGCTGGCGCTGGCGCTGGCGGTGGTGGACCGGTGGGGTTGGAGGTTTTTGAGGTGATGGGGAGAGGGACACACCGGCGCAGATTTATAATGGACTTGATGTAGACTTGAAAACCTTTATTCCGCGTGTTTTACCATTCTAACTAGTGGAATTTCACTGCCTATACGCTCAAACTGAATTTGTTAGTAGAGCGAGTAAAATTTTCTAGCCAGTTCACGTGTTCCATGCGTGCACAAAGAAACAACTCCGGTAAACAATGTCAGATCAAACATGTGCACGGTAGCATACGAGTTTCATTATTAGCTATAAAGCACACTTTGTGTTTGTAAGGGTATGCTATGTTACTGGTAATGTACAGGTCTATATTTACATCACATGACTAAATGGACAGGACAAAGGAGGATAATCTAATTTTTAGTCTAGTCTAACTAGTTGTTGGTACCTCTCAAAAATACATATATCCACAAGAGACCAAAATCTTTTGTCACCTAAATTTGAGTTGAACTCGTAATCTAGATGATGTAAAGCAAGCTACTAGTGAGAGGCGAGAGAGAGAAAGTGAGCATGGAACGGATGGCGGGAAAGTGCAAGGCAGAGGGGTGGAAGAGGACCGAGGGGTGCAGAGGTGCAGTAGGCACAGTACCCGTAGGGGGCAGGGCACATGGGAATCTGGGGGTCCAGCGGCTCTCACTTTCTCGAATCTGCGGGTCTTTTTACGAAAATAGTGTAGCTAGCCTAGTGCTAGGCCTACTGCCATCGTATCACATCGGCATGAGCATGAACCGGGGATCGGATTAGCACGGGGCTCGTATAACAAAAGCTTATCTTGTGTGGATGGATGGGTGGTGAGAGCAAATCAACTGTGCACGCACAGGCACAGACAAACCTGATGTGCTGGGCGAGATGCGAGATCCTCCTCTCTGTCTTTCCGGCTCTCTCTGTCTTGGCAACGAATGCTAGCTCAGGCGATGCATGAAGATACACCCCTCATAGCGAATAAAGTGCGGCTTGCTTTTGACTTTTATCAGCTTGTTTGGCCAATTTATGCTTATTTTTATTAATAAATATAATTTATTTTATCATAACATAAAAATATCTACAATGATAAAGATTAAGTCGTATGAAAATAAGTAATATTTATTAGTAAAACATTTTAAATAAGATAAATGGTCGAATAAAATAATAAAATTAAGAAGTGTGACTTGCTCGTAGGCGGAGGGCAGCAGTAGACTCGAGTCGAGACTGGGGGCTCAAGACGGATCGTTTTCACGCGAAAAGCATCGGCAGCGAGCGATTGACTCGACTCCACCGTGGAGCATGGGATGATGGGGCACACTGCTTGCTGGGCGAGAGGCGACTGTGGACAAGTTCACCCAAGTCAGTCGCCCTACTAAAATCGTTATCATGGCCGTGCCGTGCGTGTGCGTACAGATGCGCCCCAAGTTGCGCCTGAATGGGCAAACGCGACGTCGACGGGTCGGCACACTGTGCGCTGCATGCGCGCGATGCGATGCGATGCTGGTGCCGGTGTCGCGTGCCCTCCCTGTGCCCTGTGCTCCGCGGCGGGGCGCGCGCGCGCGGATGAGATGGACGGGACGGCTTGACGCGCAACTTTTTGCCGATCCAACGCCAGCTCGCATGACGATTCTTCGGCTCGTTCTCGGCACTCCGGTGTCCGCCCGGCTGGCCGCCGGTCGGTGCCGTCCGTGTGCTCCGGCCGACGTGGAGGAAATCTCGGCGATCACGCGAGAAAAGTGCGTACATGCATGCTGCCCCGTGCAGCGACCGTGATGTATGAAACAAATTAAGGTACCCAAAACCAGAATGGAGGTGATGTATATGGCGAAGGTGCCAGAAAACCAGTATGAAGAGCTAGGATTCCTAAACCGGATATGGAGGTGGTGGCAGTGTGGCGCCTAGCACGACTTTGCAAGAGGTTTCTCTGTCTGAATTGATTGGTTCACACTGGTGCGACGGAGGTTGTGCGTTTTTCCGCGGCAAAGCGATCGAGCGTGGCTGGTTGGGACTGGAGCGAGATGGTCGAGATCGTCGACGACGTATATAATACGTGGGTCGATGACGAGCGAGCATGCAGATGCAGATGCAGGTCTACTAGGTCCGGTAGCATGATGATGACGATGACCTGTGCTGAAAGCGAAGGCGAATGGACGGACCACCAGCCTTCCTAGTTTTGGATATGATCTGCATGTCTCATGTCTCGCGCGCCTTCGCCCGCCTATAATTTCATCCAAACCCCACCCGGCAACGCCTCGGTCGGCCATCAGAGGGCATGTCTTGTCGGCGTCGACCAATCCAAACATGGTTTTACTTGCAGATGTGAGATTCTGAGGCCCGGCCACAGGCATTTTTAGCAGATAACGGCGGCGTGTGGGGTGCGGATTCAACTGATTTCCAATTAATTTGCTGCTAGATTTCAGCTCAATTCCAGCCTTGCAAGCAGATGCTTCAAATTCACTGCCGATGTGCAGTTTTTCCACGCTGCAAGCCGCCTCCATGGCTTGTGTTCATTCGAGACACGCCAATGTCTTGGGGAGGCAAATCAATCTACCCATGATCAGAGGGCACGCGCCATTGTCTCGTCTACGGATCTGGAGGAGGAGGAATGGCCTGGGCCAGGCTGGCTTTGTTCCCATGTGGGATCAGCTTGAACATACACACCTGAGTGACCTGACACCTCATCAACTTGTACCAACAATCATCAATTGCTGCTATAGACAAGCATCAACGCACATCCAGTCACAACAAAGAGGCAGGTCGCCAAAGAGAGCCATCACAGCGAAAGATCCCCTTTCAAAACCGTATGCTGCAGAAACTACAGAAAACACATCAATGTACCCTACAGATGCAGGTTATCCACACAACCTGAGATTCGCATACACCGCAGGCTGATCGACAATACAAAACAGTAAAGCACGACAGCGGTACTGCCAGAACAGCAAGAAAGCTTTTATATGGGTCTACGAACTATTCTACAGTAACTGTTCACGGAACATCCACGGCGTTCAGGAGTTGCTAGGGATCACATTGAAAGAAGTGGTAGACCTCATCCTCGTCAAAACACTCCAACCTCTGTTGAGCAGACCTCGCAGCAAACGGGGTGGTAGGCTTGCCCTGCTTGCTTTCGCCTTCTGATGCAGTAAGATTCGGATCAGCAGCTTTTCCTTTTGCGGTTCTTTCTTTGCGCAGCTCTGCTTGCCCTCACGCAGGATCTGGTCAGTCTTGACCTTGCAGTTCCAGAGCAAACATTGCGCGGTACTGGTTTACAGCATACTTCTCATGCCTGAACATTAACACATATAAAAATTAACCATTTGAGGTTTTAAAAACCATCCCTTATCGGCATAAATGCTTAATGCTCAAGGATCAATAGCAGAGAGCCAAACAGTACAACTGTGCAAGTAGATTACAAACTACAAAGTAAGTTATCTCTGAACAGTGCAAAAACAACAGTATATAGTGATTGATATATTTAGTGCTTCCACATTGATCACAAACAAACTGTATTAACAAGATGCCCTGGAGATTCTTTTCATATCTGGGCCAAAGGGCCTCTAGTCCGATTGGTTAAAAGGAGCGCGGCACTACTCAGGTCAGGATGCGACCCTGTGGGAGCCGAATTTAAGGCTAGGGTTATCACCTCGCGTTTGTCCCACGGCGGCCAAAGAAGCACTGCAGTCTAAGACAGAGCCACGTCGCGTGAAGTCGCTCTCCATAGACTCTGCGAGTGCCCGCGGTATGGGTATGTTAGGCCGTTCCACGGGGGTTTTCTTGACACTGCATCGAAAGCGGTCTTCTTCTTAATGGAATGCCGGGGCTGTTTTTACTGCTGGTTAAGTTTATCTTTTCTGCATATCAGAGTTTTGCGATCCCTGTTCGGCGCATGTTTCATAGTAATAGAGTCGTATCTTTCAGGTTGCCTTACTCACGAACTATCCTAGATCTTATGTCCAAGCATCAACAAAGCTACCGCAACTGACCGTCGGATATTTATTCTACAAAATTAGCAGTACACCAGTATAGTATGTTTGATAATCATACAAAAGGTATTTCAGAAAGCAAAACAGGCAAATAGCATAGCGGTAAAATCCTGCTTCTAGCAAACATAAAGATATTCGTTCAAATAAACACAGAAACAAGGAGCTAAAGCTATATCTACTGAGTCATGTCATGCCTGGGATTCTCATTATTGTCCAAGCAAATTTATAAGCATGAATAAAATCCTATGATGATTCACTTATCAAGGGAGACATGAGAGAAGGTGCCATGAATTCTAAGAAATATTGATGCATCCCTGCAGCCAACGAGTCCATAAGTTTATTATGTGTGTGTTATTATGATATTAGATGCTCCTAGTAGGTTGGCTTGACATGGTGATTTCTCACTTCCTGTGATATTGGAGATAAAGTACCTTTCAAGAATTATAGTGTCCCAACAGAGGAACCTTCCCCATTTCCAGTAACTGAATAACGGAAATACAGCCAGTGTTTTCAGAATGTATCCAGGCACTTAGATGACCAAGCCTAGGTAAGCAGGTAAAGCGTGCTCAAACATGTAGAGGACAAAAGATATATTGTTTAAAGACTGTATCTACCAGACTTAACACCCAGCACTACAAAGTGTTCATGAACATCAATAACAGAGGAAACTATAAAGCAAAAGGACAATCTAGGCAATCGACACCATCCATGACTCTGTGATCTTCAAAGGTGAGAGCTCCATGAATTATGTTTATTGTTATTATGATATCGAGACAGCTCCTGTAAGTTGACAGCATGGTGATTTTCTCACTTCCTGTGGGTTTTATTCCATATTAAGATAAAGTACTCTTTCCAGAATTATGTAGTAAAAGTAATGACATAATAGTCTAAAAGATGTCTTCTAAACATGGGTAAACATGAAATTTTCAGAACATTTTATCAGTGAATTTATTAATTGATTACATTATAACTCCTATTTCACACAGGCCGTAGTGCCATGGTCCTGATGTGAGTAATGGTAGGTTTATCTACCATAAGACTGAAACTGCGAGAGACGCAGACATTATTAAATTATCGATAGGATTATATATCAACCAGTAAAAGAGATTACCTCCTGACAATCCAAGCACAGGGTGAGTGAAACAGGCGGGAGGCAGCTGAGAGCACGGCGTCAGATGTGCGGCACTTTCCTCTGCCTGTCCACCCACCAGCTCATCGACGTCATCTAGGTCGGGGTCGTAGAACTCGGGCTCGACGGAGTAGTCGATCGTCATCGCTGGACACTGCAAATCAGAGACGGAAATAACACAAGAGAAGGCGAATCAGGAGGCAATGTCTTCAGCCGCTCTAGAACAGAGCGGAAACCCGCTGTTTATTGGACGAATTGCAGAGGCAGTTCACGGCAAACGAAAGAGAGAAAAGGGTTTATATGAAGAATTAGCCGTCTGAAGCACGGGAACCGAGGGGATTAAGCGAGTCACCTACAAGCTCGCGGGGATCCACGGGGTCTCCTGCCTCTGCTTCCGCATCGGCTCTTCGCTGCCTCACTCGGCCTTCTCCCGGCTCCAGCATGGCTCCTTGCCGGCGCCGAAATCTCTCCCAGCTTCAGTAGTGCTTCTTTCCGGTTCCGGCCCACTCCCTGCCAGATCTTCCCATTGACGCGACCAGGTGGCCGCTAGCAGCGCGCCGACCATCAGCGCGCGCTTTTTCTTTTCTTTTTCTTTTCTTTTCTTTTTCTTTTCCAGCAACATTAATTCAGCGGCTTCTGGGCTGCGCGTTCAGCAGCCCAATTGAGTAGGTACGACATAACGTGGCTCGCGAAGGAAGTCATCCAGCCTAACAGGCCTTAGCATGTTCTTTTCTTTTCTTTTCTTTTCTTTCTTCTATTTCCATTATATGCTCAAAAATAACTTTTTATTTTTCTAGCGTTTTATATATTTTATATTTTCATTTATTTTCTTGATTTTATTGTTTTTCTTCATTTTCCAGCTCCTCTCTCTTTTTATATTGTTTATTTAGATTATTGTGTATTTGCTTATGTTATTCCACAGACGCAATAGATTTTCTTTTAAAGACCTTTAGTTGCTGAGAGAATAGCTAATACTTAGGCTAAGACTAAAATCATCATGTTTAGATTTGCTCTCCAATCCTTACTAACTCTTAACAGGATTCATAGTTTTTAGAAAACAAGACAAAACAACATATGCATTCCCATCAATTAACATTTGTAGCCTGGATGCAAGGGAAAAGTTTGGCAACCCCATTTTCTGAGAAATCTTCATCACTGCTTGCTTGGACCATTTGGGTTATAAGAAATGGTGTCATCTTCGATCATGAGCAGCCAAGTTCGGGGTCTTGGAGAGAAGATTCAAGGATGAATTTAGCCTTGTGTGTGCGAGGCTAAGCCCTTGAGGTAGCAAGCACTTATATCCTAGAGATAGCTACTTCGTAATTTTGTTCTTTTCGTTTCTTTTGGGCCTAGATGCCTTGTAATCCTCTTTGTACAGTCATTCTTTTCATTTAATTAAAATAATAATAAAAAGGGACAGGTGGGAACCCTACCGACCCAATTGGGTCAACTCAAAAACTGCAATAAAAGTAATAGGGTTCATAGTTCTGGCAGAATTTGTCAGCCGCCCACAAGACTTTTTGCAAGGAACATAACTGCATCCACCATCCGCCACATTAATTAAAGAGAATTTTTAGAGTTCAAAAGCTACAACTCCCACATCCACGAGACATAAACAGCAAACCAGAGGAGCTGAGCGACTTCACCGATGCTCTCTCTTTGAGGTAAAAACCAAGGCTTCGGTACAACATAATAGTTTCATGGCCACACAATCAGTAAGACTTAGCATCACTGTC